>OX038875.1:24079702-24679702 GCA_943789525.1 Agriphila geniculea | reverse complement strand
GGGAGCACAGAATTAAATATATCATTCAATTTTATGATTGCTGCCCATACTAAGTTCTTATGTGGATCTGTGACTAGGTTTACCGTATTCTGGGTTACTGGAAGTACGTACGAGAAATATCCACTTCTCCTAGCCAAAATGCCCAGCCCTGATTTCGTTGCACATAGACATAAAAAATTCTCTTAGGAGGAGCATCAAACGAAAAAATATTGAATAAATGATTTTCACCTACTTTTTATTAGCAAATCAGTTTTCATTTCTATTTGAAGATATTTTTTTAAGTTGTTTTAACATTATATTTCACACAAAGAATATAAACGACACGTTGACGATTCTTCTTAAATAGTCGAACTAGTACAATCTTATGGGAAAGTACATATTTGTTAAAGGTATCTATATACAAAAGTGAGTGATCTGTTGACTATTTATAAATACTCTTAATCAAACATTGAGTCTTTTTAAACGCAGAAAGAACTTATTCTGCAAGTTTTCTTAGATATTTAAACCACAACTATTTTCTAATTTAATAAATTAAACGTAGAAAAATTACTGCAATATTAATGAGACAATTGTTGAGGAAATGAAATCCTGGTTTGCCTCATAATGACTATTAGAGAGTAATCACACATCTGTAGGCGACCTTCGGCATTTTGTCATCGCTCTATCCCTTTTCATCGCACAAAATCGTCGTATAAAAGAGCGAGAGGTTTCTAAATGTATACAGGGTCTAGCGTGCACGAGCTGAGCACAACCTCTCTCGCTCTGTGATACGACTATACGACCACAGAATAGATAATAGTACTAGCGTACAGAAGGCTCACTCCGCAAAATCGTTTAAATAAATTGCGACTCTTGCTTCGACACAATAAAGTTCAATTCAGGTCGCACAGCGCTCCCTTCGCTCCAAAACATTCACCCTTTCTATCGCGTAGGTCTTATCTTTTCTGACGTATGAAATTTGTCCTCTCAGAGGACGCCGAGTGCTTCATGCTCATGCGCGGAGTGACAGAGCTCTGATACGACGCTTTTGTGTAATAGAAAGGGATAGAGCGACGGCAATATTCCGAAAGACGTGTTTAGTTGTGATTACTGTACGTTTTAAGAAGATGAGTTTCTATTCTAGTGTAGTCTCAGTCAAAATCGCTGTCCTCCTCGGACGAGGAGTCGGACTCGGAGCTGTCAGGGTGGTTCTTGGTGATCTCGATGCAGTTGTCTACGTCCGTCAGCCTCTTTAGCGAGCGTCCTGGGAAACAAAGATTATACAGGGTGTATTTTTATTACCTCTCCAAATTTTAAGGATGTGTTAGTCCATGAAACTGTACAAAGGATTACGCCGATTTTACTATACAAGCTAGGCCATGATGCGCTTTGATGAAATTACCAAAATACTATAGTAATTTTATAGTGATTGCGTGGGAAGAATATTATTAAAATATAATGCGGGAAAAAAGAGAAATCTCAATCTCAAGAAGCCGTTTGGGGTTACATTTTCCTATTATATGACATTTTGTTATCTACCCCTTTTTGACATGACATGAGTCTGTCACAGATATGTATGGTTAATGCACATCATGGCCCAGAATGCGGCATGATCCTTTCTCTAAGAAACGTGTCAAAATTAGGGTCGCTAACTATACTGTTTTTCACTACATTATATTTTTTACTGTTGAACAAAAGAAGTATACGAAAAAAACTGTTTTAAACGAGCGTCACTGGTATCCATAGATCGTTTAAAAAGTAAACGTCTAACACTACGTTATAGGCGCGCGGTTCAGCGCATACCTCGTTTTTTAGATGTTCGAAGGTAATGAGGCTTACGAACTGATAGCCTACCTAAAAAAACCGGCCAAATGCGTGTCGGGCCACCCGCCGTAGGGTTCCGTAGTTACCTTATATCATATTTATTACCATTACATATTTAATACCACCTATCATTTTTCGTCTGCAATAATAACTTTTTTTTTCACAGTGTTGGTATGAATGACAAAGTTATATTTGCGGTTTTGGAAAATGTGCTATATCTCGAAAACTAATTACTATTATCTCGTTCAAACCAATTTTCGTCGAAAGGGTTTATTAAGATATACAGCATATATTTTATTTTTTTATTTTCACTCTCTTATTTCAAAAGTTAAAGGGGGGGCAACACATTTTACCACTTTGGCGGTGTACGTATTTCAAACTTAAAAAAAAAAAATCTTAGAAAACTCAATGTCATTTTTGAAGACCTATCTACAGACACTCCACACGTATTGGTCTGAAGAAAAAAAATTTGTTCAGTTTCAGTTCCATGTATCCCATGTAAAGTTAGCCAAAAAATTTTTGTGGCGTATTTAGGTATGACAAAATTTTGTTCATACGTTACGAAACTGATCACCCAATCTCTTTGATTTGTATGGATACTCATTTTTTATACATATTTGGCCCTATGTTTCAAGGATATTTAAAGGATTTTTCGTAAGCGTGTGTGACATTGATACCTGTTAAAGTAGTGAGCAGCCTGTTCTCGTGTCCGGGCGGCATGTTGATGGGCCCGAGCCTCGTGGCCAGCTCGCGCGCCCTGTCCGCGCCTGAAACTGTGCATATTGTTCTGTCATATTATATTCATAACTAATATAAGGAAGTAACCATCGGTGGGCGGGACACGTAACGAAAAGAACCAATGGCTGTTGGAGCGGGAGGGTTAAGAAATTTTCGCTAAAGACAGACATAGGGGTGATCAAAATTTTAGTATCTCGAGCTTTTCGCGCTTCGAAAGGCACGTTAAGCTGTTATGTCTACGCGTATGGAAGGTCTGTGCCCTAGCAGTAGGGATATTAAATAAAAACCGGCCAAGTGCATGTCGGGCCACGCGCCATAGGGTTCCGTAGTTACCTTATACCATACCATATTTAATACCACCTATCATTTTTCGTTTGCAAAAATAACTTTGTTTTTCACAGTGTTGGTATGAATGACAAAGTTATATTTGCGGTTTAGGAAAATGTGCTATATCTCAAAAACTAATTACTATTTCTCATTCAAACCAATTATGGTTGAAAGTGTTTATTAAGATCTACAGCATATATTTTTTTTAGAGTTTTCACTCTCTTATTTCAAAAGTTAAAGGGGGGGGACACACATTTTACCACTTTGGCAGTGAATATCTTTCAAACGGTTGACTTTGTGAAAAAGTTGTTTTAGGAACCTCAATGTCATTTTTAAAGACCTATCTATAGACAACCAAAAGTTTTGAAGAAAAAAATTTTTTTCAGTTTCATTTCCATGTATGGGGAGCCCCCCTTAATCTTTTATTTTTCTTATTTTTGTATTAAATTCGTTAAGCGGTTAACAGAATACATCTACCTACCAAGTTTCAACTGTGTAGTCTTAATACTTTCGGAATAAAGTGGCTGTGACATACGGACAGACAGACATGACGAATCTATAAGGGTTCCGTTTTTTGCCATTTAGGCTACGGAACCCTAAAAATGGATAATATGCATGCAATTACATTTATACGCGCGCCCTTTAGCATTTTCCTAATCACATAAAAATGGCACGAAGTGAGAGAAAATGAACAAAATATGAATAGAGCCGATCCAACCGATGATGTCACCTGTCTCGTTTTATGATATGACGTTTTAGTGCGTTAGAAAGGAATAAAGTGATGACCGAGTCTAAGTCTAAAGATAGCTGGCATCCAAATGATGGCGCCATTTCCCCTGTTAAATAATATACTTACCTAAGTAGGACTATATTATCTGTGGTAGGACGTAAGCAAAGCAACCCTGTCAAAATTAGTTCCTTTTCCAATGTTGAGATTGATTTGTACATTATTCGTCTTTCTTATTTCAAGCTCGTCCAGATAAAAACAAATTGTATACGGAGAAAATAACACAATGAAAAAGATGTTTAATAAGACTAGTGGCTCTGCTAAGCTGTAAACCTCGCGTTTGTGACATTTTTGAACATTTTTCTAAATGGCTATAATATGATTTTCTCCCCATTTCTCCGTCATTTTGAAAAAAGTTCGAAAAACTTAATCGACAAAAATCTATATAATTATGGAACCTGCTTACAAAATTTCATGAGAATCGGTTGAGAAATGTGACCTGTAAAAGAGAACAGACGGACAGCCAGACATACACGAAAGCATTTTTGCCCAAGCTGAAATGAAGGCACTTTGCGCTTGCTTGGTCAAATAGGAGTTCCAATTTTCTTAAAGTTTCCACTAAATATTGATTTATGGACAAGTCTTCTACATTGTTTTTTCATAGTAATTTCTTACCTCTCGATCCCTCTTGACTAGTGTCCTCGGTCATGGTGGCCCTTTCAGTTCTGTACACTCCGCTCACGAGGTCCCATACGAAAAGGCACTGAAATCATAAGAATCAGCTACAAGTGGGATACAAAAATAGATAATCTATTCAAACTCAGCATAAAATTGTAGTATTATGATGAGCCGAGCCGAGTAGCAACAACATTCTATGGTCAGTCTCGATAATGGCACCTCGAAATAATGCCCCACTGTCAAACTAACAGCTTATTTTATAAGTATTCTCTTCTTCATTTCTTACTACACATATTGTTGAGTTTGAAAAGAATAGTAATTTGTTTTCTCAGATAAAAATATTCATGTAATTAATATTTTTTATCAGTAAAAGGAATCATATTTCAAAATTTCGCATCGCTTTTGGTTTTGTCTGTCCTTGCTATATTTGCGTGCTGTTAGTTCGTGAAGCTTTACCAGATATTCTAGATCGAAGGGTTAACCAAACCACAGTAAGTTGCGCGGCGGCCGAGCGGACCTGTTATAAGCAAGTTACCTCAGCGGCGTACTGGTGGCGGTGCGCCAGACAGCTGGCGCTGGCGTCCTTGCACGCGTCGCACTACCCCGCGCCCTCCCCCTCCCCCCTCGCTCGCCCACAGTTACCTCAGCGGCGTACTGGTGGCGGTGCGCCAGACAGCTGGCGCTGGCGTCCTTGCACGCGTCGCACTACCCCGCGCCCTCCCCCTCCCCCCTCGCTCGCCCACAGTTACCTCAGCGGCGTACTGGTGGCGGTGCGCCAGACAGCTGGCGCTGGCGTCCTTGCACGCGTCGCACTCCGCCGCGCCCGCCCCGCCCTCCCCCTCCCCCTCCCCCTCCTCGCTCGCCCACAGCCACATAGCGCACAGCTGTCAACAACGTTACACAGGTAAAGATATTATAGTCCAGGGATGTCGAACCTTTGCACCACCAACGTGCCATTTTTCTAAAGAAATGTTTAATGACGTCGTCATAGACGTGCCTTCAAATAATTTTGACTTAGTGATTATTCGGAAAATAAAATGTACTTATTTACTTAATGATGATGATAAATACTATCAACTCAAAACTTTTTATTAACTACAAAAAATAGAGGTACATTATTGTAATGTTTCAATCTTACGCGTAATTTTAATTAATTAATTTGTAATTTTTTCGTAGTGCATAATGAATTTTGTGATCGGTGACGTGGCTAAACATTGCATCGCCGTGCCATTGGTTCGCCATAGTCCATGAGAACGTTCGTGGTACGCGAGGTCGTAAAATGTGCGAACGGAGTAACTATATTGCGCGTTCCCTTGCACTTATAGGCCTTATGGGCGGGCTCGGACTCATTTCAGTGGCACGCGCAACCCTAATGACTGACGTCACTGACGCATTTTACGACCCCGCGTGCCACGAACGTTCTCATGGACTATAGTGGAGATCTTTACAATGTCATAAATAGATAATAAACAGTGATCTGCGGGTACTTCACTCAAGAGTGTATTTTTTTACACGTTTTATTAGGTTGCTTTCTCGTTTGTGTGTTTGTTTGTGTGTTTGTTGGTTTGTTTCTCCGCAAAGTTTGTGAACGATTTTGTACTAGCTTCCCAATGTGCTAGAAACTTGAAACTTTGAACATAGGTCAGAACTGGAAGGCAATGCAATATTATAGTGTCATTGAGCTGATCTGATGATGGATCTGGAAGAAGGCCATAGGATCTCTATGATGAAACCATACAACCCCATCGTGTTTGGGCTCGTTACAATCGTCTTGATAAGTACTCTAATGGGAGACGAGATCCAGGGTCTGATGATGAAGCTGAAAGGCCATGCCATAGGAACTCAATATTGAAACCGTGCAACCCCATCAAATTTGGGCTTGTTTGAATTGTCTTGATGAGTTCTTTGTTGGGAAATAGTTTCCAGGGTCTGATGATGGAGCCGGAAGAAGGACACAGGAACTCTTTACTAAAACCACGCCACCCCATCGAGATTGGGCTCGTTTGAATCGTCTTGACGAGTACTTTGTTGGGAAATAGTGTCCAGGGTCTGATGATGGAGCCCGAAGAAGGTCATTGGAACTCGGTAATGAAACCATGCAACCCCATCGAGTTTGGGCTCGTTTGAATCATCTTGACGAGTACTTTAATGGGAAATAGTGTCCGAGAATCTGATGATGGAGCCGGAGGAAGGCCATAGGAACTCTGTAATAAAACCATGCAACCCCATCGAGTTTGGGCTCGTTTGAATCGTCTTGACGAGTACTTTGTTGGGAAATAGTTTTCAGGATCTGATAATGGAGCCGGAAGAAAGACACAGGCACTCTTTAATAAAACCATGTTACCCCATCGAGTTTGGACTCATTTAAATCGTCTTGATGAGTACTTTGTCGGGAAATAGTTTTCAGGATCTGATAATGGAGCCGGAAGAAAAAAACAGGCACTCTTTAATAAAACCATGTTACCCCATCGAGTTTGGACTCATTTAAATCGTCTTGATGAGTACTTTGTTGGGAAATATTTTCCAGGGTCCGATGATGGAGCCGGAAGAAGGCCACTGGGACTCTGTAATAAAACTTTTTTAAAACGGACTAAATTATTACAAAAAAAAATCGGACTAAAAACATTAAAACGGAGTAGTAAAAACAAACTAAAAAGTAAAAAATAAATTCTTCTGTAAATATTTATAACCCTAATACCATATACCTACAGAAATTTTAAGCCTAAAAACGTGGGGCGCGTTTTGTAAAATTTATCATTTATATTGTCAATCTATATTCTATAGCATGCGCCCCACGTTTTTAGGTTTAAATTTTTTTTACAATTTTACAAGGTTTTTTTAAAGGTTTACAATTTTTAGGTTTAAAATTTTTAGGTTTAAAATTTCTGTAGGTATAGGGTATTAGGGTTATAAACATTTACAGAAGAATTTATTTTTTTAGTTTGTTTTTACTACTCCGTTTTAATGTTTTTAGTCCGATTTTTTTCATAATAATTTTTACAGATGAAAATACATCGTTTTGTAAAAACAAAAAAATAATAATTGGTGCTGCAGACCCTCTCTGCCTAAACTAAACTCAATGTCTATTGAGCGCTGGCTGTCTCGCGCGCACGGTGACCGCGGGCGCGCGGCGCCCGCGCAGGCCGCCTGCAGCGAATCTAATAGAGAGAGGCAAACTTACCCCTGATAGACAGCCGCTGGACTGGCAGACGTCTATTACATGGCAGCCCCAATCGAAGCAGTATATGAACTTCTTCCCGTTAATCTTGCACAGCCTGCCGCAGACTTCATTGCACAGTAGCTCAGTGTCGAGGGAGCGCTGTCTCGCTCGCACCGTGACGGCGGGCGCTGGGCCCCCGCGCAGGCGCTCCCAGGCGCCGGCGCTGACGGCCTGCAGCGGCGCGTAGCCCGCGCCGTGCGCCGTCAGGTGCAGCGCCACGTGGTAGCCCGACATGCAGTCGTCTGCAAGAGACCGACCACGTTAGCGTGCGTTCGCATAGAAGGTCCGTATTTACAGGACCATTTTTGACTTCGTATCCCCGTTGTCCCCACTGGTAGACAATCGGGAAGAAATGTATAGATTTTTTTCCGATATCCCCCTGTGGTGGACCGAGGTGGGGGACGACGGGAATAGGCCTTTTTGACGGATCCGTCGCTACTGGATGTAATGATCTGATCACACCACATTTATAGTTCGAATCACGAAAGATGACCACAAATGGCGCCCATCTTCGCGTCATAACTCATGAAGAAAACACTTTAGACAAAATAATATTTCATATATTTAAATAATATCGACATATCTATATGAATATGAAATATTATTTAAAGTCTTTTCTTCATGAGTTATGACGCGAAGATGGGCGCCATTTGTGGTCATCTTTCGTGATTCGAACTATAAAAGACCGTTTTATAGGATCGGAAAAATACATTCGATAAAACAAACCGCTAACGGCTCACCTTTGCCACAATTTCATCTCTTGCCTCTATAGGTACTCGTACAGCACGGCACTTTTATAGTATTGCATATTTTGCTGTTTGATGAAAGAATGTCGAACGAGAATAATAGGAACAGTACTGTAAGTTACGATAGTTGTCTCATGAAGAATAAATATATTTTTACACTTACAATAAAATAAAAATACGATTGCTACCTTTCTTCCAATATGAGGAAGGTATAAAATGATCAAGATTATGATGAACTAGCTTCCGCCCGCGACTTCGTCCGCGTGGGTATTAGAGAAAATCTTTAGGGAACCTTCAACCAGGATGCGACCAGCCGTTTTTACGCGATTAGGCGGGTCACCACCAAGCGCGCTGCCTCGCGAGGCAAGACGTTTGCCAAGACGCAAGACGCAAGGCGTTTGTCGCACAAGGCTCGCTCGCTCGGTGGGGACCCGCCATATCGCGTAAAAACGACTGGTCGTTCCCATTCCCGTTCCCGTTTCGTCCCGCTCCCGTTCTCGTTCCCGTTACCGTCCCGTTGCCGTCCCGTACCGTTCTCGTTCCGACCCGTCCCGTTCCCATTCCCATGCCCATCCCCGTCCCTTCCCGTTCCTGTCCCGTTCCCATCCCGTTCCCGTCCCGTTCCCATCCCGTTCCGTTCCCGTCATGTCCCATTCCGTTTCGTTCTCGTCCCCGCTCTCATTCCGTTCCCGTCCCATCCCACCCCGTTCCGTTCCCGTTCCCGCTCTCGTTCTCGCTCCCGTTGCCGTCCCGTCCCATTCCCGTTCCGTCCCCGTTCCCGTTCCCAGCCCCGTCCCATACCGTTCCCGTCCCGTCCGGTTCCCGTTCCCATTCCCGTTCCCGCCCCGTCCCATGCCCGTTCTCTTCCGCTCCGTCCAGTTCCCGTTCCCGTTCCCTTTCTCCCCGTCCCCTCTGGGGCTGAATCATGCTAGTCCACCGAGTTGGACTTCAAAATGAATGTCATTTTCGCAATCACCATCCCATAAAACCTCAAGAACGTCATCTTTCATTTTTATATTCTTTTTCCATACAAAATTTGAACCCTATTTTCACCCTTTTAGGGGTTAAATCATGGACATCGTGTTGGACTTTAAAATAAATGTCATTTTCGCAATCACCATCCCATAAAACCTCAAGAACGATATCCATATCGATTTTTATGTTTACATACCCCATTTACCCTCTAAGGGGTTGATTTTCAAAATTACCAAATATATGTTTGCCAATTTATGTTTAGACATGCTCCTACGAAGTTTAAAGTTGTAAAGTCTATTTTATATTCTTTTTCCATACAAAATTTGAAACCCATTTTCACCCCTTTAGGGGGATAAATCATGTCCACCGTGTTGGACTTCAAAATAAATGTCATTTTCGCAATCGTCATACCAGAAAACCCCAATAACGACATCCATCTCTATTTTTAGGTTTATTTACACATTTCACCCCTATTTCATCGCCATAGGGGTTGAAGTACTAACAATATCAATATACGTTGCGTTAGATTTTCTTCCATAAGCCTTTACTATAAATTAAGTGATTTTTACTTCAAAAATGAAGGATTTTTTTCTATACACAACTTCATACCCCTTTTCACCCCTTTGGGGGTAAAATTTTGAAAAACGCTGAGACCCGTATTTATTAATTTTCAATCTTCAGCCTAAACACAAAATTTGAAAATCCTAGCTTCAAAACTAAGGGACTTTCATATAAACTTTCATCTCTTATTTCACCCCCTTAGGGATAGAATTTTCAAAAATCCTTCCTTAGTGGATGCCTACACTGTATGAGGTATCTGTGTGCAAAATTTCAAGTCTCTAGGTCCAGCGGTTTGGGCTGTGCGTTGATAGATCAGTCAGTCAGTTTACGATTTTATATATTAAAAGACAAAATCAACACAATAAAGTCAATAACAACTTAACAAAAACCAGTAAAGGAAATCAAATAAATTATGAGTCTACATACCTTCTGAATCTGTTATAATCGACGTTATTTCGTCATCACTCTCCACAAAGTATCTAGTGAAAAATTTACTACACTTAGAATTTTCTGAATGAACTAAATAAGGGTCTTGAGCGTTGACCGGACAGTCCGAGAGAGTCTTGGAAGTGTTGTCGTGGACGGCCACGGTCTTCAGGGAGCCGTCGTCCAGCATCTCCATCACTCTATACTCGGACTCGCTGTTGCGGTCAGAGTCCAGCGACAGACTGGAACACTTCATGTAAGAAGTGGTCGGGGACGGCGGCCTACTGATCTGGTTGTGAGCTCTGAGAACCACACACTCTACCGGGGGGGACTTCGGACGCCGCGGTTGACTCTTACCGACGTCGCGGTTTACAAATTCTACAAAATACTTTCTGTTACTCCTTAACACCCTGTACGGGACTATATTCTCGTTGTTGTCCTCAGAAAATTCGTACTTCTTATCGGCTAATCGTCGTTTCCGAAACATGCTCAGCTTTTCACATTTCGTTTCTGCTTCCTCTACAAACTCGTACGCCTTCTCAGCGTTGATTCTGTGCGTCTCGTTGAACCGCGACATACTCTCGGCGGGCCTTCTCCGCGGCGACCGAAGTGGGGGGCTGATTAAAGTCCTTATGGAAGGTGAGGGACCCTCCCACTCCTCGACGAGGTTGTGCGATATCGAAGAGGCTTGGATACAAAGCTCCTGACCCGTCATATCGGGCATCAGCACCGGTCGTGACATTTGATATGGTTCTACTTCCAAGTCTGAAAAATCTGCTAAGATATTCTGGACGACATTATTTTGATATTTGGGCGATTGGAATGGAGCGGATACGTCCGAACAGGGGGTACCTGGATTGGTATCGATAGAATTAGTTTCTTCCCTATCTAATGAGCCATTTTCTATCACTTCGTTCCTTTCTTGGTCAGGCTTAACAAAGTCTATCTCTAATATGTGTATGAAGTCTGTGTATATTATGATTTGATTGTTATAGGCTAGTTGCACAACCGGTTCGTACATGCTAGAGTCAGAGGTGCAGAAGAACTTTGTGTGAATTGCAAAGTTGTGTTCTAAACATCTTTTACCCCAATTGAGATCATCTGAAAGAATGGAGAAGCATACTTAATATTTATGTCACCAATACAATTGGGATGTTGACTAAGGAATAAAATAACGAAATACTAATAAAAATCGTAAACATATTAAACTTTTAGAGTAGCTTGTATACCTCTTGGTTTTATATATTGCATATTATTTGTTTTATGACCCTTCAAAGTTGGGTGGACAAGTCCATTTAAAAAGTATAAAATTTATTAAAATAAATGATACCTTTAATTAGTTCGTAAAATGTTAGCAAATTTGTCTAGGAAACAATTTTGATAAACACAATATTTAATATAGCTGCCGAACAAATTTCCTACGCGTTGCATACAAACTACTGAGGCGTTACGTCATAATTCAGTAGCCGTTAGTATGGAGCGTTTTTGGGCGAGTCCATTTGTGTGCATTTCACACTGTGATATCTCGGGCAGTTTTCAAGCTAGCGAAATAATTATTTTACTAATGTTTCTTTTTTGAGAGGTAATTTATGTAATATAAAATAAAAAAAGTTGTCAACATCCCAATTGTACAGATGTGATGAGAGTTACAGAATTGGATGTGAATTACCTTCATCTTTTGAATAAGCTGCGCATTTTTTACATCCTAGACGAGGTACTCCAATTACACTGAGGTAGGACCGTTCAGAACAGGAGTCTCTAAAAACATATAGTGTGCATTAAGTGTCATGTTGTCACAACATCATACTGGCAAAGGCTTTTAGGCCCAAAGACTATGCGTGCCAAATAAGAATAGTATCGACAACTTCACGTCACTGGTCAATTTTGTACTGCCAACAAAATATCCAATGATCGTTTGCCATGCTGATCGATGCCAGCAAAAATAAAAACCATATTTTTATATATTTTGTTTCTTTTTATGCACACCTATACACTATGAAGTTATCAATTCTACCAAGCAATAACAAAATTGTCCAGTGCCGTGAAGTTGTCGACACTATTCTTATTTGGCGCGCATAGTAAGCTCTAAAGTTACATGGCTGTAGAACGTTAGAGACACTAAATTTCATACTTACAGAGAATGTAAGCTTAATTATTACATCATTTTGTGAAACAGAGAGTTGTATACTTACGCTATACCATAGACGACAATAACACCAGGGTTATGTTTCCATTGAGCCATTGATATTGTCACTTTGCTGTCGACATAGTCATCTCCAAACAGAGGTATGCTGTGCACTGGCTTCACCACGCGTCCGGGCACCCAAAGCAAGAAATGAAGACTGAAAAGAAAAATTGTTACACATTTTACAAAAAGGAGAATGTAGCTAAACATTCTAAAATTCTTAAGTTAACAAATTGATCAAGAATTATGTACCTATTTGAAGTTATTAGCAATTAAAAAACCGGCCAAGTGCGAGTCGGACTCGCGCACGAAGGGTTCCGTACCGAAAAACGGCAAATAATCACGTCTGTTGTATGGGAGCCCCCCCTTAAATATTTATTTTATTCTGTTTTTAGTATTTGTTGTTATAGTGGCAACAGAAAACTGTCTACCTGTTGTCATTATTAATATCGAGTAAAAAACGGCAAAATAATCACGTTCGTTGTATGGGAGCCCCCTTAAATATTTATTTTATTCTATTTTTAGTATTTGTTGTTATAGCGGCAACAGAAATACATCATCTGTGAAAATTTCAACTTTCTAGCTATCACGGTTCATGAGATACAGCCTGGTGACAGACAGACAGCGGAGTCTTAGTAATAGGGTCCCGTTTTTACCCTTTGGGTACGGAACCCTAAAAACAATTTTTATACTTTGTTGACCATAAAATAGACAAACTTGTAACAACAACAAGAAAAATACAAATGCACTTAGCAATAAATTGTAAATTATTATGGTATTTATTATTTATATATTTATAATAAATTGTGATTGTTTTACAATTTGGTAGTCATTTTATAATGAGATGCTTTGAAAAATTCACCTTAAACTTAAGTAATTACATAATTTCAAGTCTATGTATCAAATGAGTTAGATAGCAGTTTGTTGTTATAACATAATTTGAGTTATCAGTATGTAAACAATGTAAAACAAACAGTGAGATAACTTTAACATTTTATTTATTGGATTAATAATGGATCATGATTTTCTCATTTTTTTTTCTAGTTGTTTCTTTGAATTGAAATGTAGTCTTGATTTATTTCTGCCAGGCCCAAATAAATGGCCTATTCCCGTTGTGCCCCACCTTTGTCCACCAGTGGGGGGATATTAGATTTTTTTTTGTTTACATTACTTCCCAATATCCCAAGTGGTGGACAATGGGAATAGACCATCCATACTTTATTTAACGATATATACCAGTGGTGGACAAACCATTGGGGACAACGGGAATAGACCAAATTAAATAGGGTACATACATACCTACTTAGATTTTAAGTATTAAATTAGATGTTATAACAATATTGCAACTGACTGATATGCATTTTTCAGGAAAACTTGCAGTATTTTATACCAAAATATTAATGTCCATATGGATTGAGGAGCCACTTCAGATTTTAAAAGGAAATTTAACCCCTTATTTAGTAGGAAATCAAATAATTATGTAGCCCAAATCCTGAAATTTGTAGTCAAAAATACCCAAAATTGTATTAATGTAAAAGTGGCTCCTCAATCTAAACATCTGAATTGAGGAGCCACATGAAACATGGAAAATATTGAATGAATATTTTTTAAAAATATTGTATCATTTAGTAGCAATTGTGTATAGCGCCTACTAAATATCTGAGTCCAGTACCGTTGATATTCAAGAATATTTATAATGTGGCTCCTCAATCTATACACAAGAGCGTGAATTTTCATGAAAGTAATTAGTTAATTTATATTCCTCTCCAAAAAACATTCAGTAGTAAGTGTGTTCAAATTTGTAGCATATGGACAAAGTAGTAAAACAGAGTAAATTTAGTAAATGAACGCATTTTATTTGGCTCCTCAATCCTGACGTTTTGCATAATACATGATTGACTGTACCTCCTGAGATCACATAGTAAACAAAAACCAAAGACACTAACATTTAGTATAAATGTTCACTCAAAACATAATGTACAGATCAACATTGTGTATGTTCGGTATTTGGAAAAAAATACTTTTCGATATTCCTCAACAAATCGCTCTTAAGGGTGACCATGACATATGAATGAAATCAGGATAACTAGGTTTTGAAATTTATTTTTTAACAGATCGACAATATCAAAATATAGTTATGTACAGAGATTCTTGCATATGTTTTACGTATTTAGTAGTCAAGATTAACATAAGTTAATGAATGAATCAAAATTGGTTGGTCGGTGCTTTTACGAATTTTACAGTGAGAATCATAGTCGTCGTATACAGCTCATCCTTCGTTGGGTAGTGACATTTATAGTGGCCCATGCATGCGTCGCTATTTGCAGGGATAAATTCTATAGCGTCTATTAAGGTATATGATATACTTGAAATCATTATAGATTCTGGTACCTCGCTTACTCGAAACTTCTTACAAACATTTAGTTCAAATGAAACTATGTTTGATAGTGTATAGTGTATGTTGTGTACACTGTTTGGTGATTACAAATCGTACAAACGTTTTTTCTTCTGCAATGCAAATGGCATCTTCCAAACTTTGGATCCCGAAAACAGAAATTATATTCAGGTTTAAAGGCAAAAATGCGGTCTGCCTAGATATTGGGGTAAATATTAGCATGAATCATTAGTATTATTATTTGTTACAGCTAAAACGTTTTTGAAGAATACCTCTGACAAGCAAATTTGAAATTCCACTTGAACAGATTGTCTTCGTTTTAAAATACCTGATAATTCATTATGTTTTTCTCTCTATACGGCACTAATTTAAGAATTTTGCTTCCTAATTTCCATAAACAGTAATGCTTTCATCCTTTTTTTAGATAACTTCATTGGAAAAACGCTAATTTCTTTGAAATGCGGATATACAGCCTTAAGCAAATAATGTATATTTGTTTTTAAAGCCATGAAACGATTTTTAACCGACTTCAAAACAAACAAAAAAAGGAGGTTCTAGTTTGGCCTGTATGTATGTATGTTTGTTCGCGATTCTCGCGTTTGGCAGAACTGATTTTGATGCGGTTTTTTAGAAAAGTATTTGTTACACTTAGGAGAAGGTTTCTTAACCGACTTCAAACAAAATAAAAAGGAGTTTCTCAGTAAGTTGACCTGTATGTATGTTTGTTCGCGATTATCCCGCGTTTGGCTGAACCGATTTTGATGCGGTTTTCAGAAAAGTATTGTAACAAATACTTTTCTGAAAACCGCATCGAAATTAGGAGAAGGTTTTAGTATTTTCACCGACTTCAAAAAATAAGGTTCTTAGTTTGACCCGTATTTAGGTTTGTCCGCGATTATCTCGCGTTTAGCTGAACCAATTTTGATGCGGTTTTCAGAAAAGTATTTATTATATTTAAGTGAGAGTTTTGGTGTTTTAACAGACTTCAAAAGAGGAGGTTGCCTTTTCAGTTTAACCCATATCATATATCGCTGAGATACATGCATCTCCGCGATTATCTCACGTTTGGTCAAACCTACTATACCTATATTATTCTACCTAGATAATATATCTAACACAGAACGTCACACTAAAAAGAAAAAACGTTTTAAAAAAACAAAAAACCGTCTTCAAAAGCCTAACGCTACCTCTAAAAAGTAAGAAATAATATTCAAATCACTAGATACGCATTATCATTGTAATAAAACACGCCTACTGAAGTCGGGTGGAGCTTTTAGAATTAAAAAAAAATGTCCTCCAGCCTCTTTTGAAGTCGGTTTTTGTTTTTTAAAACAATTTTTTACTTTAATTCATGGACACCCTTCAAAAAAATTTGTAACTATATTATTCTACCTAGATAATATATCTAACACAGAACGTCACACTAAAAAGAAAAAACGTTTTAAAAAAACAAAAAACCGTCTTCAAAAGCCTAACGCTACCTCTAAAAAGTAAGAAATAATATTCCAATCACTAGATACGCATTATCATTGTAATAAAACACGCCTACTGAAGTCGGGTGGAGCTTTTAGAATTAAAAAAAAATGTCCTACAGCCTCTTTTGAAGTCGGTTTTTGTTTTTTAAAACAATTTTTTTACTTTAATTCATGGACACCCTTCAAAACAATTTGTAAGAAAATTAAAGGAAAGCTAATAACTTCGTAGATATGTACTTTTTTAATGGCAGGGTTTTACGTACAATTAGTATACATTTATACAAAATGTAGATATATTTGTTCTAAATTTTGTCACAACTACCAGTACATTAGAGGCAAATCTATTCACCGAAGCATCTCAATTGAGGAGCCAGTTAAAATTTGCCATATCTCCCTACTCACTCATTTTTAATTACGGACTTTTGTCCTACAAATTTATTATACTTACTACTAAATGATGTGGAAGTTGCGTTTTAATGGAACAATTGCTTCTTTGAAAAATTACGAGTTGTATATGTATGGTCTGAGGAGCCACTTATGATGTATGGTAACTTTTTTTAATTTTAATATTACCGAGCTTAGCTTTTGTCTACAAACTGCTCTCAAATGCTACAAAATCATATCAAATTATGATAAACATTAATCCATGATGTGCCTAGGTCTGACGTGGCTCCTCAATCCAAACATTTGGTTTGAGGAGCCACCTAGCCACCTTTATGTTCAAATAATTTTTGAAGTATTATACTACAAAATCGAGGATAAATCCTACAAAATAATTTAACTTACTACTAAATAAGTATATTAATTTCATTAATATACGAAAAGTGGCTCCTCAATCCATACGGACATAAATATTAATAATACATAAAGCACAAAACTAGACCGTAAATAATATATTCCAATATCATAAAAATCTTACATAAACTTGGAGCTCTCTCTAAAGTAAACCTGTACATTGCAACTGTATGTGAAACTTAGAAGGAACTGCCCGCACTGAGAGAGGCCCATAAATACGTGCTCCCTGAGGTAGGACATGGGCACGATATCCATGAGGCAAAACCGCAGTCTTGGTGGTATTCGGTCAAATACTTTACGGCTTTTTTCATATTGCTTCTTAGAGGTGCATCCATATACCTGCAAAAATAAATATATTTAACCCGTCAAGCCCGACAAAATGAGACACAATAGATTTTCCATTGCCGTCTAGCCTCATGCCGCTGCCTCGCGTTTAATGAATTAAGGCACAGCTTTTAACACACCTATAATGTGTGTGATTTTAATTCCTATAATTATTTGCTTTTATTGTTATTTCCAACCTAATCTCGGTGAAGAGCTCGGTGGCGCAGAGGTCTAGCGCCTGGCCTAGCGATCGCGCAGGTTAAGCAACGTTCGCAAGGGTCGGTCATGGGATGGGTGACCAAAAATGTATTATCACGAGCTCCTCCGTGCTTCGGAAGACACGTTAAGCCGTTGATCCCGGCTGCATTTGCAGTCGTTAACACCCACCAATCCGCATTGGGCCCACGTGGTGGGTTATGGCCCGTCCTCCTTATCCACCTATGAGGAAGGCCTGTGCCCCAGCAGTGGGGACATTAAAAAGGCTGATGGACATTGTTGTGTGTAACTTACTAATTATGGTAAGTGGCACTAACTGCCATTGTAATTAGATTAAATAAATTAGTCAATTAACTTTTAATTCTCCTTCCATTTTTCCTGGCCCCAAACATAAAAGTATATTTTCTTAAAAATAAACACCAACTACGATAAATATAATGATTTGGCTTAAATAATCATTTAGGTAACAGAAATAAATATTCTTATTATTTACAGGTAAAAATGTACTTCTCCGCCCCACGGATTCGGGTTTGGGGGGCAGGAGGAAGGGAGGGGGGTGTCCCTCCTACCCCCAAAAATCACCCCCCTTTAGCAAATACATACTTCCAGAGATGTTCAAGGTTAAAGTTTGAGGTTATGAAGGTAAAAATTTAGTATATGGACCGTAGCAGTATGGTTTGGGGGTGACAGGGGGAGAGGTAGGGGTGGGGGGAAGCCCCCCTTCGAAGGCAAAACCGAATAGTTTTTGAGAATAATGAAAATGAAATTTTTACGTTAGTTTATGTACCTACTTTAATTCTAATTTTTGTGTTCTTTTCTGTCAAAATCTTTATGGCGTATACTTTTTTTCTGTTGTCTGTTATAAAAAAATAACCTCGAAATTTAAGGCACACAGTCCGCTGCGCTACGCGCTCGCCTTAAATTTCTAACCTGACCCGGGACCTACAGGAGTAAATCAGGGGCCTTACTATGAGCTCTTATAGCAGGACTTATATTGAACTGCCTTACTTTTTCGTACTATGACCTCAAAGGTTAGTTCAAAAGCAGGCCTTAAGCAGTCCTGTTTAAGGCCTGCTTTTGAACTGAACGGTTCAAGGATGGTTTCTTATTTGCTGATGGTAAGCCCCCAGGGCCCTATATAATAAACGTGACAATTTGTCACCTGTCATGACATTTTTATGTCCATTGCGTCAATCGATTTGAAAATAGAATAAACTTTTTATAGCTACACCGCAATGTAAACCTAATTGTCACGACAATTTACAAATTGTCACGTTATTAAATAGGGCCCTGGTTCGATTCCAAATTAAACTTAATATCTGTGGCTGTATAGCAACTAACACCTTTGCCTACACGTAACTTAACGCAATAAATGAAAAAAAAAGATGGCTGCTCGAAATATCATCAAAAATGGCAGTACAAAATGTTGAACTTTAAAAATTTTTTTCAGAAAAATTATTGGTTTGCTAGAGTTGGAACTTTCCATAATTACTTCAATAATCCTGACCTTTTCAATAAAAAATTGCCAACTCTCAAGTCGTGGGGCAGTGAAGTACATATTAGCCAGAAAAAATACTTTTGTTTGATAAAAATTATGTACTTATGTACAACAGTCAACGGTATAATTAAAAGTTGATTACCCAAATAAATAAACAAATATTGAGTAAAAATACATACTGAAGTACCTACATAATGATTTTAAAGAGCTAGGTAGTTGTAATATCTTTTAACCAAATGTAAATAAAAATTTGAACATTACATATTACCTACGAAAGATTCAATCAAAAAGAGGCAATCAAATTAATACTGTCCTGTCTTCCTTGGACATTCTATACACAGTTGTGTATCTTTAAATGGTTTTTATAGCATGTTTATCACTACTGTGAGCAAGATAAAACTTTTGTATAAGTCTGTTTATCATGACTTGTCCATTCAGTAAACAGTTTTTGACAGTTGTCATACATCTTTTAAGATCTCTACCCACTACACTGTGCCATACCATGACCATGCTAGGAATGTATCAGACACGAAAAGCGACACAATACACTCTACTATGCCCATTGAAACGGATCAACGGCGTTGTGTTTTTTGCCTGGCACATACCTAGCATGGTCATGGTGTGGAATGGTGTAGTGGGTGGACCTTTAAACTTTGTTGTTATTAAAAAATATTAACTTATTAAATTAAATTGTTAATAATAATTATCAACTTCCTTTGTAATCTGTGTGTAAAACCATTTGTTGTATTTTAGAAATGAATATCAATAAAGGATTGGGTAAAGATTGTTTACCAAAAAGACAATTTAGGATACAAATAGACTTTTACTCACTTCAAGTAGCTTTGGCCGAATGGCATTTATTTCAGAACAGATAATACTATACCCATTAGATTTAGCTGTTTAAAATAACATAGTAAGTCAAATATTTATACTTAGTTTACATAATTTTAGAGAAAATGTATGTAGACCAATAAGAATATGATGTATTCTCACTTGATGAATATAAATTGTGAATATTATTATCCAAAAAATAAGTAACAAAAATATTGAAGAGACAAGCTGACCACTACGATTTTACTAGGACGCTGTGACCTTACCTCTCTATTAAATAATTTGTGCACAATATTAGTATTATAGCTCGAAGCATTTCTAGGACCATTTGTAATTGGTTTATCACATTCATTTTTATTAGTGGAATTTTCAAGCTCATCTGTAGAATCCATATTCACGTTCGTTTGTTTGACTCTATTCTATTTTTTATTTTGACAAATATTCAGTGTCACCAACAGAATAAATAATCATTAATAGTGTTGTGCAACAGTATCGACTGCAGTCGACAAAATTCTAATTGATCACTCACACACAGACAGTCACAATCGCAACAGAAAAAAAGGCACCAGTGACGTGTGTCCGTGCTGCCACTGCTCAAAGTCGCTCGTCTACTCAGTAATATTTATGCCGGCACCTTGATTATCTAAAAAGAAACTATTTAGCGACCGGTTTCATTCGACATACATTGCTACTTTTCTTTGGTATGTTTTTTTTTCACCTCAAAAAGAAATAGCAATGTATCACATTCATCTGTCGAATGAGACCGGTCGCTAGGTGGTTTCTAATTAGATAATCAGCCCGCCGATCCATAGCGCATGTTTTGCCCTACCCACACAATCAACAAAACATCCAACATTCAACAAAATCCTCATACGTTTTTTTTTGTTGAATGTTGAGATGTTTTTGTTGATCAAAACACGCGTTATGGACCCGGCATAATAGCGGGATGTCACAAAATGTATCCCGCCTGGTGGCGCTACTGGCTGCTGGAGACCTGTGTATGGGTATTTATCTCCGATTGTCCTATTTAATTTTAAATAATATCTAGAAATGGTTGGTACCTACAAATAATTATTGTGGTAGTTGGAAATGTCAGTACGAATTAAAAGATTGAAGAAAACCAAAATGTGTTGGAAGAGAAATAGATATTTACGAAAAATCGCTTCCAACATTCGAAACTTGATATCAAACAAATAGAAAACAACTAAGTGACAGGTCTCCATCTACACTAGCGCCAAGTTAATGGTAGTGCGCTGACTGGTGGACGATTTGTGAATCAGCAAAATTATCCTGCCATTATGCTAGCTAAAGTAATAGACTGTACAGTGGTCAGTGCTACTTAAAATGTACTCTATGGTGACCGATGACTTAGCGGTTAGTCGACTGGAATGCTCCCATTGTCATGTCAGTGTCAATGTCAGTCAACTGTCAGTCGAAATGAACGTTTGCTCCGTCCGGCTGTGGGTGGCGTGTAATTACAATTCAATTTTGCTTTAAGTTTGTACTCAACGACTGTTATGAAATAAGCACAAGTTTCTCATTGCTGTTAAAAAAAATCGTCATAACTCAAGGGACAAGATTTTTGTTCGAGTACCATATTTATATACACAGGAATCACCATGGAACCAATGACTTTAGGCAGTCCACCTCACTCGCCTTCTGGTAGCCCTAACGTGGGTTATTTGCCTCCTTTCCTTTTAGGGGAAATAAATCCACCAACAACCCCAAGAACTAACAGTTTATCACCGACAAAAGGGCGCAACTTAGCTTTCGGTGAGTCTCCAAATTGTTTGAAAATTGCATTTATTAGGTAGGTACTTATTGTTTGCATTCAGTGAACTCAAATTAAATTTTAAGCAGGTTCTCCCACTAGTCCTACTCAGTCGTCAACACCAGAACAAAAACTGTTCAGACAAAGTATGACAATGCACCAGCAAGCATTGTATAATCAACAAAATGCCTACGGTAACATTCCTGCATCACCAAATATTTCTTACTCAAGCAAACCCAACGGACCACCCATAGAAGACTTATTTGACACAATAAAGAGCAATGAACCTAACAAATCTGCATATCAAGATCACAGTTTCATTGGATATGGAAACAGTAATTCAATGTTACAGAACTCTTATTTCAATAATACGAATGCATCAATAAACAACCAGTCTTTGGCATCTCAGTGGCAAGATGGATGTCAAGAGCAGGATGAATACTGGATTACCATTTTTGGTTTTCCCCCTAACGCTGCTAATACTGTATTAGCGAGATTTAGTAACTGTGGTGCTGTACTAGGTATGTTAAAACTTATTGATTTATAATTATTAAACATTATTCTTCACTATATTCTTGTTTAAATGTTAGTTAACAATTTGTAGACAAGCAATACCCAACTCAAGGTAACTGGGCTCACGTTAGATATGCAACAAGAGCTGAAAAAGAGAGAGCTATGGCGCTGAATGGTAGACAAGTTCTGCCTGGAATCATGGTAGGAGTTGTGGAATGCAGAGAAGTGCCCCGGATTCATGTTGCCAGCCCTGGAATAACCTCTCCTGAAAGGTAAATTTTGATTAGTATGTTAAATGATTCGTTAATTGAGACTTTAAACTTGTCCAGAAGAAATTGTCATACTCAATGACCATGCACTATTCACTTCATTATAAAGACTTGTCTTCACAGCTAGAGCTGCCTTATTAACCTGTCAAGGCCCATAAAATAAGACAATAGATTTTCTATTGTTCAGACACCGGTGTCAGTATGGGCATTGATGAATTAAGGCTCATCTCATAAGAGAACTTTGATAATGAACAAGGTTTCAAGAAGGAGTATAATCCATTTGTTTTGTATTACAGACAGACAATGGGAGCCCGTTCATTGTGCCCAACTCCCATCCCCTCGGCTCCAGTGCCACAGCGCTCTAGTGGGTTCATCTCAAAAGCTTTAGATTATGTTCTAGGATGGTGACAAATGCCTAACATATTATCAAGATAAAATAAGAAATGAGACTGTTAAATACAATGTTCCAAGGATATAATATCAGCAAGATTTTCGGTACAGGAGATTAAATGGTAAAAAATGCATTAAACAAAGTAATTGAAATAAAAGATTGAATGCTAATAATACTTTTATTTCTAGATTAAATTTACAAAATCCTTATCAGTAGTATTCAGGTTACTTTCTATATTAATTATGTAATTTAAAACATAACATAAATATAGTACATATAAAGTTCCTATGTTGTCATTAACTAAAAAATATTGAAGCTAGTTAGTTAGCTATACCATGATGAGAAAAGTGAGCTTATATCAACCTGCCATGAAAAAGTTGGTATTTAATCAAAACTATACAATAATCATTGCTATTAACTGATACATACAGATTACAGATAAACTTGCTTTGAGGAAGTTGTCACTATAAATTCAAGAATAGCTTTGAAACACTGTACATAAAAGTAAATAACTATATGTGAATAAAAGACAAAGAAACACATATAATCATTTTATAAAACCATTACAACCCAATTCATAAGGTTGCAAAAAAGAACAAATGTCTACAACAATAAATATAAATAAAATTATGTTATTTCACTTTGGCTGTTCTATTGTAGCATTAGCAAGATCTGTCATCTTTGGGTACTTAATATTATGTTTGTCAAGTTCACTTTGAGACCAGAGGATCATTCGTAGTAGGCTACAGAGTTTTGGATTAGTATATTCTTGATTTTCCATCTTCAATATTGCTGCATTTAATTCACTGGCAATCTGAAAGATTAAGTTATTATTTATTAACGAATAAATTGAGATGAACTATATCTGACCCCAAATTACGTAAGGCTGTTGCTAACTATTCTACTATTAACTATTCTCGACTGAAATCGCAGTTGCATTGCTGCTTTAAGTAAGATAGTTGTCACATTGGTTCTTACTAAAGCAGCAATGACACTGCGATTTCTGTCAAAGTTGATTGCAACAAAGTTAGACAATCAGCCTACTGGTGAATCATTTGCTTTACCAACCTTCTGACTATGTGAAGGTAATAAGAGGTCTGCGAATGGAGAAGCGTGTGGATCGGGGAAAGCAAGTAGCGCAAGTGATCTCTCAAGTTCGGTCAGGGCTATGGCATCATTAGCCCCAGCCTCGGCCAATGTAGCACTGGCAAATGCTAGTGCCTCTTCAGCTCTACCTGCACGGATTAACTCCAGAAGTTGCAGTTGCTGTTGTTGGACAAATAAATGAAAACCAGTTAAGTTTAACAAATCTTAATAACTTTTTTCACTTATTACAGATTTAGTTGTTTTGTACTTGTGTAAAAAAGGAACTTTTCTTAAAAGAATATCATTTTTATTTCTTTGATAAAATTGTACTGGCGAGAATTACCTGCAAATGAAAGTAAAGATATCTATCATTGTCCAAGAGCTCAGGGTGTAGTGCATTCACCATAGCAATAGCCTCGGGGATTCGCCCACTCTGCACTGCCTCGCGTATCATAATGCGCTCGTCTAGAGAACTACACAAGGCAGGCTCCTGTAACCCCGCCTCTTGTTGGAACTTCAAAGCCGCCTCTTTGAAACCTTCTGTAAATCAATAGCTGTAATGTTGTCATACGTACGAAACAATTCATACACAATGCAAAATGTTTGATACCAACTACTGACAACAAAGAAAATCATTTTTATAGGGCTTAGTTGGAATGGTTCAGAGAACATTATTATTTTTACTTATCATTGATTGATACTGGACAGGCAAACTAAACATAGGGCTACAATTAATACCTGTAACTAGATAATTCATTATGAGCATGTTCATGTCAGTCCTGGATATTCTTCGGTCTTCCTTTTCATATACATCGTTTGGGTTGTGTGAATTGCTTAGACTCATTTTCAAAGTAAATTAAGAAGCAATCAAATCAATGATTAAAACTTTTATGGAATGATATCAAATGCTAAATTTACAAATTGATGATTTTATATTTCTAATCACTATTTTACTTTAGCAAAATAATTTTGACCACACAGACTAATAAGATTTTGACAGCAGACTGACAGACGCAGAGCAGACACAGCACAGACGAGATAGGTTCGTACCAACTTCTTGGTTCGCACAACACAGGCGAGACGTTGACGACGTTCCACGGGAAAAGTTAAAGGTTGAAATATATTGTTGTGTTGTGTCGCGATCGACGCAACTCAAACGGGTGAAACTTTAAAAAAAATGCGCGTTGAAAAAATCGCTCGTGTGTACAATCCCTAATTGGTAGCCTATCCTATCCCAAACAAAACCGCTGTCTGGGGGCTTACCATCAGTAAATAAGAAACCATCCTTGAGGCGTTCAGTTCAAAAGCAGGCCTTAAACAGGACTGCTTTCGAACTAACCTTTGAGGTCATAGTACGAAAAAGTAAGGCAGTTCAATATAAGTCCTGCTATAAGAGCTCATAGTAAGGCCCCAGATAATCGGATAGTGGTGGCTATAATCTTGACTATCTGCAAATCCGGTATCGACAGCGTTTTTGTTCGCGGAACGGAATACACACACCACGTATATCATATCATTATCACCCTATCACATCACAGCACAGTAATGCTGATGATCATTTCATAAAAATCCTCTGCCCCATGCCATGTCATCAGTGGACCCTTAAGGCTTGGTTATGCGGAAACATTCGTCTCTGTCTTTTTCTTTACGTGTAAAGAGTATGGAAAATAACCTCACTTCTGCACTTTTTCGTTGTTATTTCATCATTATCTTTAGCACAATTCTTTCTTGAAAAAAGTGATTGGAGCTACTTCACAGTACGTTAAAGTGTGTTTTGATGTGGAATTCAATACGTTTCCGCTATTATTTAAGTACGCCAAAAATATGAACCTACGCAAGCGCTTTTGATGATTATTCGATTTTTTTTTACAATCATCGGTGAGTTTTATAAGCAATTTAATACTTGTAGCTACTAGAGAATCTCTTAGCTTGTCGTATGTTTTTTTGTGGCTACAACTTTATTTAAGTTTTCTATATAAAAATACTAGCGACAGCCCGCGACTTCTTCTCTTTTTCTCTTCTTTCGACTTCTCGCGCATTTTGTCTATCCCTTCGGGAACAGTTCCTTTTTTCTGGATAAAAGGTACCCTATGTCCTTTTCTGTACCCCTGTCAACGTGTATGCAAAATTTCGCGATGATCAGTTCAGTAGTTAAGAGGTGAAGGCGTAATAAACAAACAAACGGACTTTCGCATTTATAATATTAGTGACCCCCCAAACAATGTTCCTATTATGGACCCTTAACACGTGTACGTGCAAAGGTTTCTCAGTCTGTCTACGAATGGTGGCCAGGCCATACTATAAAAAAAAATATGTCGAGCTCCTCCGTTCTTCGGAAGGCATGTTAAACCAATAGTCCTGCTGTATTTGCAGTCATTAGCACCCGCCAGTCCACAATGGGACCGCGCCGCGTGGTGGGTTAAGGCCTGTCCTTATCCGCCCATAAGCACTCGTTTCCCGTGGTCCCGGTGGGTCGACCCATTACTGGGTCCACGGGTAATTTTAATTACCCGTGGGGCCTGTGCCCCAGCAGTGGTAACATTAAAAATGGCTGATGGTGATGATAATTCATCATCGCAACTACGGGAAGTTTAGAGCAAAGCTGGTTAGTCTGGTCAACGAAAAATGAGATGAGATTGAAATGGTGGCGCCACTTTCAATGTTAAACCACAGAATACATAATAGTACAAAGTTTAACGTTTAGACCAGGGGGCCGATCGCGCTAATTTACAACGTGAAAGGTTCACATTAGGCTGCTCTTGTTCCAGTTCTGTCAATGATCCAACTGTGGTGAAAAACCGTATCGCCATAAAGTTCCACCGCCAACCAAACTACCATCATTGTTGAACGGCTGTCAGAGTTGAAATGTTAGGGATGTCATACGCTATTTATAGCAATCGACGGTCGACTTAACAATTTTACCACATCACTAGGTGTAATTTGACGCTTCTTTTTTTTAAGTGTTTGTTTTGAGTTGAGAAACAGAGGTTATGTTATTATTACAAATAGAATTAATATTTACTTAATGAACTATTATAAAGCAATTTTAAAGTAATAATTTAATAACAGAGAGTGAATTTTATTGAGATCATTTAATATTGTGAAAATATTGTAGTGCTGCTAAACGAACAAATATCTTTGTAAACGAAGCGATTGTTTAAGTTGTTAGTATTTTGTGATTTATTTGTGATCACATAAAGTCATAAAACAAATGAACATCCCACCACTGTGTGTGTAACGATAAACAAAATACGACCGAGCCCCAGTCAACAAGGTACCTCAATAATCAAAGGTATGTAATTATGTATTAGCAGTGAACTTTTTATAGCTATGCCAAGATGTAGGAGTAATAATGAAAGTGAATTTTTTTACAGAAGTGCAAAGCAAGATCTAAATTGAGCATAATGCTGACCAAAGAGATAGAAAATACACAACCATCAAGATGCAGCTTTCATATATAACAGCATTAGAGGAATTTTGCTTCTTTATTACCGAATGAAGAGGAAATTTATGTATAATGATGAACGGTAAGATCAAAACCTATTACTTCTCTGTTTTAGAAAGGTAATAAGTACTAGTGAAACAATAAATAGAATTTAGAATTTCTTCCGTTCAACTTCCTACTAATATTTTGTGCCCTTTGATTATTAGTGTGCCCTTTTTCATTCAATATTTAAAAACATCAGTTCCCACTCCAATAAGTATTGTAGTATTTATTTATGTAATTAACCTTATATTTTTTATTAATTTCAGGTTATAGAATATAATAAGCATTACAAAAATTAAGATAAATAAAAATTGGTTCTACAATAGATAAAATGAAGCAACATTGCAGTTTGCAGAGATTTAAAATGTTTGCAGAAGGCGGAAGTCAGAGACCTTATGTATAAAAAAGGTAATATTATTTAATCTAATCTAGATATTAACTCGTCAACGCCCGTAAAACGAGACACAATCGATTTTCTATTGATGTCCGGTCGCCTGCGACCGCTAATGAATTAAAATAATATGCCCCAATATTATTAAATCTATCTTTAAAAGATACAAAACATCTAGTTATCATTAGTGTCGAGGTTTTGCATCTAGTGTGATTAATATTTATTTTAAATCATATACTAGAACAAAATGACTCGTCACCAGCTCGTCAGATGGGACTCGAACCCACAGCCTTTGTTATGTTTTTATTACTAAACTGCTGATTTGGAATCATATTATTAAAATAATTATGTTATAAAAGTGACTAACAATTTTTTTATGTTTTGTTTTAGTATTTCCAACAAGGATATGCAATTGGAGGAGAAGATAGCAGTTTAGTTAGTAATTAATAAGAAATAACATTAATAAAGTTTTCTAAAATAATTTATTATTATTATTCAGTTGTCCTATTACCCCGAAACAATTAGGTAAACGAGACCACATTCGGCAAACATAGTGTGGGACTCCCTCAGACAAGGTGGAGCGACGATCTTCGCAAGGTGGCTGGCATAAACTGGATGACTGTAGCCGCGGATCGTGCTCAGTGGAGTGCACTCGGAGAGGCCTATGTTCAGCAGTGTACGATGATAGGCTGATGATGATGAATTAGGTAAACAACTCTAATTTTGTCAAAAGCATCAGCGAGCACCACACCTAGCTAGTATGTTACACTTCCACTAGTCCTCAGTCTGCTCAGACCCACGGATTCTGCCACCAACAGAGTGAATAACGCATTGCCTCTTTGTGCTTTATGTCTAATGCAGCACACAGCATGCATTGGTTATCTTCGTAGGCACCTAAAACAAAACATGTTAAAAGTTAAAGGACTATAGATGATTCAACAATAATGTTAAAATAAATAACATTGTTCTTAGCCTATTACAGATGCCGGCATATAAATTGGCAAGAGAAAGATGAGACAAAAGATGCGCCGAGTTTAGTGTTTGTGGCTATTGCGCATCTTTTGTCTCGTTTTTATGTTGC
This sequence comes from Agriphila geniculea, assembly GCA_943789525.1. Lineage (NCBI taxonomy): Eukaryota > Metazoa > Arthropoda > Insecta > Lepidoptera > Crambidae > Agriphila > Agriphila geniculea. Next base: position 24,650,793 of record OX038875.1, on the reverse strand, counting down.
CAAGTTACGTGCCGGGCAGTATACCTAGGTACTCATAAATGTTTTAGTTGTGTGTATGGACAAGGGTGATTAAATTAAAATTGTAATACCTAAATAGGTAGGTACTTTTACCTAACTTACTTAATGAGAAGTTTAGATTCCAGTGGCATTTTATGGCTAATACCACCAAAATCTAGGTACCTATACTAGTAAGTAATTAATACAAAAACAAAGAAAGAATGAAATTTATTCACAGTGAAAATTTTTAGGTTAGGTATGGTTATCTTACCTTTATCTTGTTTCCACACCGAAGGCATCCGAATAGGCATAATTATGGTGTTCATATCTCATAAGTAAACAAACTAAATAATTTTATAGTCTGTAGCTTTTTACAAATTGCAGATTGGACATTTGAATACACTTTTTCACGACTTTTTCACAGTTCATCCATTAAATTTAGATTATTTAGCACTCTTACAGAAGATCTTCTTACAATAACCATAAAAGCATTGTATATTTTTGCATTTAGACTGAACACACAGACAAAATTGTGAGAGTAAACACCAAATAGTTGAGAAATAGTCCAAAAAAAGTAGCATCCTTTTAACTTTGTCTTGACGCACCGTTACCATAGTAGAACCAAATAAGTAAGTCATCTTACTCATTATACGCACGAACGCGGTTTGTATGTGAGCGCGCCCGTACGTATGCGTCGTCGCACGCATACACTGACAAAATTTAAAGGTGATAAAGGTGCGCCAGTCGTGGCTGCGCCGTACGTGGTCCCGCCCGCGCTCACGCACGCTTCACGCCGCTGTGCTGCTGCTCGTAATAATTTGAACGTTTACCTACCTACAGTACATACCATGCTTTCCAAAGATATTATTGCAAAAAAGATTTGTAAGAATGAGGATATATTTTATATTAACTTTAAATAATAAGGCATTTCGTACTTGTCGAAACAGACGAATTTTTTTTATGTCAATTGTGTAATTTCGTTAAAAAATCAATTCCTACAGGAAAAGGTACTTTTAATGCCTATTATTTAAGGTTATGGAAAGTATTCAATTTCAGAATTTAAAGATTATTATTTTGAGAAGTGTAGGTAAATAAAAAGAAAAAAACAATAGTGTAAACAATATTTTTTAATAATATGAAATAAAACACTTTTTAACAGATACTAGCGCGGTTTTTACCGACTTCAAAAGGAGGGAGGTACTCAATTCGACCCGTGTTTTTTTTTTATATGTACACCGATTACTCGAAGACGGCTGAACCGATTGAAATGATTCAAACGTTATTACATTTGGTAAAAATTCAAATTGGTCCCATTTTTTAAAATTTTGAAATCGGTTCAGTACTTTTCAAGTAATCTTGAAAAAAGCAAGAAAATAGTATGATTTTGTGTGAACTACCTCGATGATCAGTCGTATAACTTCTTTGTTTATCAACTGAATAAGATAATTATTTTTTTGTTGGAAGAGGGATATCTTATGTGTAGTTCTTTAACCGACTTAAAAAAAAGGAGGTTCTCAGTTTGACCCGCATGTATGTATGTTTCTCCGCGATTAACTCACGTTTGGCTTACCCGAGTTTTCTACCTGAATAATATACCTACCTACAGTACCTAAAACAAAAGGTACCTACACTAAAAATTAAAAAAATTAAAATTGTTTAAAAAAACAAAAAAAAACCGACTTCAAAAAACCTACCTCTAATTTAACACGTCTTCGTAATACTAAAAACACGTCTATTGAAGTCGGGTGTGGCTTTTAGAATAAAAAAAAGGAATTTGTACTCCAGCCCCACCCGACTTCAATAGACGTGTTTTTATTATTACGAATATTATTTCTTGCTTTTAGAGGTAGGTTTTTAGAAAGTCGGATTTTTTGTTTTTTTTTTAAATTTTTATTGAATGTACTTTGGTATTTAGTTGGTATTTGGTTTGATTTTATATTTTTTTGATTTTTATATTTTTTTTTATTTGAATAAATACATTATTTAGTAAAGCCACGTTTTAATTAATCCTATTTCGACTGCAAGTTTTCAAATCACATAACATGACGTACGCAATGAAAAATTGTAGTCAATTCCTGAAAACAGTTAGGTTAATGTAAACTGTAATTTGATAGATAGATGTGATACATTGCTACTTTTCTTTAGTAAGTTTTTATTGGTGTCAAAACGAAAGTGCCAATGTATCACATACATCAGTCAACTTACAATTAATATTAACTTCATTATTTTAGTCGATAGACGCGCTGGTCTACCTACAAAAAAATATTTGAAAAAAACTTTGTATTGATCACCCTACAAGGACTACACATAACCCTACAAGGAAAAAATATTTTGTATAGAGATTGACTATGCATTTTTTGACGACCGAATAAACTAGCGATGTGACAGCCCTTCGTGTTTAAGCTGTATCGCTCGCTCGAGGCTCGAGTTGGCCTACTTATTTGGTTCTACTATGCCGTTACGGTCCAGTTCCGCATGACATCTGTCTCAACTAGCTGTCAAAACGTTAGCGCGATACGGAATATGTCAAAAGTTATGATTGATCGCGGTTCAGTCGAGGTCCAGTTGATCTAAATATTAGCGCGATTGGCCCCCTGGTCAATGAAAGATGAGACTCGGCTGGAAAAGAACAATTTTGCGCCTTATTTCAGGAGGCGGTTTCCAATAACGTCTAAACCAGTGATTCTTAACCTCGGGTCGCGACCCAAATTCGGGTCGCGAGAGGTATTGGGTTGGGTCGCGGGCCCCCAAACGATTTTAAAAAGTGATAAAATTTTACGTTTTTGAATAGGTATATTTTTTTGTTGATAAGTCGATCGATGTCATAACACAAAGTATACTAGTCCTACTTACTATCGTAAATTCCCTTTAAGCGATAAAATCGTTATGGTGGCACAACACATAATCACAAAAACTTAGCAATATCTCGCCGAAATTTCATCGCTCGCTACCATGCGCCGTTTATGTTATGTTATGTTAAAGTAGAAATATATTTGAAGTCCGCGACCCTAATCCTATTTTTTTTTATTTCCCAGTGACAGGTACCAGCGACTTGTCTGCGTGGACAATTTTTTGGTATCCCTCGGGAACTGAATGTCCCTTTTCTGTACTCCTGACAACATGAATGCAAAATTTCATCGGTTCAGTAGTTAAAACGTGAAAGCATTGCCGGTTTTAGCACTACCAGCGCCCTGGGCGACATTTCTACGGGTGCCCCCTATCTGCGATTCCAAGATTTTTTATTTTACCTGTTGGTTAAAAAACGGCCGCGCAGCGCTATTTTTAGTCAGTTTCATCTACTAATCTTGTAATCTCGCTTGTTTATAGAAAAAAATGGCCGCGCAGCGCGATTTTTAGTCAGTTTCATCTACTAATCTTGCTTGTCTATAGTAAAAAACCGGCCAAGTGCGTGTCGGGCCACGCACCATAGGGTTCCGTAGTTACCTTATACCATACCATATTTAATACCACCTATCATTTTTCGTATGCAAAAATAACTTTGTTTTTCACAGTGTTGGTATGAATGACAAAGTTATATTTGCGGTTTTGGAAAATGTGCTATATCTCAAAAATTAATTAGTATATCTCATTCAAACCAATTTTGGTTGAAAGTGTTTATTAAGATCTACAGCATATATTTTTTTTAGATTTTTCACTCTCTTATTTCAAAAGTTAAAGGGGGGGGGGGGCACACATTTTACCACTGGCGATGTATATCTTTGAAACGGTTAACTTTGAGAAAAAGTTGTCTTAGGAACCTCAATGTCATTTTTAAAGGCCTATCTATAGACACCCAACACGTGTTGGTTTGAAGAAAAATTTTTTTTTCAGTTTCAGTTCCATGTATGGGGCGCCCCCCCTTAATCTTTTATTTTTCTTATTTTTGTATTAAATTCGGTAAGCGGTTAACAGAATACATCTACCTACCAAGTTTCAACTGTGTAGTCTTAATACTTTCGGAATAAAGTGGCTGTGACATACGGACAGACAGACAGACATGACGAATCTATAAGGGTTCCGTTTTTTGCCATTTAGGCTACGGAACCCTAAAAACGGCCGCGTAGTGCGATTTTTAGTCAGTTTCATCTACTAATCTTGTAATCTAGCTTGTTTATAGAAAAAAAATGGCCGCGCAGCGCGATTTTTAGTCAGTTTCATCTACTAATCTTGCTTGTCTATAGTAAAAAACGGCCGCGTAGTGCGATTTTTGGTCAGTTTCATCTAATAATCTTGTAATCTCGCTTGTTTATAGAAAAAATGGCCGCGCAGCCCGAGTTTTAGTCAGTTTCATCTACTAATTTTGCTTGTCTATAGTAAAATAAACAGCCGCGCAGCGCAATTTCTAGTCAGTTTCATCCACATAATTATCTTGCTTATTTATACTAAAAAATGGCCGCGCAGTGCGATTTTTAGTCAGTTTTATTCGTCGCGTCGTCACTCGTTATCAGAAACAATACGATTTTGATAGTCGACCGGTGGTCGGGCGTTTTCGGCACCCAGCCTCCCACACGAGGGCGCCCAGTGCAGTCGCACCGCTTGCACCGTCCTAGGGCCGCCCCTGGATTTTACAATGGCCAAATCTTAAACGGCGCATGGTAGCGAGCGATGAAATTTCGGCGAGATATTGCTAAGTTTTTGTGATTATGTGTTGTGCCACCATAACGATTTTATCGCTTAAAGGGAATTTACGATAGTAAGTAGGACTAGTATACTTTGTGTTATGACATCGATCGACTTATCAACAAAAAAATATACCTATTCAAAAACGTAAAATTTTATCACTTTTTAAAATCGTTTGGGGGCCCGCGACCCAACCCAATACCTCTCGCGACCCGAATTTGGGTCGCGACCCGAGGTTAAGAATCACTGGTTTAGACGTTATTGGAAACCGCCTCCTGAAATAAGGCGCAAAATTGTTCTTTTCCAGCCGAGTCTCATCTTTCATTGACGACTTTATTGTTATGATTGACGCTACCATAGAATACATTAAAGGTATGATTCCGATGTCTGCAGCACTACTGCTGCGCAGTGCTGCCGAGCTCGGAATGTAGTCTCATATAAACCTATACCTAGCGAATGTATACCAGCGGCGGGACCGCCTAACTCTATCGCTTTGACTCTGGCTTTGGTTTGACGTCAGTGCACTGTCCGTCCTTGTCATCGTGTTATGATATGACAAGGACGGACAGAGCATCGCTATCGCTTTGGCTAAAGCTTTGAGCTAGGCGGTAGGGCCCCAGTGGTGCTGCAGCAGCAGTGCTGCGCAGCAGTGTCGCGACGCTTCTCTGTTCACTTCAAATTGAGCCTTTCAAACGTAACATTACGGTTCAATTTGGAGCACACATCACTGCTGTGCAGCACTGCTGCCGACATCGGATCATACCTTCACGCTGCGCGCGACGTTGCGTTCGTTGGTTACTTTCTACGGTTGTTAGAAGTCTGGTCAAGGAAAGATGACATTGAAATGGCGGCGCCACTTTCCTTGTTAAATTAACGTTGAGGTTTAAGTTATTGGAAACTGAACTAAGGCCACAGAATACATAATAGTACAAGCTAAGGCGCAAAATTAGTTCCATTTCCAACCGAGTCTCATGTTTCGTTCATCCAACTAATAGTTATTTATGCAACTGTACTATAACGAGGGGTATTAAGGCGCGGTGGTAGTGAAACTAGCGCCGCCACTACATTTATTTTTATTACTCGTAAACCAAGTCAATATTTAAAAAAAACTCATGTAATAATCTCTTAAATTGTCTCTAATATTTTTTGAATAACTCTTCAACAGTTATCATTCATTCTGTAAGTTTTAAAATCCATAATTGCCAAAAGTGGCCACTTTGAGCTAAAATGGATTTTAAAACTTACAGAAAGAATGAAAACTGTTGAAGAGTTATTCAAAAAATATTAGAGACAATTAAATAGATTATTACATGAGCTTTTTTTAAATATTGACTTGGTTTACGAGTAATAAAAATAAATGTAGTGGCGGCGCTAATTTCACTACCTACAGCGCCTTAAAACACGAATGTGGGTTTATCACACGAGGCGAATGAGTGTTTTAATACCTAATTATGTACAGTTGCATACAATACTTTATCTACACCCATTTTTTTATTTTTATTAGGGAAACAAACAATATTTCAATACATATGGACCCATGATATTTATCTAAACCCATGATATGTATCCTCTATAAAGGTTTTGTCTTTGACTTTCCTCTTCCTCCTCGTCATTATGTCTTCCGCAAGAGTGTTATAATGTTGTACTGAATTTCATGCGTTGCTCGCGCGTGGGCGCGCGGCGCTGCAGGACCAGTAGGCTCATTGTCTAACTTTGTTGCAATCAACTTTGACAGAAATCGCAGTGACATTGCTGCTTTAGTAAGAACCAATGTGACAACTATCTTACTTAAAGCAGCAATGCAACTGCGAATTCAATCGAGAATTGACAACATTTCATTTTGTGAAAGTACTAAAATTAGAAAACCATTTCGAGATTTTAGTGTTCTAAGCTCATATATAATTTTTTCAGAATTTTTAGATCAGTATTTTTTACGTAAATTAAAAAAATCTAAAATCTAGTCCTTATAGGGAGTTTGAGTTGAGTCTCTTTGCCTTCTATTTAAAAAAAAACAGTGGTGCCAGCTTAGGTAATTTACCCTAGATTTAGGGTAAAAAAATATCCGGCACTAAGAGACATGACACAGTGGCAGGCAAGGGCTGGCTGAAAGAGAGAAAAGATAGAGAAAAGTGGAAAGCAATGGAGGAGGCATACACCCAGACGGGATCCATGTCTGAAACTATACTAACAAAAACGAATAATTAGCATAACTTTATCAACAAACTAACACAAATAAATTGTTAAGTACTAACATAGATACTAGATATTTTCGCAAAATATTTCCTATTTTTATCCTATTCTCCCATGTAAAATGTAAGGTGGGGCGGAGAGTGTCCTTTCTGTACGGTATTATTCTTATGACGGTAGTACTCATTAATTATTATTTATTTATATTATATATTATATTATATCTATTTTGTGATCTAGGGTAAATTAAGACCCAGCCTAGGGTAGTGCGAAAATCTGATCTGGCAACACTGAAAAAAATCAATTGTCAGAAATGTCATAACAATGACTGAATGTTTTTCGAGTGTAATTCTATGCTCAGTAAAATTTAGATATTTTTAAAGTATTCTTGTAAGAATAATCAAAAGAAAGTCGTAGCATCGTTTGTGATACTTAAGCGTTACGTGTGACATTATGTTTTGTGTGATTGAGGGCAGGAAATCACACACAAGAACATAAGAAAATAATCAATAGATATTATCATTTTAATCGGTGAGTTCATATTGTTTTCATTTTTTGATGTTATGTAAATAGCCTGAAACTATTATAATATACTAATAATTTGTGCAAATAGTCGTTTGTGTCCAGTTCTTTGCCGATTTTTGCAAATATTCGATCTGTTTATTACAGGTCGTTGATGTGTATTTTTTCGCATAGGGATGTGCATTTCAATATCGATATACGAGTATGTTTTAATGTACTTTCTTAGGTATTTTATATTTGATGGGAACAAAAAGTATGAACCATCACATGGCTTGGCTAGCCTGGCACATCTTTCTTTTAAATAAATGATAATCTAGTTATTTAATTTAATTTAACTCAAATCAGTTTCAGCATAAAGGTATGATTCCGATCTCGGCAGCAGCAGCAGTGTTGCCGCAGCAGTGCACTCAAAATTGAACCCTAATGTTACGCTTGAAAGGATCAATTTGATGTGAGCGGAGAAGCGACGCGACACTGCTGCGCAACACTGCTGCGCGACACTGCTGCGCAGCAGTGCTGCGCGGCACTGCTGCCGCAACACCACTGGTCCCCATACATTCTCTATAGGTTTATATGAGACTACATTCCGAGCTCGGCAGCAGTGCTGCGCAGCACTGTCGCGCAGCAGTGTCGCGCAGCAGTGTCGCGCAGCAGTGCTGCTGACATCGGAATCATGCCTTAATGTTATGTATGTAGATACTTACTACTACAAGCTCAATTTCTTTGTTTTAGGTGCCGTTATCCAACATAACACAAACATTAATGAGCCTGCGTGATGTCGACATGAAGCAATTATTACTAGTTTGCAGCGACAACTAGAAAGAGTTAAAAAAGTCTTCAAGTAATAAACACTGACATTTTTTTACCTGTTCTTTTATTTCCTTGTCTGCATGGACATTCGAGAAAGTTCTTAGGGATACCAACCCCTCTACTCGAATGGCCAACTTTCTATTCGTTTGAACGCTACGCTTACTTTTAAAGCTTAAAAATGAGCAATAGATGATTAAATCACATGTCACAAACTTATGTAAATCATAAACTTTGATGTATTGTATTGAGTTGTCAAGCTTACGGCACGTAATTTTATAGTTTACTGCTTATTTTAAAGTTTTAATAGTAAGCGTAGCGTTTAAACGAATAGAATGTTGGCCATTTGAGTAGGGGGGCGTATAGCGCACTCTCAATCACAACATCGCTTCGTTATTACTTTTGACAGTCTTTGTATGGGGGCTTTTAGTTGAAACTGTTTTCAGAAAGCGACATCGAAAGAAAAATGACCCACCTCTTCTTAGAAAATTACTCATACCCCTTAAGGTACTACAATAATTTACTATAGTTCTTATTGGGGTTATTATAGTTGTTATTATGTTTCTTACGTATTATGAACTACTATGACTATTATGAAACACGAAACAAAAATACCATTATTATCGATATAAAATACTAGCGTGCCTACATCTCTATGGACATCACAATTCACATCATAGACAGTTTTTTTTTTAATTTCACGTTTTAAGAGGCAAGGCAAAGACATCGCTTATATTTAACCTATATCTTGTACTTACGTCCTTTTAGAATAAACCGTTTTCTATTAATGAATATCTCAGTAATATATGAAAATAAATGGAAAAGAAAAAATACGTGTTGCCTAAAAAACGATAAATTTTCATTATATTCATAAAAACATGTACCTAAATATTTTGAAATGTTGTCAATTGTTAGCAAGAGATACGTAATCGGTGGGCTGCTCTCGCTCGGGATACTGTAATGATGGCAGTAAGCTGATTCAGAACCTCTTACAGAGGATTTAAAGCATGGGTGTAGATAAATAAATAAAAATAAACTTAGGTGTTTAGCTAATTTATTTTCAGTTCTTAAACGCCAATAGCCTACAATAATGAGCTGATAATACAATTTAAAAAACTATCCTATTTTTTATTGAATAATGCTTGGTAACAAATTATATCCTTTCGTATTCAATAAAAAAAAAGTTACAACTAAACAAGAATAGAAAAACAAATCTCAATAACGCACATCGAGTGGGCCTTTTCGATCTGAGAAGACACAAGTCAATACATTATCAAGATGAATAACTTAAAATTTAAATAAAGCTAATCAATAATTTCCTAATGAGCTTATTGTATGTATCAGCGAGTTAATTTTGAAGAGACAATTTCTTTATATTTCAATTATAAGTTGTTACCTTAAATATGAATACAATGTAATATTAGAACTAGATACTTCCAATCCGTCTTGATGCACGAGGCCGTCTCGATATGAAACTACACAACAACTCGTGACATGAATGTCGGAAAAAATATAATTTAAGAACTATAACTATAATTCAAAAAATTAAATATAACTATCAATCAAAATTTATGGCTAATAGCAAAAATGTATGAGGACATCGATTTCTTAACAGGCACTCTGTGTGATTTGTGTTAGATCTAAGTAACTACAGGTTACACATGTTCTTTTAGAAAATATATAAAACGCTCAGATGCCTGACTCCATCTTGTGTAAACATTTAGACAAACCCGTTTAACGTGAAACTAAACTGTGGCAAGTTTCAGTAGTTTGCTGCACACCGGCTCTGTCAACCCTCTTCCCCCCTCTATGAACACAATTATCCAGCAAACCTTATCGAAAGCATTAAAAGCTAAATTATGTGTATGTGGCATCAACACACCGTGGAATCCATCTAAGACAATATTACGAATTTGTCATCATTAATTATCATTAGCATCATAATCAGAAAGGGCACAAAGTCAAATTATACTGGGTGTAATTTCTGATTTGTCCGACCCAAAAGGGGGTTGTTTAGTGATGCTATGTGAACAACTATTGCTAGACAAAACTTAAAAATACGGAGTAAAAATATTGGGTCCCCCATACAAAATATGGTAAAGTGACTGAAAATTTTGTATTGGAAGCCCTTTTTAAGTATCCCACTTTTTAGATTTTACCACAGAATAGATATAAGTAAGGATACTCCCCGCCCCGCCCTAGAATCAATTACCTCACCCCACCCCGCGAGTTGATGTGCCGAATAGTGTGCTCGTGTTTAGTCGTGAGTGACAACAGCTGTCAACTTTAGTGCACGGCGCGGCGTGAATTTAAGTTGCAAAAAGCAAAGCAAAACATTTCCATCACTCGTGGAAACATTTCTTAACACCAGTAAATACATATTTATTGTTAAAATGGTGAAAAAAAGGTGTTTATTTGTATGTGTGAGGCGACACAATTTCCGTAGTAAACTTAGCTTTATGCACACAGTTGCACGTGTACAAAACGTCATCGGTGTAGTGTCTGTGTAATAGGCTGTTATAACGAAGCGGTTGTATGGAGTGTCCGGGGTGTGGAGCAATAGTTGTTCATACAGCGACACTGAAATTGAACAACCTCCCTTTCGGGTCAAATACTTGAGAAATTACAATGAACATGTCATAATACTGCTAAAATTTCTTATTCAATTGGTTTAGATTTTGAATATATTCACAATATGAGTGATAAATGAATTCCACAAGCAATCACAAATTCTCAATTTATAGGATCCTCTATATTCCCGCATATATAATATTCACATATACCAAAATATGTTTGTCTTGATATATTTTCGGCGCGACGTACGCCGCACCACCGATACCTTCATTATTATTAGGACAGATCTGAAAATAATAAAATGGCACATTAGTTTCATAATTTTATTGATGTGCAAAACTTTTTTTACTTACTAGCTAATTCATACATAGTAAGAAACGTATATTCCTGGAACGAGTTACTGTACGAGGAGGGCTTTTTGATAAATCCATGACTTTGAAAAGATGATATCCTTTTTTTCATAATTTACTTTTGTATCTTAAAAAAAAACTCCTTAGGCATCTTTACACTCTTTTTTTTTCAAATTCGGCAAAAGATTAATACTTTTGGAAACAAAAAAGCTCAAGCGACTTCTAAATTTTCTTAATGACCCGTCGACACTCTTTGTAGGGCTGGTTCACAAATTTAAAGTCGCGCAGCGAACTATGGAATGGGCTATTGCTTGGAGTTTCTCTAAGAGATCGGGTCCGAAACGAGGTGATCCGACAGAGAACTAAAGTTATCGACATAGCCCACTGGATTAGCAAGCTGAAGTGGCAGTGGGCCGGTCATATTAGCCATAGAACCGAAGGCTGCTGGAGCAGACGAGTTCTTGAGTGGAGACCACGTAGCGGCAAACGTAGTGTGGGACGCCCTCAGACAAGGTTGAGCGACGATCTTCGCAAGGTGGCTGGCAAAAACTGGATGAGTATAGCCGCGAATCGTGCTCAGTGGCGTGCACTCGGAGAGGCCTATGTTCAGCAGTGGACGATGATTGGCTGATGATGATGAAGATGATGATGATGAAAAGTCAGAAGAAGTCCATGTCAAGATTCTCATGATGAGGTACTGCCCGTCAAATAGCCCGTCAAAATAGTACTACATAAGTAAATGGTGCCCAGACTAAAGTTGTAGAGGACTAAGCAGATACTGAAGCAAGGAAAAAAACAAAATGGCTGCCATACAAAATTACAGAAAACCCAGCGTACATAGCTCGACTACCACTTACTCACTCACTGATTAAAATAATATTGTTCTCCTAGAAGGAGGTGAAATAATGATATTTGGGGAAAATATGCAAAACCCTAATCGAACTAGGGAGAAATTAAATACCACTTACTTATACTCACTGATAGACATAACTGTTCTCCCAGAAGGAGGTGGAAAAGAGTCCAATGATGTTTAGAGGAAATATGCAAAACCCCAGTCAAACTGGGGAAAAAATATGACATTTGGGAAAAACAAAATGGCGGCTGTGGCAAGGTTTGAACCATTTTTGTTTTCTTGTTTCCAACTGATTTTGTTTATACTTGAATCCTTCATATTCTCTAGATTTAGCCCACTGAGATTTTTTCTCCTACCAAACATGAATAAATATCTTGGCGGGCAAAGATTTCCATCAAGCCAAAAGGTGGTGTCTGAAATGAGCCCTCATTTCAGTTACCAGTTTTCATGCGATGAAAGAAAAAAACCGGCCAAGTGCGTGTCGGGCCACGCGCCATAGGGTTCCGTAGTTACCTTATACCATACCATATTTAATACCACCTATCATTTTTCGTCTGCAAAAATAACTTTGTTTTTCACAGTGTTGGTATGAATGACAAAGTTATATTTGCGGTTTTGGAAAATGTGCTATATCTCGAAAACTAATTACTATATCTCGTTCAAACCAATTTTGGTTGAAAGTGTTTATTAAGATCTACAGCATATATTTTTTTTAGATTTTTCACTCTCTTATTTCAAAAGTTAAAGGGGGGGGGACACACATTTTACCACTTTGGCGGTGAATATCTTTCAAACGGTCGACTTTGAGAAAAAGTTGTCTTAGAAACCTCGATGTCATTTTTAAAGACCTATCTATAGACACCCAACACGTGTTGGTTTGAAGAAAAAAAATTTTTTCAGTTTCAGTTCCATGTATGGGGGCCCCCCCTTAATCTTTTATTTTTCTTATTTTTGTATTAAATTCGTTAAGCGGTTAACAGAATACATCTACCTACCAAGTTTCAACTGTGTAGTCTTAATACTTTCGGAATAAAGTGGCTGTGACATACGGACAGACAGACAGACAGACAGACAGACAGACAGACAGACAGACAGACATGACGAATCTATAAGGGTTCCGTTTTTTGCCATTTTGGCTACGGAACCCTAAAAAAATAATGGAAGAGGTAGGAATCTCGTAGGACTGAATACGCAGAGCTACAAAAATATTATGTAGACAAATAAAACAAAATATGGCGAAATAGACGTTTCTTCTTTACAAAGTCATGGACTTCTCAAACCACCTGCGTATGTAAATCCTTAGTGTTGTAGCAAAAAAATAAGTGAAACAGAAGGATATTATTACGGCGGTACACGGCTTGCGGTCAAACAATAGACGCCATGTAAAAAATTAACAAGAAAGCGACCTAAAATAAACATGAAAGCTTAGTAAAATCACAGCCTACTGAGACTTCATACAGTCAGTCATTGCGTTTGTTGTTGGCGAAAAAGACGCCGTTCGTATACACAGTTGGCGCCACGACTAGTCAGGGGGCTAATTGTCTAATTCAAAAAAATTATCGCAATCGCTTTTTTTTGACTGATGGGTGTGTCACATTGCTGCATTTCTTTGGTAAGTTTTTATTTGTGCCAAAAAGAAGCTTCAATGTGTTACATTATGAAAGTTATTGCGATAGATTTCTAAATTAGACAATAGAGAGGCTGGTCAACGAAAGATGAGACTCGGTTGGAAATGCAACTAATTTTGCGCCTTATTTTAAGGTTCAGTTTCCAATAACCGAAAACCTCTAAACATTAATTTTAACAGGGAAAATGCGTTTAGGCGCATTTGGTCCGCTTGGTCCATTTCTCATTTGGTCCATTTCGCGGAACATCCATTTCGCATTTGGTCCATTTCGCGGAACATCTATTTCGCATTTGGTCCTTTACGCAGAACGTCCATTTTGCATTTGGTCAACTTTCACATAAGTATGGGAGTAAGGTAAGGTCAACCGGGGAAAATGCAACTGAAAAATAATGAGTTCTAAGTTTGAACAGACGCTGTTCTGTCCTACTATATTTGTTCATTTATTTGACGCGTTTACTTCATTACATATTCATTAAAGATTATAAACTAACCAAGCATTCAATTAGTCCTATAAATATATGGTAGTGCTATGATTTCCTCAAATTGGATGAAAAAGTTGCATTTACCCCTAGTCGGGGGTAAATGCAACTAAATACCACTGTGCATTATCTATTTAACTTATAAGAACCAAAATACGATATCAGTATGAGCTCTAATATTGTTTATAGGATTTTAAACTTTATTCATGCAGCAATGCCTATTTTTGAGTAAAAACAGATTGAATTGTAAGTGGGGGGCAAATACTGTTTGTTGACGAAATAGTGCGGGGACCGCAACGAACTAGCACTATCGAAATTTTATTATTATGCGTGGGAATTGTATTTGGGAATACCAGGACTGTGGATGCATGAATTATAGCTAAATTACCTTGTATCAAATCAAATAATTATGTTTATAATCAACCGTTTATTATTTTTACTAATTATACTTGTACAATCACAGAACTACCACATAAAGAAACTTTTACATAAATATCAACTTAGGTACCAATATGCTCAACTACTTATACAAAACTAGCACAATAGTTTAATATTTCTAAACGAGGTAAACAATATTTACCTTTCACGTGCTTATTTATGCTTGGGTACGCCTTGAGGTAAATATCGAATATGAACTTGATGATCGATAAAAAATGTCGACACTGTCACATTACTAGTTTAAACAGTTTCATACTAAAATATATGGGGCTATTGTAACTAACCTCTAAGTTGCAATTTCCCCATAGCGAGATTTTCGTGAGGTAAATGTAACTACATGGACTACATTAGATAGATTCAACTAAAGCGCTGAAAATATTAAATAAAATCACTTACGGTTTGTATTTAATCGTATGCAGTCACAAACACTTGCTAAAATCACTTCGAAATATTTTTATAGCAGCCGCAACAACAACGTGTTTTCTTTCACGCGTTGCACCTTCAAAACGGCGGTTTGACAAGATGAGCTTAATGCGGGTAGCTTTAGTATGTCATGCTCACTTTAAACATTTCTGCGGTGGTGTCGTGTGAGGCGGGTCGTTACGTTCCCTCAAATATGGTTGAGCGAAACGATGGCTGGTTCATGCGTCATGCTCGTGAACGGGTGCTGCCAGTGGGAATGGGTCTGCTTCTGTCTGCTTGTACTAAGGGCGTCGCATATTATTTTTTTTTTCTTCATGTTTAATATTATCAATCTGTATGGCACTTCTTACTCAAAACATAAAATTAATAACTAATCCTTGTTTTGATTTCTCACTTTTTTATTGCTAATGACTAAAATGATTATTTTGCTTTCGTAATATTTTTTCGTATTTTTTCGTCTATAGTTTTGTAAGTAAAGGCCTATGAAAAGCTTTTGGATATTCGTTTTCAATTCAGTGCCTTAGGATGGGTAGCCTAAGTATGTCATGCTCTCTTTAATCATTTCTGCGGTGGTGTCGTGTGGGGCGGGTCGTTACGTTCCCTCAAATATGGTTGAGCGAAGCGATGGCTGGTCCATGCGTCATGCTCGTGAACGGGTGCTGCCAGTGGGAATGGGTCTGCTTCTGAGTACCTATCTTAACGCATATTGAATTGTAAGAATTGCGTTTTTACTTTTTATGTCTTGCATCAA
Organism: Agriphila geniculea; assembly: GCA_943789525.1. Classification (NCBI taxonomy): domain Eukaryota; kingdom Metazoa; phylum Arthropoda; class Insecta; order Lepidoptera; family Crambidae; genus Agriphila; species Agriphila geniculea. Next base: position 24,635,165 of record OX038875.1, on the reverse strand, counting down.
GTGTTTTTTGGTTCGAGTAGCAGACAGAGTGATTTCTCAACTAGTTGAAAGTTATTTACTCTCATATTTACCTATCTGAATGTAGTAGATATATTTAATTTTAACCTACCTACCTATTGTGTGCAAACTTTTGTTAATTATTGTGATGGAAAATGACCTCACTTTAAACGTAGAGCTCATTTTTCAATGTTGACGACTCTGTATGAAATATACAGGGAGAAAAAAGCAGCCCTTGACGAGTTTCTTGCCGGTTCTTCTCGTTACAAGGTCTCCCGCTTAGGGTTTGCGAACCGATGGCGTAGCTTCTATGACATTCACAAGTGCTTGTAACAGCCTAGACTGAATAAAATATTTTGAATTTTGAATTTTGAATTTTGAGCTGTCAGTCAAACAGTTTTTATCCCAGTAGCGCCATCTACCAATTGTAAGGTCTAATAATCATCCAGCTATTAAATTATAGGTGGCGATGTATTAAAAGAGGCTCAATAAATGAGTTTTAATAGGAACTTGCCATTGCCCCATAGATGCATTTTCCCCGGTTGACCTTAAATAATTTTGTATTTGTTCTTTTTACATAAATATACTCCTACATCGTTTATGGAGAACGTTGTTAACTTATATTTTTACTTTATATTTTTTCTTCTTTTTCTTCTTAGTATGTCACAAAAGTACCAGGAACACATAAATATGGAGGATGTTAATTCATATATTTCTTTTCTTCTTTTCAGAAAACTTTAGTATATCCTTCTCCATATTTATGAAAAACAAAAAAAAGCAAAAAGTTATTAAAAATAAACATTTTAGCAATTAGTTAAACGTTTTGTGCTCGCAAAGGAGGAAATTTTAGAAAGTGGACCAAATGCGAAATGGACTTTCTGCGAAATGGACCAAATGCGAAATGGATCAAATGCGAAGTGGACATTTTTTCGGCAAGTGGAAATGCGCCTAAACGCGAAAATGGCGCCGCCATTTCAATCTCATTTTTTGTTGACCAGACTCTAGTCGTTTCGCCAACTGTGTATACGAACGGCGGTTTTTTAGCCAACAACAAACGCAATGACTGACTGTATGAAGTCTCAGTAGGCTGTGGTAAAATCGTATGGGTGTGTATGTGTGTACTCACAGCTGGGCACGAGGTCCTGGTGCATGTGGTGCTCGGCGTCCATGCCGTGCGGCGCGCACGTGGCCGGCGGCGGGCGGCGCTGCACCTGCACACCACACATCTCACTACTACTTGCTCAAAACGGTTATCAACCGATAGCCCGCTACAGACTATAACCAGGGTTCTGTCACTCTGCGCGCGAGTATGAAACGCTCGGCGCCCTCTGAGAGGACAAATTGCATTCGTCACAAAAGATAAGACCTTCGCGATAGAAAGAGAGGCAACTACTAAGTGAAAGTTTGGAGCGAAGGGAGTTGCACTTTATTGTGTCGGAGCAAGAGTCGCAATTTATTTAAACGATTTTAAGGAGTGCAACTTCTGTACGCTAGTACTATTATCTATTCTGTGCTATAACGCACGACCCGACCTCAACCTCTCACCTCAGCAGCCCACCTTGAAATACGTTGCTTACAATTTTGAGTCTTATGACACATTAAATAAACGGCTGTGTAATGAGACAGGCCTCCTTCACTCGTTCGTCGGTCGCGCGATAAGCACCTACCGCTAGCCGTGCCTTCGAAGGCACAAGTTGGCAGAGGGCCACCACACGCCCTCCTGTGTAGTCGCGCGGCGTCTTACTGACTACGTAAGTCTTGTCTCTTTATTATAGTAACAATGTCGAATCGACATTACTGTGCCGTCTACGGATGTCAAAATCAAAAAATCAATAAACAATTGTCGTTTTTCACATTATGATATATGGCTACGCAGTTCATTTTAAAAGAAGACAACCCTAACGTTGCGTCGTCAGAAAAGGTAAGAGCACGCGATAGAAAGAGAGGCAACGACTAGATGAATATAACTGTAGGCCATTAGCGCTGCGCGACCTGAATTTCACTTTATTGTGTCGGAGCTAAAGTCGCTATTTATAAATGAATTTGCAGAGTACTGCTTCTGTACTATTAGTTATTCTGTGGTTCAGGAGTTTGAGGTGAGTTCGGGTTGAGTTTGATTTGAGTTCGGGTTGAGCACGGGGCGTGTGCAGTAGCATCGACAAAATAAAACGGAACTTATTAATTTGCCATAAAACTTAAAATTGTAAGAGATGTATTACAAGAAGTGGGTTGTGCTCGAGTTGAGCTTGGGTTGAGGTTGGGTAGCGTGTTATTTATTTATTTATTCATGGAAAACAAACAGCATTTATATAATAATTATAGCTAAGGTAAAACTAGATCAAACATGCCTTTATCAGTTTTCACAGATAGAAATTAATACAATCCAGAAAAAGAAATAACAAAAGAAAAACATGCATTAAAAACTAACTAAGAGTAAAATTGCATTTTAAATAGTACCTACGTAAAATAAAAATAATACATATGATAAAAAGAGAGTAATATATGAATATAATATATTTAGAGTCATACCAATACATCTAATTATCTATAGAGAAAAACTACATTATTTAATTGCCAAAGAAATTAACATTAATCTTATTTTTAAAATAATTCGGTCTCGCTATAAATAAGTCAGTATTTTCTGAATGATTTTGATTGAAATCAGTTAATACCCTGTTTAAGTAAGAATTTGATCTATAATTTGCAGTACATGAATCCACTTGAAATTTAAGGTAGTAAGGGTTATCGTCTGCTATTAACTTCTAGCACGCTATTAAATACGCTTGCTATTTACCCGCGATCTATCTAATGAATGATCTGTGATGTAACGTAACGTGCTACGATATCTAGCAAGATCGCGCGAGATAATAAATACCTAGTGCTGCGAGAGAAACGGGTGTAACGCGTCCGGTAGCAATAGCGCACACTCTATGACTGTCCACGAGTGCCGCGGAGTGCCCGCGGCCGACCAGCGTCGCTGCTTATTGCGACGCGCTATTTTTATAGCGCCATAGCGTCTACTTACAGTACTCACACTCACACAGCACGCTCTATGGGCTATGTTATGTTTAGATATAATGACGCTAGGCGCTATATATCACCCCTACACACAACATCACTGCTATGCTCTCAAAGATAAGAAAAAGAAGTGGGCGTGTCTACTGCCTATAGTACCGTCTGAATTATAAGCAAACTGCTTTAGTGGCTGTTGAGGATAAGGCTGGTTTCACAGTTACGCGCTTCAGCGGCGCCGTTTCATTGAGTTGACCGGCGCCATTGTGCGCTTTTATACTTCCCAACGGCACGGCACGGTCCGGCACGGCTCGGCACGACAGCGGCGACGCCGAAAGATGCTTTTATAATTGCTGCCGTGCCGGGCCGTTGGATGTTCAACACAGAACACTCATAGCGAAGAAGTTACCAATTGTACATTGTACAGTAGTGTCGTGTTTTTTTGTACCTATTTTTTACACGACTGCCCAAAAAGGAGTGTATTTACTTTAGAATAATATACAAAATAAAGTTAACCTTCTCTCGCTCTAGATTTTTGTTATCTTTATAATTATTTCATAAAATAATAGTTTATTGACATTAGGTAGTTTTTCTACAGTAATGTGTGTTTATGTACAATTTGATTAAAAATTCTAATGAAATTACAATGTACGTAGGTAGTAGGTACTTACTTAAATGATAAATAAATCTTTTAAAAATCTATGAATATAGATAAGTACTTAGGCACGTACATGCAGCTGATTTTCATTACGTACCTACTTACCAAGATAGGTAGGTACCTACACAACACATTATTTAATTAAATAGGTAACTACCTACTTAAGTAATATCTAGGTAATTATTTCTTGAGATATATTTGGTAATACCTATGATATCTTTGGCAAGTACCTAGATCCATAAGTACCGAAATAACTCTTTGTCAGAATTTTACCTATTTGTTGAATTTTGATGTTGTTTGTTTCCACAATCATACATACCTACTTATATTATAATAGTGTACCAACAACACAGTCAATATTCTGGTTGTGCCCTTTATACACGCTGTATATTCTTTGCTCTAGACTCACACTCACACTTATGAATCCTTGTAGCTACGCACTACATCGTAAAAGTTCGACGGCAGCGTAGGATGTGGCCGGCACGGCACGGCCCGGCACGGTTTGCCGGTGCCGTTGAGGAAATATAAAAGCGTCTCCATATAATTCCATACATTTCACTTCCCTGTTGTGCCGTTGGACGGCTGCCGGGCGATGCCGTGCCGTTGGGAATTATAAAAGCGCACATTCGGTCAAAGGCACCCGGTGCAGTCGAATCGCGCGTTGTTGAACGGCGCCGCCAAGCGCGTGTAACTGTGAAACCAGCCTTAGAAAAAGACATGGGTGTGTCCACCGCCTCGAAGCAAAAAGAAAATGTAAATAATCTTTGTTTGATACAATACTTAGCTGTATTGACAATACCTGATCTAAGTTGAAGCGTACGAAAGCCTCGTACTGTTCAGCGAGCTTGGTGCTCAGAGCGCTCTCGTACTCGGCCCGGAGTGCGGCCTCCTGTTCGCGCAGCATCCTCTCGCAGATCATGCGGACCTGCCAACACATGGATACAGTTAATAATAAACCCTTCTTCAGACCTTTTGATTCAAATTAAAAGTTATTGTAATTAGCAGTTGTTTGATAGTCTGTTTGCCCATTGGCAAAGGCCTCCTTCATTTGGCGCCATGATTTCCTTTCTACGGCATCTCCGGTCCAAGCTGAACCCGTTATGGTCCTTATCTCGTGAACCTATCTTTTGTGTGGTCTTCCTCGTTTCCTTTTGGCTTTTCTTGGGTACCGATACATCATCTTTTTGCTCCATTTAAGTCTGCCTCTCACTGTATGTCCTGTCCACCGCCATTTCAGTACTCAGTGTAACTGTATACACACTAAATGTATAAAGTTACAATGCGATTAATTTAACAATGTACAACAGAAGTGACATACAACATAAATTCGCAAGTGAAGTTAATCGCATTATGTATATGTTACGGACGCGGGGTACCGGGATTGGAAGGAAAACGACTCGGTTGCAGAGACGACGCTTTATTACCAAAAACACATCCACATACTCTGAATGCCGTGGTCCGCTCTTCTGTGTGGTGTAGTCTTCTTGCGAACGACGTAGCCACCCAGCGCTGTTACACGATGACATTCCCACTACTCCTCTTCCGATGTCGCAGTCCGCCCTTCCAAGTAGCGTCACGTCCGAACGACGTAGCCTCTCGGCGCTGAACCCGACGACATCCACTTCTACACTCCTCCATGCTAGCACCAACTATTGCTAGACCTCACCTCCAAACTTCTCTTCTTCGCACTTCTTCATCTTCTTCTTCTTCACTACCGCTTTACAACTTCTTCATCTTCCTTCTTCTTGTTCCTTTCCCTTCTTTACTGAACTACCACTTCTTAACTACTGCATCGATTGTGCGTTTCGCCGCTGCTTATATACCCCATAGAACCTTCTAGTAACTCTAATTTCGATAGTCATTTCGTTATTCTTTTCGTTTGTCTTTTGTAACCATTTCCCGTCCTTTTTCATCTTTTCCATCATTTCCCGACGATACTAGAATGTTCTATTTCTCTATCAAATATGTAAATAAACTCTGTATAAAGATGTAAACATTCTAGAAATATCGTAAAATTCATCAAAACACTTTCGTCAGACGGAGGATCGAACCGCGGGCTCTCGTGTATAAAGCGAGAAGCCACACCATTTCGCCACGGCGACTTGACAGCCAGCGATTAAATTGGTCATCGCTTGATGCTGTCTGTCTCAACTACGTAATGTGACGTCACGGCCGTCACATATATTAAATACATATTTACTAATGCTGGCGGTGGTGGCCCTAGCATTTGATGATGGAGTAATTAAGTGTCAAGTGTGCAGAAGATTGTGTGCGAAAAGCAAGAACGGGCATAGGAATCTTCTTGATAACATATCCATGTGACAAGAAAGAATGCAAGACAAGGAAATAGTGCTACATATAAACCCAAATACTGAGTATGGAGATGCTGATGAACAGACTAACCACGGCCCTCTATTTAATTACATGACAATTTGTCAATTGTCATGACAAAATAAGGCCTTGCTTGAATGTGATGAGCACGCAGTTGTAAACTTGCAACCGAAACAAACTGAGATAAAGAGTGTTGAGATGTCGATGAACAGACCAACCTGCTTGAATGTGAAGAGCGCGCGGTTGTGGACCTTCTGCGAGGCGACGCTGTGCGAGGAGCGGTGCGGCGGCGAGCAGTCGCCCTCGCTGCCGCTCGACGACGAGCACGAGGCCGCCGCGCCCGTGGCCACGCGCAGCTGCCGGCGTCGCTGTAGCCGCTTGATCTCGTCGCATATCTCTTGTGCCATGCGCTCTGAACACAAACGTTTTGGTGCTATTTTAGTTGTCATTTTGTAGAGCTCCATCTTAGCTTGCGGAAATTAAGGCTCATATATACCACATAACCGCTCTCAACATTGAGAGTTGTCTTGAGATCATAATTGAGATGCTATTCAGTTGATAGGGTTGGTGTCTGCTTGCTATTTGGTGAACATTTTCACTTAACTTTTTGGTGAAAAAATCATTTATAAAATTTAACAATGCATTTGTCAATATAAATAAGCGTAACCGCTCACGGGCGACTTTTGTAGCTGCGATGATCGCGGCGATAATCGCCCGCGAAATGACACGACAAAGGTTTTACTTAGCCAGCGACAAAAAAGCGCCGCGATTAACGCCGCGTTTATCGCAGCTACAAAAAGCAAGGACCGGAACTGCTTACCGTTAAAGGAGTTTTTGTTTGAGTATTTCATAGACTTGTTTTCAAAAACCCTATCAATACGGTAACCCTATCGAAAGGTCAACCCAAGTAAGGACTTACCGAATACGAAAACCCTATCAGGGAAACCCTATAAAGGCTTTATGAAGGGGTTTTAAAATGTGTTCAAGCAATTTATACCTAGTTCCACCTGGACTGAAGGACCGGAACAGCTTACCGTTTAAGGGGTTTTCATTGGGAATTTCATGAACCACTAACCGTTAATAGGGTTTTTGATTGGGTATTTTATTTCATAGCCTTATTTTCAAAAACCCTATCAATACGGTAAGCATAACGTCGACTAACCGTAACGAAAGGGAAACCCTATCATTTGGTAAGCTTTTTAATAGGGTTTCCCCATCAATTAGGTTAATTAAAAAAAAGGGTTTTCTGGTCCCTGACAAAAAGTAGCTCGTGAGGGTTTACGTATAGAACTCCGATGTTCTATTCTCAGCGACAAAAAAAGCGATTAATTTTTAAAACAATTTTGAAGTTTAAAGTGAAATAGAAGGGAACTGTCAAAAACAGGTGTTTATTTAATAGAACAAATAAGACAAATCAACTACATCTGAATAATAACAGCTGGAGGTGGCGAAGGATCCATACTTCAAGCCAATTTCATAAAAGCTTGCCCATAAAAAAATTTAAGTTGCACATCAGCCATTTGTAGTATACCTGCTGCTGGGGCACAGACCCTCCTCATTGATGGATAATCAGAAGGATGAGGTGGTTACTTATAGCAAATAAATCAATTTTGAGCAGGGTTCGGAATGATAATTATCATGATAATAATGAATGGATAATTATCAATTGATAATAACAAAAAATTGGGGTTGTGAATGCGAACTTTATTTGAATGTGTATTTCCGCAGTTGCGTGTATCCCAACACACGAAGTGTCAAGTTGACACTTCGTGTGTTGTCACTGTTAACGTGATAATGCAAAATCTGACGGACACTGATTTTTACTGAATCTATCTTTAATATGTCAATTTGCGTTAGATGATAAAATAAAAAAGATACAATTTATTTCTTTTTGGTTTTTGTTAGAGTTGCCCAAATCATAACGCATTTGTTATGAAACAAATTATAACAAATTAATATCTTATTCTGGTGATAATTATCAAGGGGTATGCGTTACTATGCCGAAGTAGAAAAGACCGAATTTTACAATACCTATGGACGAAATCCCGAAAATTAAAAGGCCGAATGGTTGTTTGGCCGTACGTTTAAAATCACGAAAGGACATTTTACCTAAAATACTAAATCCCGAAGCTTAAAATACCGAAGGTTAATATACCTAAGTTCTATACCCCGAACTACTTAATACTGAATTGGCTATGGAGGTGTCTTTGGGCTACGCTTAAAATGCTTTATAGAAAATTTAGCTGCCGGAAATAAGTCTAAACTAGTCTACTGGGACTTAGAAACCGTAGACCGTAGTAGGTCACGACACGAAATAGGTGCGAGGAGCGTAGCGACGAGCATGTTAGGTTGACATGAACCCAGCGCGCGAGCCGAGCGAGCGTGCCGCGGCAGCGGCCGGCGAAGCGCCAGAAAAAAAAAACTATTTCAAACTCGATTGGATTTTGTCAAAATAATGACCATTTTACAAGCATTTTTGAGTAAAACAAATTAACCGCAACACCTACCTTCATAAATGAATGTGTAGGTGAAGTAAGTTTCGACATTTTAACTGTCGGGATTTCGAACTTTCGGTCATTTGATAATCGATCTTTCAAGTTTCGGTCTATCGGATTTCGATATTTAGAATGTTCGGTATTTTGAAAATAGGTGTTTTAAGTGTCGATATTTCGGTCGTATGTATTATGAATTGTCGGCATTGTAATGCATACCCTTATCAAGAGGCGTCATTATCTTGATAATTTCGAACCCTGATTTTGAGCATATCAGTTTATAAAATATTTGTTACTTTATTTATTTATATTATAATATTAATTTGAGAAATACGCTACATCGATTAACTATTAACTTGTTCTGCCTACTAATATGAAATTGAAAATTGATTTGAATCTGTCATAACCAAAAACTTTGCTTAGGAAAGGAATACATTGTAATGTTTTAAACTTTTAAAGCATTCAAGGCAAGGAATACTGGAATAATATAGCTAAACAATATTTTTGGTTATTCGAGGTATAACTTATATATGCCTTTATCTAATAAATAATTATTCTTTATTTATTAAATAAAGGCAGATAAAGTTTAAAAAAATCAATTAATAGGCTATTTGACTTATTTTGGAAAACAATTTTAAATTATTCCTTATTACGTAATAAGCGCACTTGATTGATATTTCAGGAAAAATCAATGTATTTTATTAAAAAATCAATGTTAAAGTTAAAAATTTTAAAACCACGCCAAAAACGCTATGGCGCTGGAAACGCCACTTGTTGACGTCACAAGCCTGTAAACATTGTAATATCCTTAGCCATTTGACAGCCATCAATCGCGGATCCTAAGTCTATGGTCCTGTCAAACGCCTGAAGCCATATTTATTTACAGGCAAGTGACGTCATCAGTAATCTTAAGAGCGTTTTCGCCACAGAAAAAAAAATCATAAATTATTGCATTTTTCTAGGTGAAATTAATCAATCAATAGACTTAAGTCTAAATAATAGTTGAATATGTTTTTTTACGCCATTATCTGTTAGGATGACCACAATTTGCAGTATATTTTCAATATTGTCAAATACCCTATTATGTAACTATGGACATTTGCATCACAAAGGCTAATAAAGTATAAATCATGGTATTATTCGCAAGTGAAAAAACAAACAATGTAAAGTCTGTCTATTGTTACTTGTCTTATTTAGATTTAGTAAACAGTTTTTGACAGTTCTGATTACGTCTTTTATACTTAACTTCTATCCTTACTAATATTATAAATGCAAAAGTCTGTTTATTACGCCTTCACGTCTTAACTACTGAACCGATCATCATGAAACTTTGAATACACATTGTCAGGGGTACAGAGAAGGACATAGGGTACCTTTCATCCTGAAAAAATTAAATGTTCCCGAGGCATAGCACAAAATCATTCCATGCAGACAAAGTCACGGGCGGCCCCTAGTTAAAAATATGGTAATGAAATTGTTATTTATTGTTAACAATTTATTTCGAAATCTATGTGTGGAAAACCATTTGTTGTATTTAATAAATGGTTATTTCAATAAAGAGTTGGGTGAAGATTGTTTACTAAATAGGACAAGTAAGGATAGACAGACTTTACTTAATGGGCACAAAATGTAATATAAATTAACTTTATAGCTTATTATTTGAAGAGTTTGGGTTGAGCTACTGGCATATAAGAAATTAGAGTAAGCAACAATGTTAAAAATATATGGACTTCATTCATTTAATAAAGAAATGGCAACAATACAGTTGTTAGAAATACAAGTAACCATAACAAAGTGTCTTATAATTATTTTGGTTTGTCATTCAGTTTATGTGCAGTAAATTTTTCTGTAACCTTATTGTCATAATAATGTGTGCATTATTCAACAAATATCACAAACAAAGGAAACTGTTTACTAATGAGTCTTACTTTACTCAATATAATGAATTTAGTTGACTAAAATAATATGCATCTATAGGTAGTTGGACTAAATAAAGTCAAAATATGTTGAGTATGCAAGATAAGGACACAATAAAAATAGTTGTGTCATCTGTATGAATATGCAACTAGCCAATTTATAAGTGAAACCTTTACAAATATTTATAAGTACAGTAATAAATTGTCAGAGTACAAAATCAACAATTTCATTTGAGACTGAGATTTTGGTTGGCATGCAAATTCTAATTTAACATTGTTAGGTTATCGCCAGCAAAAACCCTGTGGGTTGCAAATTATCTCCCAAACGGTTTCTAAATATCTGAAATAAACTACAGGGCTTTCTAAGCTTGGCTAGCTGGTTCACAAAAGAAAATAACAAAAAAAGCACAAACAAAAAATCCACCCAACCAACGGTTTTCATTTCACGCATCATCTATCTCGCTCTAACGCGATAAAAATATTCATGATAGCGCAGAAACTGACAAATTACAGCTGATTATGACTTTGAATTAAAAAGAATACCTGAAATAAAGATAACATGAAAATACATTTTATTATACTGCAATCGATACTTAGTAGAAATAAAACGTAAAAATAAACAAACCTGGGGTCAATTTTGCAGGTGCACTGACTGATTCTCCAAAAGTCGAAGGTCTATTTTCAGTCATTTTGATTCCTGGGCTTGTGCTCGAACTTGCTGCAAACGGGGCACATCTTCGCCTTTTGGCAGGCAATTGTGCCATTGACTCCCAATCCAAATTTCTTTTTAGAGTAGCACACGCCATTTTCTTTTTACGCCCAGCGAGATGTCTTCAACTGCTCACGATCACGATAGACGGAATGTTTGTATTTTTTACTTTTGTCACAAGCCTAGTATAACAAAAATAATACTAATATATATTAAAAACTACTGATTTAATTCTAAAAATAACAAATGTAAACTGCTGATGCCAAGGATTTTTAAGAATATTATAGATTATTTTATGCTTTGCAGCTATCTCACTATCAATATTCCAAAATCCGTCCAGCAGCTACACTTTTTCTGTTTTCACTCAATTCAATTTATTTTGACATTTTGATCATTGTTGTAAACAGGAACACCAACACAACAAAACAAACTGCCAGAGAGAAAAACCATAGACTGCACAGTACAACTTTTAAAACTTCTATTCACTATGCGACGTCATATTTGTACTCACGAGTCTCAGCGGGGCTACCGGCTAAAAACAATGAAGTTCATTTTAACTGTAATTTGACAGATGGATGTAATACATTGCTACTTTTCTTTGGTAGGTTTTTATTTATAATTTATAAAACACAGCTAAATCGTTATCCATCTTGATTTATGACATTGTTTATATGATCATAGGTGGATCATAAGTGTAATACGTAAAAATGAAGGACAGCATCATTTAACTATGATCATAGAATTTGACAGATATGAAATCGGAGTTTTTGGCGGGATTTTGTCGAGTTCAGTTCGGTGACTATTTTAATTATTCGCAAATTGATTCATAGTGGATATTGTGTCTTAAAATTGGTGCAGTTTTGTGGTGCGGGTGTCTGCGCAACTGAACAATATGTGGGATAATGGAAATAGGCGCGATCTTGGTTGTGTGAAGCTGAGACTTTTATTGTAGTGGTCGTTACCTCGGCAAAACTATGATCGTCATCTCGTATGTGCCTTACTCCTTCTGGCTTGTGAGCTATAAAATCCTTCAGTGACGGATAAACAATTTCTTATTTTGGTATTCAGAACAAACGTAACGCAAGACTTTATGAATGATTGACGTCTGAACGTGGCACTCACGAGATGACACTGAAGATTATGGATGCTGGAAATAACAAAAACTAGCTAACGAAAGTCCAGTTTTACTCCCTAGATGCTCAGTGACGCAAAAATAAATAAGATTTAACACTCGAACATCATACAAAACAGAACAGATCTCATAAAATCGAAGTTTAAACGTGGCACACACGGAAACGTGTGTGCCAGTTTTCATTCGTCAAAATATCGACAACCAATCCGTTCGGAGCCAAATGAAGCAGTCTAGCAGCGTTACGTTTGATAAGTGACAGCATATAACACTTCAAATCAGTTCGCGTAACAACACATCAATAGAAAAAGCAAAAACAATATTTCGACCCATCAGACTGTGTGGCCCACAATTAAAACTGTCACGTTACGTGAATTTTGCGTTACTTAAGTTGTTAAGCAGTTAATAGTAATAAGAATTTCCGGTACTAAGGATCTAGCTTTATTTGGAACCAATCACTGTAGTACTAACTAGGGCATCCAATCTCGCATGTTATTTGTGATCTCGGTATTTGCGGGATCGATGATTTACGATTCCGCGGGATCTCGGTATTTGCGGGATCCCGCAGGTGTAAGATGAGCTGCCTATTAAGTGTTGTGTAAAGAGGTATTTATATGTTAAAATAAAATTCTCAAGTATCCATTTATTGCTTTTAATTATTTTAACTAATAAAATGAAGTATTTTAAATTAACAAAAAGCATTTTGTTAAAAACTTAAGACTACCTAGTTAAGAATTTTGCTTCTGTTCTTCTTGCTGGAAATGTTTCCGAAGGAAACATAAAGCGTCTAATGTCTCGTCTGCCAGACTGCTTCTAATGTGCGATGCTAGATAGCCTGCAGCAGAAAAAGCCCTTTCAGCTTCCACACTAGTAGGTGGAATAGATTTAAGGGCATTATATGCAAATGACAAATACTTTCCCATTGTACCACCTGACTCAAACAAAGTCATTTCTTTTTTAATGATGGAGTCGACGGAATTAATTCGAGACACTATAGAACGATTTATATTAGAAACTGAAGCAAGCGTGAGCTCTAATTCTTCTTGCAGTGACATGGCCATAAGTTGCGGTTCATGATTTTGTGTTGTATCACTCGCAACCCCAACAATAGAAAGTGTCACGTCGTCGTTATCGTCATCAACATCATCAATGGGTACACTTATAAAATTCATCCTCTGGACAAACTCCTTTAATTCCTTTCGTAGTACAATTTTCGATGATAAGCTGAAAGTTTCGTCGCTTATCGAGGCTTGTTGGCAATAGTTACCAGGATTGTGGAAATAAATAAATAGTGCAGTCATGTTTGTACGCCTTTGTAAAATACGTTGTCGTAATGAAACAACCAACTCAGCAGCCAACGCCGAAGTTGAACTGATTTCTTCTAATTTATTGACCATGAACTTTAAAGTAGCTTATCCATTTCCTTTAAAAAGTTCTCTTAAGTCCTAAGATGTAGCAAACACACGAAAAGGAATTCCGTCTTTAGAAGCCATGCGAGCCACTCTCTCGTCCATAGAAGTAAAATTATTTTGCACAGGAAAGTGGTCTGAAATTTTCATTCGTTTTAGAGTCGATGGGGAAGATGAATGAGATGGTAAACCTGTTGTAATTGTAGATGTGGATGCTGAGTTTGACGAAGTACTTGCACCAGCTATCATATTGCATACATCTAAATCTGAACTTCCCGCCTTGCCGCTCACATCTTCAATTCCGTGTTTAGCTCTTAAATGCACATGCAATCCTTTTGTTGACCTAGCTGTAGTTTTAAGAATTGAATTGCACAATTTACATTTAGCTGTTGCACCGTCCTCGGATTTAAAAAAATATTTCCATACTGGATTAGTACTCGAAAAACTTTTATACTTCACTGCATTTGACATTTTGAATTTTTTTTAATTAAAACTTTGTCGAGAAAGTAAAATAAAGTCGAAATTAGTATAATTTAAAACTTAATTCGAGTTTAATTTGCATAATTAGATGCACGATGCAAGTATTTACTTCTTACTGTCAACAAAACCATCAAACAAAACAAACATGGCGATATCAACAGCGCGGCGCATGCGCGGGACAAGCGCCACGAGCTGCGCGCGGTCGCCAACGGCAGCCAGTCATTAAGTACTCGCGCGCCAGCGCTTGCAAGATGACGTTTCTATGCTACTTTCCAGTCCCGCAAATCCCGCGGATCCCGCGCTGGTAATCTCGCTCCTTGCGGGACTGGAAAATGACGCGGGATCTCGGTATTTCGAGATCTCGGTATACCGAGATTGGATGCCCTAGTACTAACGATGTAATTTGGGGTTAAAATTAGTATGTAAATAAGCTAGGGTGACCATGAAGTATATTTTTTGCGGACATCGTATTGAAGTTTACTGAGACTGTATGACTGTGCGTATCGTAGCATATTAGTTTTAGGACTTTTAACTCTAAATTGGTACCTAACGAGAATGCTAGATCGCGATATGTTATCGTGGTTTTAGAACAGCTAACAAGAACATACACCAAAGATAAGGCAATGATACATTCGAAGCAATTTTGAGCACAGTGCCTAAAATGCAACATGCCATCGCTGGCACAATGCCTAATACGGTCAATTGACTAAGAAGTAGATTGCCTAAAATTAAAGATGCCACTACTGCAATAATACCTAAAACGATAATTGACTAAAATGCAAACTGCCTACAATGTTGGTCAGTCACTTTCAATTTGTAATCTTTAAATTAAAATTCTTATTTTATTTTTAAAATAAATAAAATCTATTCCTTAAAAATAAAAATAAAAATACCTATAAACTGTCCTTACATAAATTAAAAAACAAATGACAATGCCATTAAAATTTGCTTCCATGTGATGCTTATAATTTGCCATTTAATTTTATGTATAAGTACGTTTAAGTAATTCTAATGGAGTTATTGTTTGTTCGTTCAACATAATAAGTTCCTATGCAATACTAAATAATATACAAAAAAAATACGACTCGCACCAGATCAATGGGGAATGTCCGAAAAAATTCAATTTGCCTGAATATTTTTTTATAGGTAGGAATAAGCTCCCTTAGTAATAGAAAAAAGTTTCAGAATTTTTGGTTGCGTATAAATAAAAATAAAAAATAAAGTCACTTCGACTTCACAAATTTACGAAAGTAACAGCAGAATGGAGATTATACCTTTGCCACCACCTGTCATAACCACAACATGCTATTAAAAAAAAAGTTTCAACACAAAATGTCAAAACTTTTATTTTTAATACTTGCTGTTGTTGTGGCAGGTGGTGGCAAAGGTATAATCGCCATTCTGCTGTTACTTTCGTACATTTGTGACGTCGAAGAGACTTTAATTAAATAAAAAATTTTGACGCAACCGAAAATTCTGAAACTTTTTTCTAAAACTAAGGGAGCTTATTCCTACCTATAAAAAAATATTCAGCCATTTTTATTTTTTTCGGACATTCCCCATTCTCGGATATTTACTCTTATTTAATCTTCTATAATATTTAATAAAGATGACAAATCTTTCGAGCCCATTATTCGATCAAACTTGCGTCTTACGCATTGGAGAGACATAGTGCTGTTTAGACATTTCGATTTTTAGACGAAATAACATTTAGGCAATTACAATGTCTAGGCATTGACGGTTAGGCAATCTGCTTCTTAGTCAATTTACGTGTTAGGTATTATTGCAACGGTGGCATGTTGCATTTCAGGCACTGTGCTCATAACCCATTCGATGGACTTACATGCTACAGTGTTGTCTTTTTTACAAGTTGCCAAGACATGCATTATACTCAACTATTTAATATATTATTATAAGTATATCAATGTACCTTGTTTTTATATTTATTTATATTAAATACTAGCGGCCGCCCGCGACTTCGTCTGCGTGGGAAAGGTTTTTCCTATCCCTCGGGAACTATACATTTTTTCGGGATGAAAGGTACCCTATGTCCTTTTCTGTACCCTTGACAACGTGTATGCAAAATTTCATGATGATCGGTTCAGTAGTTAGGACGAGAACGCGTAACAAACAAACGGACTTTTGCATTTATAATATTAGTAAGGATTCAGGGTCTGTCTCACAAATCCCGACTATGCTCAAACTTAACTTAATAACTTAACTAAAGGTTGTATGATAAACAGTAGGGACCGACCGAACCCACTTTTCTGCCGAGAACCGAGACCGAGAATAAAAAGCAGTCTCGGCCGAGACCATAGAAATAGAATGTCAAAGAACAACAAAGTCAATAAACAGGTGATCCGAAAACGAATCAATACATTTTATATGAGATACGTAAAATATGACTTAGATTCATAAAATATGACTATATTATGGCAAAAGAAGTTAATAAACTATGTTCCATACTGTTTTCTTTGTCGATAAACGAATAAATGTACCGAAATTTGGTTTTAGAGAAATGTGTGGCAATATCTTATTTACCTTTGAAAAGTGTGATTACTTGGATTGTTTCTTTTTGTTTCATTACAATTACTTAGAGCAGAAGACACCATAGCTCCACGATACCTTTATTTTAAATTCTAATTAAGATTAAAAAATATTTTAAACAAACTGTGATTGCTCATTTGCTAGGCGGGACGCTAGGGGCTCTTACTGTAAAAAATGTTGGCACATGTCACTTGATCCTTTGTCTCTTTTTTACATAGACCGTGTCCGTATGATGTTAACTTCTCTTTTCCACGCTTTGTTGGTCTTCTTGAGCGCAGCGAAAATTTTTCTATGTCTATGGCCGAGACCGAGCTGGCAACGATGTTTAAGCTATGTTTACATTACGCCAGCAGCTCAGCCCAGCAAACATTCCAGTAGAAGTACATTACGTGGTGTGTTTGACGTTCTTTTAAAATCGACGAATATGCCAGGCAATGTACTTCTACTCGCTGCTTGACTCGGTCGTCTACTTAGCGTAATGTAAACATAGCCTTAGGTTCGTTGAAAAAATACCGATATATCGATATTTTTAATTCGAAATATCCATATTTTTAGCCGATAAAATATTTTCATTCGATATATCAATTCAAAATTATATCTAATATCGAAAATCGTGTCAAAATGGCATATTTGTTTAAATTAAACATGCATTACATAAATATCTAGGTAACTAAAGTCACTAGAATGCAAAGTCGTAAAACAACTATCTAGTCCGTGGTAAAGCTAACCAACAGGACGATTATAGCCTTTCTGTCCATCAATGTACGTACATTGTTGTCACCCTATTTTAAAAATCTCATGCAAATTTTAACATTGATTATATTGAAACTACTGCAGGGATTGGTTCCAAATAAAGCTAGATCCTTAGTACCGGAAATTCTTATTACTATTAACTGCTTAACAACTTAAGTAACGCAAAATTCACGTAACGTGACAGTATTAATTGTGGGCCACACAGTCTGATGGGTCGAAATATTGTTTTTGCTTTTTCTATTGATGTGTTGTTACGCGAACTGATTTGAAGTGTTATATGCTGTCACTTATCAAACGTAACGCTGCTAGACTGCTTCATTTGCCTCCAAACGGTTTAGTTGACGATATTTTGACAAATAAAAACTGGTACACACGGTTCCGTGTGTGCCACGTTTAAACAACGATTTTATGAGATCTGTTCTGTTTTGTATGATGTTCGAGTGTTAAATCTTATTTATTTTTGCGTCACTGAGCATCTAAGGAGTAAAACTGGACTTTCGTTAGATAGTTTTTGTTATTTCCAGCATCCATAATCTTCAGTGTCATCTCGTGAGTGCCACGTTCAGACGTCAATCATTCATAAAGTCTTGCGTTACGTTTGTTCTGAATACCAAAATAAGAAATTGTTTATCCGTCACTGAAGAATTTTATAGCTCACAAGCCAGAAGGAGTAAGGCACATACGAGATGACGATCATGCAAAACTTACCGAGTAAACTGTCTTGATATACTTGCTGCCAAATGCTCCAAGCAGCATTGGAATGTGATGCACCCGCATTTTAATGTAAACTGAAACAATCTACTAAGAAAATCTAGAAATACTGAACTATTCAAAACATGACACTGGCAAAAATTACTTCCAAGAGAAAAGTAGATTGCCATAACAAAAATAAGAAGAAGAGAAGAAGATATGAAATCATATGTAAATGATAAATATATGTTAATGTAATAGCGGCCTTATAAAAGCAACTTTCGGCGTCGCCGCTGCCGTGCCGAGCCGTGCCGGGCCGTGCCGGGCCGTGCCGGGCCGTGCCGGGCCGTGCCGTTGGGAATTATAAAAGCGCACAATATGGACGCGTACATTTTCCTCGTATCTTTCCCTAGTCAATTCGAGCCAGTGTTGCCAATGCTACGGTAATTACCGTGTTCTACGGCAATCGGGCTCAATAATGAACCTTGCTACGGCTTTCTATGGCAGAACTTTTCATACAAACACGGTAATTTCATATGCTCTAAATATAGTATAATTTTAAATAATACATTATACATATTATCGATAAATATCTATATATTTATCGATACGAAAACACCTTCCAACCCTACTAAAGCATCGCACGCGTCACAACACGTGTTAACACGCAATATGATGCAATCTGATATGGGATTTGGTTGCGTCAGCGACGTGTTATAAGATAAGTGTAAACCTAGTGCATACATTTACTATGAAAACCGATGTCACATGACGGCGTATTAACACGGTGTTAAGACGTGGCTTCAGACAAATGTGCCTGCACCTTTGTTTCATAGGGCATGATGAATGCCCTATGAAATAAAATATTATTAAACCACTTGACCGTTATTAGAAGCTTAAAATATTGAGATAGGCACATCCGTTTCCCGTCCTATTTTTCCTCCTTTACTTCCGTATATCGCTGTCTCTCTCGCTCATCGTCAGGCATGGTGGGGGCGCTAGCGACTTGGTTGCGTTGCGTCCACTCGTTCGTCATTGGCGTGAAGTTTCCCGTCGGAGTAACACGTGTTTCACAAAGTGTTATAAAAGCGGCCATTTTTTCAAACGGCCATTTTTAAACCAATATAGTTCGTGTTCCTGCTTACATGTAAGTTTTTTAAAACCATTTACTATTTTGCTTAACGGTTTTACCGTTCGAATAATAATTTTATGCAGCAGTTTTTACCTCCTTTCCGTTTTTTATTTACAGTTAATAGTCGTCCAATTCTTTTAAGTAATAAGGAATAGTGTGGTTAATTTTGTACTTTTTTCTAACTACCTGCCCGCGATGGCATAAAAAGGTTTTTCTCTTAGAGTGTGTATAATTTTATTCTTTTTTCTTTCTATCGTAACTACCCTCGATGGTATAAAAAGGTTTTTCTTTTAGATTGTGAATAATTTAATCCTTTTTTCTTTTTATCGTAACTACCCTCGATGGTATAAAAAGGTTTTTCTTTTAGATCGATTTTTGTGCTTTTTCACAATGAATATCGGAAATTTAAATGATAATGAACCTGGTAATTCTGGTACGACACAAATGAATAAAGATAATCGGCGATCTCGAAAACGTAGTTTGAGTTCGAGTAGCACAACTAGTAGTAGTTCTTCTTCTACAAATTCTTCTACATCCCCGCGGGATTCTAAGAAGAAAAAGAAAGCACATCGTCGTCGTTCTAAAAAATCTAAACGAGTTAATGATCGAGCTTTGGAAAAAATATCAAAAGAATTGAGTGAATTAAAAGAGAAATTATGTGATTATAAACATCCTGATTATAGTTATTTTTGTGAGAACAACGACGATGTCCTTTCCGATGTTAGCGGCCATCTTTATGATGAACAATGTGCCTCGCAGGCACCGCCGACGCCGCCGCCGCCGGCCCACGCCAAAAGTATCGTAGTGAATGATATGAATTTAAACTTTGATTTTGGAACTAAACTTAAGGAACCTGCTATGCCACGTACCTCTTTTGAATATTTGAGCTTACTTAACGAAGTGCAAAGATTTGATAACACCACATGGTCTGAAATTAGATATTCAGAAACACAAAAGGCGTACAATCATACACCTGGTTTTACGGACTTAGAATCAAACGAAGTGGTAAAAGCTTACGATACCTTACGTCATCTAGCTTATTCCGATAAAACCTTTGCTGCCTTAACATTTGCAATATTAAAACAAAAAGAAATGTTTATTAATTGTTTACGTGAGCTAGTATCTTGGTCTAAATCGCCAGAGGCTTCTCTTGATCAAATTAACGATAAAATTAAAGAACTATTGCTTAGCGGTGAATATCAAAAAATATCCAGTGATATTTTACAAATGGTTTGTGGACATCGGGCAGAAACAATAGAAATGAGGCGGGATGGAATTCTTAAAAATGTTCGTGACCCACTAGTGCGTGCCTCTTTAAATAAGATTCCACCCTCTAACACACATTTATTTAATACCGAGCAATTTACAAATGCGCTAGAGAAATCAGGAGGAGTTAGAAAAAGTTTTTGGCCAGTGAATAAATACAAATCGAGTAGCGGTTATTCTAACCCTACTAACGCTAACGCAGCACGGCGTCCCTCGCAGGGTCAAGCCTCTCGTGCCGTAGCATCGCATGCTATGACTAGCCACTGCTGCGATTCACATCACCAACCCTCGCAGGGTGGGTATCGTTATCAGAATCCATCACAAAGACTTAATTATACAGCCAACGAACAGCGCGGCTATTATCATAATACTAATAATAATAACAGGGGGCATTCCTTTCGATCTCGCGGGTCAAGGTTTCCACCGCCCTCACAAAGAGGACACAAACGTCCCCGTTCCCCTTCCGCCCATAGAGGTGATAAACGAAGACGACAATGACTCACGGTCATTCCAAGCCGGTCAGTTGACACACTACTACAATCGTTGGGAGAAAATGGGAGCACCAGACTTCCTCTCATAATTCCAAATGTATTAAGCGATCGTCGTCGCACATTAGAGTCCGTGGACATGACTACCGCTATTGCTCAAATGAAGAAGCAAGGTGTCTTGGAGACGGTCGCTGCCTCGCCAAGTTTCATATCACCCATGTTCCTAGTGCCAAAGAGCGATGGGTCCCTTCGTCCCATCTTCAATCTCAGAATGCTGAATTATTACGTGTTAGCCGACAAGTTCCGACTTATAAACATGTATCGCATACCCGACTCTCTGCATGCAAGGGACTGGATGTGCAAGGTCGATCTCACCCAGGCATATTTTCATCTGCCGATTGCAAAATCCCACAGGCGGTTCTTACGCCTTCTATACAATGGCGAAATACTAGAAATGACGTGCCTCCCATTCGGGTTAAGCACGGCGCCCAAAACCTTCGCGTGCCTAACAAATTGGATTGCTCAAATAATGCGAGAAAAGGTTGTAAGGATAGTGGTTTACCTGGACGACTACCTCATAGTCCACCAAGATCCAGAAGTTCTGAATAAGGCATGTAAAGATGTTGTTAGATACACTAACGTATCTTGGGTTCCAAGTAAATTACAAAAAATCCATTCTTATCCCTCAAAAAACCTTAAACTATTTGGGAATAGTGTGGGATCCATGGGCAAACCGGAAATGCTTACCGAACGAGAAACATTTGTCTGTGTACCGAAAACTAACACAGTTTCTAATTGTGGGCAAAGCAACTCCGAAAGAACTGCAAAGCCTTGTCGGTCTTCTAAATTTTATCAGCTTTGTTGTGCCTCGAGGCAGACTAAACCATCGGGCAATGCTCAAATTCCTAAATTCTCTGCCGAAGTGTCAAAGCACATCGAGAAAATACATTCTCCCTCGCAGTGTAATCGTGGAGATACAATGGTGGCTCAAAAACTATCAGCAGACAGCACCATTGCACGTGCCGCCACCAACATTCTTTCTTACAACAGATGCCTCAGATGTGGCTTGGGGTGCACAGATAAACAATGTTCCTCTTTCGGGCACTTGGAGTACGGAAGAGCAAGATCTTCACTGCAACAACAAAGAAATGTTGAGCATTCTCAAGGCTCTAGAACACGAAGGAGAGAATATGAAGCAAGCTTCTGTCCTGATTCAGTCAGACAATCGTACCGCTGTTGCTTATCTTCGCAACGAGGGTGGCATGAAATCTCAGTCCTTGATGGACCTCACATATCGAGTCCACAACATTTTAGACAAGCACCAGATCCAATTCAGAATTCACTACATACCTGGCAAATTCAACAGTCATGCAGACCACTTGTCCAGACACCGCAGGCCCCCGGAGTGGCACCTGTTGCCAAATTGCACAGACGTGATATTTGCCAAATGGGGCACGCCCGTGATCGACTTGTTTGCCTCCAAACATGCACGAGTCGTAGCGAACTACGCAACACTAGACCTGAACGACAGCGAAGCCATGTTCCACGATGCTTTCAGCGTGAAGTGGAACTTCCCACTGGCTTGGGTATTTCCACCACCATTCCTCATTCCTCGGATGTTAGCTCACCTTGACCAAGCCCACGGAACATACCTGATCGTGGCTCCCCGTTGGGAGAAAGTCTTTTGGAGAGCGGACCTCAAAGCAAGAGCGACCGCAGCCCCGTTCGTTCTGAAGGATCTGGAACGACGCCTAGTGGACATCTCAACCGGCCTTCCACCTCCCAAGGTAAGGGAAATGACCCTAGAGATCTGGAGATGTGGGGGTGGACAAGTAAGATAAACTCATGGAACCCTGTTCAGAAAGAGCTTCTTATGAAATCGTGGCGACCATCAACTAGAAAAACGTATAATGTTGCTTGGAAACGCTGGTTAGAGTGGGCAAACTCGCATAATATAGATCCAACGAATCCTCAAGGTTCTGAATTGGCACAGTTTTTAGCAGACTTACACCTCAATTTAAAATTCTCATATAACACCATAGTTTTATATAAATCCGTAATTTCTACCTTGTGCAGTGTGGACATGTCCGGAAAATTAGGTGACGACGTTTTAGTTAAACATATTTTAAAATCGATTTCCAACAGCCATTTAAAATTATCAAAAGCTCCGGTTTGGGACGCAAATGAACTTACCACTTTTTTAAGCAATTATTCTATAGATTCAAATAATATCTTCCAGACAGTTCGCCACACTGCAACATTATTATTATTGTGCTCTGGACGAAGAGTCCACGACCTCACGTTGCTTTGTGTTGATAGTAGTCACTGTACTATTCAAGATGACGTAGTGATTCTCTGGCCCCAGTTCGGTTCCAAGACTGACTGTAGGGAATACAGACAGTCTGGGTGGAAACTTTTACATAATCCTCAAAATGACAATCTTAGTCCTTCGTTGTGGGTAAATAAAACCATAAAAATTCTAAATGAAAGGCGCTTGAAAAGTCAATCTTATAATTTATTTGTAACATTGAGAGGGTCTCCAAAAGCCGCGTCGCGTACGGTTATAGCCGGATGGATAAAATCATTGTTGAAGGAAGCTGGCATCGTCGCTCCCCCAGGAAGCATACGCTCCGCCGTTGCATCGCGAAACTGGGTAGACAACTATCCTCTTGACGATATATTAACACAAGGCAACTGGAGGTCAGAAAATACTTTTAAGAAATTTTACTGTCGAGAAGTTATTGGTTCAGGAATAAGCTCGACCGCATCAGTTAAAGAGATGTTCAACCCTATAAATTAATTCATATTCAAATTAATTAACAGAATGTAAAATTAAAGCTAATCATTTAATCTAATAGCTAATTGTACTTAAACTAAATGTAAAATCGTAACTAATCGTATTCAATTTAATTTATAGAAAAGTTAATCATTGATTTATGTAGTATTATTAAGAAAATTAACTAAATAATTTATAGAAAATTTTGAATCGCTGATTGAATATCGAGAATAAAGGTAATTCCATTGTACCAAATTGAATTGTATTCTGATAATTAATAATAATAAAAAGAAGCTAATAATATATATATATAGTTCTCTCTCGCATAAGCTGCTTTTTATTAATCCTATCACATTGGCGTTTCTTCACCAGGCGATAACAAACATGTCTCAATATTTTAAGCTTCTAATAACGGTCAAGTGGTTTAATAGACGCGTTTTACCTGAAATAAAACGCATATTAAACTACTTACCTTATTAGAAGCTTAGTTTTACTTCTGCCTGGTAAATATTTCGACGCAATGACGAACGAGTGGACGCAACGCAACCAAGTCGCTAGCGCCCCCACCATGCCTGGCGATGAGCGAGAGAGACAGCGATATACGGAAGTAAAGGAGGAAAAATAGGACGGGAAACGGGTGTGCCTATCTCAATATTTTAAGCTTCTAATAAGGTAAGTAGTTTAATATGCGTTTTATTTCAGGTAAAACGCGTCTATTAAACCGTCTTCAGATGGTCTCAAGGTCATGTTTGATTAGACGGCGACGACGTGTTCATTTCAATAAGCGGTTTTCTGACAGCCAAGAATGGGGAATGTCCGAAAAAATCAAATAGGCTGAATATTTTTTCATAGGTAGGAATAAGCTTCCTTAGTTATAGAAAAAGATTTCAGAATTTTCGGTTGCGTGAAAAAATTTAAAAAAATGAAAGTCCTCGACTTCACAAATGTAAGAAAGTAACAGCAGAATGGAGGTTATACCTTTGCCAACATCTGCCACTATGACAACATAAATTAAAAAAAAACAATTTTGACATTTTGTGTTGAAATTTTTTTTTAATACCATGTTGTGGTTGTAGCAGGTGATGTCAAAGGTATAATCTCCATTCTGCTGTTACTTTCCTATTTTTGTAAAGTCGAAGAGACTTTCATTTTTTTAAATTTTTTCACGCAACCGAAAATTCTGATTTTTTTTTCTATAACTAAGGGAGCTTATTCCTATCTCTGAAAAAATATTCAGCAATTTGATTTTTTTCGGATATTCCCCATTGTAGTATAATTTTATGTCGATAGATGGCGCTACTTCAACTAGGTAGATTTTTTAAAAATCATTTCCCGTTAATGGTCATATTGGTCATAGAAAAGATCTTCGTAACATGCCAACGGACAACCAACGCACAACGCAACAAACCACTTACTCAACAAACGTATAATAAAAAAGTAATTACATTTCATATTTTTCATAAAAAGCTACCTACTTAGTTCAACGACATCTAGTTCTTTTTTATGTACTACTTTTTTTTCATTTTAAAAATACGATCTCAACTGCAAGGCGAACCCTTAGTTATCATCTTTTTTTTGTTTAACATCCATTTTTCTGCTGGAACACTGTGTATAACAGCCTTTCTAATCTGTGGATAGCAATGAAACAAAACGTGACTGACAGCTATAAAGAAAAAAGTCAATGAGTCATTAGGAAACGCAAAAATATCTGAAATTTCAGATTTTTTTTTCTCAAAAACTACAAGCTTCCGCAAGTTGAAACTTTGCAAAAAGACTTCTTATAATAAGACCTTTCTACCATAACTTTGACGTTATCCAAATCAACGGTCCACACAGTAAATTTTATCCATATCGGCATAAAAAGTATTCTATATTTTAATCTAGGCTATCTACTATCTGTATGCAAAATTCCAACCAAATCCGTTCAGTAGTTTTTGTGTGATTGAGGAACAAACATCCTAACATCTAAACACCCAAACCCACAAACTTTCACATTTATAATATTAGTAGGATTAGTAGGATTATTTCATAGTAAGAATAGACAGACTTTAGAGAATATTTGAACTTGAACAGAATATTTATTCAAAATTCATATAATTTTACAAACATTTCTCTAATTACATATTGTTGCCATATCATATTTCAATGTACTGTCATACATAACAGCTATTATATTGTTTGGTTTGAAAAGAGAACAATTTTTATTTTGTTAAGTACGTTTTGTTCACTTGGGCCACTAGCAACTTTTAAATATAATATTACCATTTTTTTTTATTTAGTCATTTAATATTATGTTTCTATTAAAGTGATTATAAATCTGACTTTTCGAAATTATTTAATTCTAAACAGCCCCCCTAGCATAACCAGCATAACACGATTTATATCGTGTGATATAGCGTTTTATCACGTTTAACTGTCAAAAAGACAAAGGAGTTTGACAGTTGAGTGTCGATAAAATGCTATATCACGCGATAAAAATCGATCATGCTAGGCAGGCTGGATGATTCAAAAAATCGTGTCAATTTAAAAGGATCGATCCATGGATCGATACAATGGATTACGATCCGGAATATCGATACAAGGTACCCGGATCGAACATCCCTAGTTCCTCGCAATCCCCACCCGATTTCAAGATATATGCCTCGTACTGTACACATACATTTTTATCAACACCATCTATCGAGCCTACAGTTTTTTGACATTTTGATTGAAAAGCCCTCATATATTTTCGGAAAACCAACACATAGGTAATATCCGATGTGGTACATTGTGTAATTTTTTTCGACGGAGTGGGGATAAGTTCGCGCATGTGCTCTTGTGAGCGACCAATAGCGCGCGCCCCTCTCCCGCCGCCCGCGCCCCTCACCGCTACGCATACCCAAAATACGCGTTTCGCGCAATCCCCACCCGATTTCAAGTTATATGCCTCGTACTGTACCTGCACTCTACATTTCCGCGCCTTTCAACAAAATTCATGGTTGATCTTGTAAAGTCAGTTTACTGAATCTAATCTGTGTGGGTGACTGGACTTGACACTTGTCTTTGACACTGACAGTTAGCAAAGAGAAGAAAAAAACGGTCTGTGAAAGAAAGGAAATAAATTGTTTTTATTCGCATGAGTCATATGTACAGGAATAATAATTCAGTTAATTTACTTACTTACAACAATAATTATTGTTGAACACCTTATTTTTTTAATCTACTGTGATTCTACTGAGGCTTGCCTTTGAGTTTTTTGTAAAAAGTTTTGTAAAGGCCGTCAAACTGGGGAACGAAATGTCATCATCAGCTATGGAAAGTATCCTTTTCAATAAAATAAACATATTTCTCAAAATTTCATTACAAATTTGTTAATGCAATCTAGACGATTAATGTATGTCTGGATTATACCACTATGAATTTTGTAAGTTTTACCCACACACTTCACTTAACTTTTATGTTGTGTTACATTTCACTAACTTGTTTCTTCAATTCAATTCCATTTATTTGCAAATACAGATACCTAGCACAGAGGTATTTAATATATTATATTGTATATAGCTTCATGAGCTTAATCTTTATTTCACCGCAGGGCATGCAAATAAAGATACAAATGTTTGTTTATCTTCTAAAAATTCTTTAATGCTTTAATTGGCTTTGTCTGCTAATAGTCTTTCAATTAAAGCGAATGGTCGATTTTCCTAATTTTGGATGGTATGATGATGGTGAATACGGCTATTTCATAATGTACACACAAGGTAATGTCAAAAGTTTTAAGGATATTAAATGAGGTTTGCAATTATCAGTTTGTTTTAAATTACAAATAACCCTTCTTACACATTCCTTTTGAGCTGTTTCATTACATTCCTTGACTCTAAACTAACAGAACACCTATTTAATTTAAAATTTGCTGTGAAAGAATTAGAAAGGAATTCAAAAAAATGTGAGAAAGAAGAAAAAATGGAGAAAGAGAAGGCCAAGAAAGCTATTCAAAAAGGCAACATGGAGGGGGCACGAATACATGCAGAAAACGCTATCAGACAGAAAAATCAAGCTTTAAATTACTTGCGAATGTCGGCAAGAGTAGATGCAGTATCAAGTAGAGTACAGACTGCCCTTACAACTAGAAAAGTAAGTGAAACTTAAAAGTTTAATCTTATTTGGTTTAGTTTGTGTCCTTTCAGTTTATTTAGTGGAGCAAGAACTATTTATGGTTCCACTAAACATGAATGGGACTATTCCCAATTTCCGATGTAATTTATTTCTGCTGTTTGCCTACTTTAAAGCGATTCATTACTAGACAAAATTCCTCATATCCCTCCTAACTGTTAAATTCACTAAAATATGCAAATAATGCCTTGCTATGCCTGTCAAGGTGCATGCAATTATTAGTTATAAGATCTAATACTTAAGTTGCTTGTAATGCAAATTTAAAAAATAAATAAAAAATTCAAAAAAATATGAAGAAGATTTTTAGAAAATGACACGAGGTATTAGCATTTTGCCGTTGAAATGTAAAATGAAAATGAGATTTATTATAAAATTTATCTATTGAAAGGAATAATCCATATAAATAAAAGTGTTTGCATGTATTTTATGCAAATCCTAATATTTGAATTGCTCTAAAGGTCACAAATTCCATGGCGGGAGTGGTGAAAGCCATGGATGCAGCCATGAAGTCTATGAACCTGGAGAAGATCTCCACCCTCATGGACAAGTTTGAAAGCCAATTTGAAGATTTGGATGTCCAGTCATCATACATGGAGAATGCAATGTCACAAACGACCACCACCACAGTGCCTCAAGGAGACGTCGACACGTTGCTGCAGCAGGTAGCTGATGAAGCTGGGTATGTTCTTGGCATATATTGTTGTCTTATTTATCTCAACTCCATAAGCTGTCATCCACTGTGGCTGATTAAACTTCTACACCTAATAAGATTATATCCCTATATTTTCATCATTCATCACACTGGTTTAGAAAAAAATTCACACCTGTTATTTGTTGCGATTTTTTTTCTCAACCAGTTACAGTGTGACACAATTCAGTGTGACTCAATGAGATTATAGGAATGTACATATCTAGCTATTTGAACTATATGTTTATGTCTCTTTTTGGATTATATGTTCTTCTTCGTTTTATGTTTTGGCGGTTCCCTTGTGGATTTTGCCAGTGTCAAGTGTTTTGGTTAGTGTTTTTTTTTGCCCTACAGACTGCTCTCCTATTTTAAGGTGTAAAGTGAAACTATAATGCCGAGGTATAGAGGTGGTTGAAGTTGATTATATGTTATTGATGAGGGAGTGAGTGAGTTTCACTGTCAATCATTGATTCATAAGTTTCTGATCTGACATGTTAAATGTTGCTGAGTCACTAGGCAAAATGTCATAGTGATTTCAAAGGTTTTATCCAGTACCTAACGGGTAAATGACACCTGCCTGAGGCTCAACCATTGAAGGCCTATAAATATAAAATTCAAAGTCCTGGCTGACTGACTGAGATATTAACGCACAGCCTAAACCGCTGGACCTAGAGACTTGAAATTTTGCACACAGATACCTTATGTAGTGTAGGCATACTAGGCATCCACTAAAGAAAGATTTTGAAAATTCCATCCCTAAGGGGATGAAATAACGGATGAAAGTTTGTATGAAAGTCCCTTTGTATGAAAGTTTTGAAGCTAGGATTTTAAAAATTTGTGTTTAGGCTGATGAATGAAATGAAAATTAATAAATACGTGTCTCAGCGTTCTTTAAAATTCTACCCTCGAAGGGGTGAAAAGGGGGATGAAGTTGTGTTTAAAAGAAAATCCTTCATATTCGAAGCAATGATTGCTAAATTTATAATTTAGGCTTATGGATGGAAATCTAACGCAACATATATTGTTATTGGTAGTATTTCAACCTCTATGGGGATGAAATGGGGTTGTTGAGTTAAACCTATAAACTTGCATTAAACTAGTCGCCAATAAACAGCCGAAGGAGAAACACGTTGTGTTATTTAAAGTTCACCCACAAAATCAAAGTCGACCTAATTGCAAGCTATCGTAGGGATCAGGGGTAAATAAACCTAAAAATAGATATCGTTGTCGTTATTGGGGTTTTCTGGGATGAAGATTGCGAAAATGACATTTATTTTGAAGTCCAACATGGTGGACATGATTTAACCCCTAAAGGGATGGAAATGGGTTTCAAATTTTTTATAGAAAAGAATATAAAATATACATTACAGCTTTAAACTTCGTAGGAGCATAAATAGACAAACATGTATTTTGTGATTTTGAAAATCAATCCCTTAGGGGGTAAATGGGGTAAGTAAACATAAAAATCGATATGGATGTCGTTCTTGAGGTTTTATGAGATAGTGATTGCGAAAATGACATTTATTTTGAAGTCCAACACGGTGGACATGATTTAACCCCTAAAGGGGTAAAAATAGGGTTCAAATTTTGTATGGAAAAAGAATATAAATTAGACATTACAACTTTAAAATTCGTAGGAGCACATCTAAAAATAAATAGGCAAACACATATTTTGTTATTTTGAAAATCATCCTCTAGGGGGTAAATAAACATGAAAGTCGATGTGGATGTCGTTTTTGAGGTTTTATGGGATGGTGATGAGGAAAATAATATTTATTTTGAAGTCCAACACGGTGAACATGATTCGCAAACGGGAGCGGAAACGGGAATGGGAACGGGAAAGGGTAAAGAAACGGGAACGGGATAGCTATTAATATCTCTGGTCTCAATTCTGATTATTGTAATAAACTAGCTTCCGCCCGCGACTTCGTCCGCGTGGATATTAGAGAAAATCCTTAGGGATATAGGGACGTCTTGCCTCGCGAGGCAGCGCGCTTGGTGGGGACCCGTCTAATCGCGTAAAAACGGCTGGTAGGATCCTGGTTGAAGGTTCCCTAAGGATTTTCTCTATACCCACGCGGACGAAGTCGCGGGCAAAAGCTAGTAAGAGATGTAGGGAATGAATATTTGTTTGATTTCAGGTTGGAGTTGAACATGGAGTTGCCGTCGGGAGTGCCGAGCACGTCGATCGGCACGGCCACCGTGGTGTCGCAGGAGCAGGACGACCTCACGCAGCGGCTCGCGCGCCTGCGCCAGGCGGAGTAACCCCAGCCCGCTCTGCACACTACGGCTTGGTTCCAAATCACGCCAACAACAATGTTAGCGCGAATCCAAATAAATGCAGTAGGTACACAAATACCCTATTTTGTGTCAATTACGCCTGTAGCATACCTCCGCCCGCGGAACACCGCAGTAGGTTCCGCTATGAGTTCAACAAGCGAAACAAATGCGAACAGCCTGTCCTAATGCATAGATTCCCCACGCGTGACCACCCGATGGGCTCCGACCGTTGACACACGCGAAAGCAAGAAACCGCTACGTAGATGTGATCCACATAATATATCGTTGTCGATTGAAGATGACTCAGAGGAACTGCCGCGGTGCCGCTGGTACGGTTTCGCGGAGGCGATGTGCTACAGGTGTTAAATTTGGTCGGATTCGCGCTAACAGTGCTGTCAGCGTGATCCAGAACGCGGCCTACAATATACATCCCAGGCCTGCCATCCTAGCACACGCACCACGGCCACATTTATAAACTCGTCTCGCGATG
Source organism: Agriphila geniculea (assembly GCA_943789525.1). Classification (NCBI taxonomy): domain Eukaryota; kingdom Metazoa; phylum Arthropoda; class Insecta; order Lepidoptera; family Crambidae; genus Agriphila; species Agriphila geniculea. The sequence continues at coordinate 24,603,773 of OX038875.1, read as the reverse complement.
TCTGTCCCGCTCACGCCGCACTGAGATGAGAATAGCCTGCGTCCAGAATGTCCAATATTTTTTTATGATTTATAGGCAAGCACTTGCCTGCTTTCACGCCTGATGGTAACCGATGATGCGATCTATGGTGAAACGAGCTTGCCTAGAAGATACCCACAGTTCAAGGGTCTGGAGCTGGTATTTGGCGGAGCCATTCCAAAGATGAGACCAGTACTCCATACATGATCGAATTTGTGCTTGGTATAGATTGAGCAGCTGTTCCAGCGTAGTACTTTGCCAAAAAGCCAAGCTTTTTAGATGCCAATGGGGAATGTGCGCAAAAAATAAAAATGGCTGAATATTTTTTAAAGGTAGGAATAAGCTCCCTTAGTTTTAGAAAAAAGTTTCACAATTTTCGGTTGCGTCAAAATTTTTTAATAAATTAAAGTCTCTTCGACGTCACAAATGTACGAAAGTAACAGCAGAATGGCGATTATACCTTTGCCACCACCTGCCACAACAACAGCAAGTATTAAAAAAAAAGTTTTGACATTTTGTGTTGAAACTTCTTTTTTTAATGGCAAGTTGTGGTTATGACAGGTGGTGGCAAAGGTATAATCTCCATTCTGCTGTTACTTTAGTCTATTTGTGAAGTCGAAGTGACTTTATTTTTTATTTTTATTTATACGGAACCGAAAATTCTGCAACTTTTTTCTATTACTAAGGGAGCTTATTCCTACCTATAAAAAAATATTCAGCCAAATTGATTTTTTTCGGACATTCCCCATTGTGCTTTATTCTCAATGAAAGATTGAACAGAATTGAGTGATCATTAGACATATACATTCTGAAATTTGGATTTTTTGCACCCACTGGAAATTTTGGACCTAAAGGAGCGGGACAGACATCTCACTCGTTAAAAGTGTCGACAAAATTCTGTCGTGGTTTGCGTGCTAGTCTGGTGTTCCACGTACCGATGTATATATATGTACTGTATAATTTTAACGAATTGTATAGTTTAATTGGTTTGCTGTTCCACCAGCCTCTTATCAGCAGAAGCTGTGCTATGGGTACACCATATAATAATTACATTACCAAGGTGACCTGTGTTGGCACTGTTAGATCAACTTTAGTCGTATTATTAAAAGCAAAATGGTGGTGGAACTAATGTGATGTCAATCGGAAAGTATGTAAAGATCGCATTTGTTCCGTGGAACAGGCTGCTCCCCAGTCGAGTGTATCGCGATTATATTGTTTGTATGATTCATGATTACTCGCTTTAATTACGCATCTGCTGAAACGTCATCTCTTGCTTGGGATTGCCCCACAAGCAGTGTCATTACGATACAAATATCTGAGAATAGTACTTCTATACATACAAATCTCTGTCATAATAGCGATGTTACTCGATCCGCGGGGGTAGGTGAAGTATTCATTTAATATTAGTTTCTATAGTTCATGTCAGATGAGTTGTGAACTCTTCACTTTCCATTGTTTATTATGTTAACCTAGACTACTGCACAAGGTATCTTATATTAAGTAAATAGAAACGTGATGCTATAAAAACATTTTAACATTCCTGATTTTTTTGGTCTCCTTTTTAAAAAAGCAAAGAAATTCAAATACCTCTCATCTGGCAAACTATAGACGTTTGTTAAGTTTTCAATATCTTTTCTAGTTGTGATACAGCTCTTTTGAATAAGTTGTCTATCTATATTGTTTAACTGATGCGATAAAACTAAGAAAATTATTTTTTTATGCTTAATTATAAATGTAAAGTCAACTAAGAAATATAAACAAAATGTACCTTAATAAATAGACCTGATTAAAAATAAGGGTCCCCCCAGACCTACCGGTTTCATTTCTTTGCTTTGCTGTTCTACCTTGCTGTTTAGACCGCCGGCCAACAGGGTCATTTTAAATCTATCGCATATTGGGACCAGACCAAATTAGCAAAATAGCCATTAGCTTGGTGTTATCAAATATAATCGTCTGGGTTGCGAAGAAGGAAGCTTCTGGGAGATATGCCACCATGAACATGGTCTCCGATTGCTAAAAATAAATCGATCGCATATTTATATAAATTGTGAACAGGGTTGTGGGTGGCATCATTACCTACCTTAACTATTTTTTTTGTGTTTTCATAACGATCGTTTAAGGAACAAAGCTCACATATGTGAAATGTACTTAGATTGAAAATATGCGATAGATTGAAAATGAGCCTCTTGGCCGGCGCTCCATTGCCGAACAGCAAAGCAAAGAAAAGAAACCGGTAGGTCTGGGGGGACCCTAAACAGCCGAGAATGTGAATGATAATAGGTTTATGAAATAAAATATAAAATAATTTGTCCAATACTGTAATCATAATGATATGCCTGCAATTTTTGTACAATATCGTAATATATTTATGAATAACAAAGACAACATTGGTTTCGTTTTACCTTTCACTAAAAGCCTCTTGTCAAATAAACCTTTTGTTAGATCACTAACCATCAAGCGAGGGAACTAGCATGAGGATTCAAGTTATTAATAAGGAAATAAATCAAATCATATCACTAGTTCTACCATTAAAAAAAACAATATTAGTATCATACTCAACTCTTAAAAGCTACAGTTGCCGTAACGGAACTAGTACCGCCATAACATATAACAACTTCTATACAACTAACATTAAAACATTTCAAAAATAATGCAACATAAACATTCCAGAATAGATAATCAAAATAATGCTGTTTCACTTACGTAAAAATACTGATAATTTCATTAATTACAAAGATCTTGCTTACAGATTACTGTGTGGAGAGGTATTTATCACAGTATATACAGGGTGCATTTGAAACCACTCTCCAAATTTTAAGGATGTGTTCAGTCCATAAAATTGAACAACTTTTTCTAAGAAACAGGGTCAAATATGTAAAAAAATTACTTTTCATACGAATCAAAGAGATCACGTGATCAGTTTAGTATGGGATGACCAAAATTTTTTGGCGTATTTCGACACAGAAAGTTGTTCAGTTTCATGGACTCAACACATCCTTAAAATATGGAGAGTGGTTACAAATGCACCCTGTATATAAGTTTTTTTGGAAAAAACTTATATAATATACTGTGTATTTATTGTAAAAAATATCTTACTGTACAGACCTCGTCAAAGGAACTTTCCTTGAGGAATGTTACTAAAACTAGAAACTAGAAATATGGCATCAATACAAATATGACTTAGTAGAGTTGTGAATATTGTAAAGGAACATTGGTGTGTGATTTCTTTGGTATTTGTGTGTTAAGCATCTCCGTTGTCGGCAGTGTCGAATGCTATTTGGTAGAAGACCCAGTCTTCTAAGAAAGAAGGCACGAACGCTTTGCTCTTCGTATATTTTACAGCTGGTTTGAGTTTGGCCAGCTCTTGTTCATAAAGCTCTAGAGATTCTGGGGATGTAGCACCATTTCCCTGAAATAATTTAGTACAGTTAATCAATTATTACACCCCAATATAGTAAAAAATGCAAGTTTTTGATTATCAATGAAATTGTTGAGGATTGGTGAATTATGGCCTGTCCTTATCCATGAGGTGATCGATGTAGATTAGCGCCTGGCCCTGTGATTGCGGAGGTTAGGCAACTTTCGCAAGGGTCGGTTATGGGATGGGTGACCAACAATTTATTATCTAGAGCTCCTCCGTGCTTGGGAAGGCTCGCAAGCCGTTGGTCCCGGCTGCATTTGCATTCGTTAATATACCAATCTGCATTGGGCCCGCGCGTGGTGGGTTACGTTACGGCACATCTTCCTGAACCACCCATAAGGAAGGGCTGTGCCCCAGCAGTGGGGACATTAAAATGCAAGTAGAGGATCTAGATGAAGTGAATTAGCGCATTCGGCCGGCAATGGGGAATGTCCGAAAAAAATCAATTAGGCTGAATATTTTTTTATAGGTAGGAATAAGCTCCCTTAGTAATAGAAAAAGTTTTAGAATTTTCGGTTGCGTATAAATAAAAATAAAAAATAAAGTCACTTCGACTTCACAAATATACGAAAGTAACAGCAGAATGGAGATTTTACCTTTGCTACCACCTGTCATAACCACAACATGCTATTAAAAAAAAGTTTCACACACAAGCAAGAACCTTATATTCATATTCTATGACACTGGACATTCTACTACTGAAGGATGGTTGGGGATGAGGTCATTCACCTTTGCAGATTTCTTTTATCCCTCTCACACTGTGACTGAAATTGCCATGCTAAGTACAAAATATCCCAATCCATAGTCAATTTACCCAAGTCATGTACAACAATTAATTAGATTTTCTAAATAAATGTAAATATCGGCACACTTTAAATTAGTTACATGATGTTAAAATTTATTAGTACATGCCAAAGTAATTATTTAGAGGACAGATGAGTCCATTTTGTTATTACAATATTTTACGTTTAACAGTAATTCCTCCATATTTCATAAGTTACCAAATAAAAATAAGGTGGCATCACTGATGGAATTGTCTTTGATTTGACATGTCACTAATGTCAATGATTTTCCACCGCATCTCACGTTTATGTACAAAAATATAAAATTATTTAAATAAAATTCGCGTTACAAAGCATGTGTTGCATTGTGCAAAATTGCAAAAGTGTTTCAAAACCAAATTCTAACATTATATTTCACAAGTAAGTGTTTTTTAAAGTATTTTCAGCATTCAATTTTTCCTTCTCAGAAATCTGAATTTTAGCAGATTTCAAAGATTGTTTCCGATCTAATTCGGAAATATTATAGAAGTTAATTATAATTCCACCTTAATTACGTATTTTTTATTTCGATATAATAAATATAATATGTACAAATCTGTATTCATTTTCGACACATAAGAAGCTTTAGAAATATTATCTGCATATCGCAGGGTGACCATAATCACAGCAGAACTTTTGAATAAGAAAGAAAGATTTGGATGAAAAATTTACGTTTACATTTAACATTACATTTTATGTTTTTATGCCACATTTAACTTTGAGAGCGGAATTATTTTGTATTCTTAACAGAGAGAAAAAATGTAATGTAAACTAAAATATTATCTTACGTAGTTGAGTTAAACAATTTAGATCAGTTTCAGCTAAGAATCGGACCTACCTAACTTACTACCTTACTACCATACTAGTTATATGGTCTTTGACACCCATTGTTTATTCGTAGTAACAAAATAAAAATTAATCTTATTTTATTTTTCAGATTCCGAAACGATGAGGAAAAGAAACATTTATAGTATATCCCAATTACCGTTAGAGGGAAATTATTTTCAACGGCCAAAATAATGCAGTTTTGACATTTTATATTGCAACTTTTTTTAATACAATGACTAATAATGAGACTTAATTTTTTTTTCACACAACCGAAAATTCTAAAACTTTTTTCTATTACTAAGGGCGCTTATTCCTGCCTATAAAAATATTCAGCCAATTTGTTTTTTTGGACATTCCTCATTGTACAAAATAAAAATACACGTGACTTTAGGGTGGAAGGGCAGGTGTGTATAAAAAAAAAACTGCCCGGCATATATATTGGCAAGAGAATGAAAGGGACAAAAGATGCGCAGAGCCATAAACACTAAGTTTATGGCTACTGCGCATCTTTTGTCTCTTTCATTTTCTTGCCAATATATATGCCGGCATCTGTACCTAAGTCTTAAACCTCACCACGTATCTCCAAGTTTTGACTTTTAACCAGCCGGACCGTACAGGACCAAGGGGTCAAGTTTGCTATTATCGTGACTAACGCCGTAATCGTGTTTCAATGGTGTTTGGATGGTAATGCTTTTTGACACAATTCATATTCATATTCATATTCATATATATTTATTGCAAGTCACTCACATGTTTAACAATATGACATATTATTATATTGTAGGTACCATGGGCAACAGCGTCGCTTAACCACTGCTAAGGTTAAAATCGCTTGCACGCCGCGCCCGCTGTCTCATACGTTTAGTTCGTGCAGGGGCGATACGCGCGCACACGAATTTTGTTGCAAACTGGTTAAGCGACGCTGTTGCCCATAGTACACAACATAAGTGACACCCTGTAAGGGCGTAGCAATGTTTTTTAAGTTTTACATTTTACAGTTTTACAATTCTTGTTTTTATAAACCCAAAATTGAAACACATTGTTTTTCCTAAAAATCCAAACCCGTTAGACACTGTGTCTCAGTTTTGGGTTTAAGAATCAAGAACTGTGTTAAAAAGCATTACCGTTCAAACACCATTGAAACACGATTATATGATGTTAACAATAGCAGACTTGACCCCCAGTGTGACCACCATTCCAAAACAGTATCGTCCATCCGGAGAGGAGCCAACCGAAAATAATCATTAAGTAAATATTTTGTGTTGCGCGCCGCCGCTGGCCAAAAGGGGGGTTTGAATGAATATATAGAAAGGTTATAATATGGTTGGTCAAGAGTAGTAATAATCCTATAAATGCAGTAATATTCTAAATGCGAATGTTTGTACGTTTAGAGATACCCAAACATACAAACTTTGGCACTAACTAACATCTAAACTATTCTAAACATTCAAATGTTTAGAATCTAAACACTTTTGAATGTTTGGATTGGTCGTCCAAAAAACTTACGCCGTAGGCATAAGTTGATAGTCTGTAGTAAGTACCTATTTGTAGTGACTGTCCTACGAATGGACAACATTGTTGTCACCCTAATGAAAGAGATAGAAAATATCGTTGACGTCATTCAAGGTTATTTTTTCGTTCTTCAAGCCCCAAAAGATGACGCAATGTCCAGAGTCATATATAAGGTTCTTGCACACAAGTTTTGACAAAATGTCAAAACTTTTTTTTTAATACTTGCTGTTGTTGTGGCAGGTGGTGGCAAAGGTACAATCGCCATTCTGCTGTTACTTTCGTACATTTGTGACGTCGAAGAGACTTTAATTTATTAAAAAAAATTGACGCAACCGAAAATTCTGAAACTTTTTTCTAAAACTAAGGGAGCTTATTCCTACCTATAAAAAAATATTCAGCCATTTTTATTTTTTTCGGACATTCGCTATTGCGAAGGTTAAGCAAGTTTCGCTATGGTTGGTTATCGGATGGGTGACCAACCAGTGACCAGTCATCTGGAGTTTCTCTGTGCATTGGAGGGCACGTTAAGCCGTTAGTGTCAGCTGTGTCAAAGCTAGATCTTTACCGTTTCAGTTTCGTTTACAGAAAAATACTTGCATTAGTTTTGTTAAATTGTTGAAAGCTAGGCTTAGGGAGCCTAGAATGCCAAAATTGGACAATTTCAAAAACCAAATATTTTTAGGTAAATACTAGTATTATATTATCTGTGCTATAAACTAATAAATGACAACGTAATGGTTTTGGTTTTATTGTATAGAATTAGAATGGTTATTATGGCTAGACATTAAAATGGCTGATGATGAATAGGTAAACAGGGTCTTAACGGCACAACTAGTTGATCGGTTTAGTTAATCGGAATGGAATAAGGGGTAAAAATGAACATACATGAGTCATAAATTTTCCGTCCGGCTTGAGTATCTTGAAGGCGGCCCGCAGGATGGTGATCATGAACTCCCACAGTTCCCCGCAGGCGGACTCCGAGATGGGGATGTCGGTGAGGTCGCCGAATATGTAGTCCACTTTCTTGTTCTCCTTTATGAACTTGTTCACAGTCAGCATGCAGTCTTCTACTATTATCTGCAATTTTTGTGGGTTAAGTTATATTTTAAATGCATGAAAAAGATCCTAAGCCGCGTTGTTATGACCAAAGCATGCTTGGACTAAAAAAATTGGACAAAGTAACTTTGATCAAAGTATACTTGGATACTTGTTGACACGATCAAAGTATACTTGGCCCCCTTCCTGATCACGCTGCCTAAAAATTAAAATGTCTACGAAGTAAAATGCCTAATGTTCATGTCTAATGATCAAAACGGCTACAAAGCAAATTGTCTAAAACGCAGAATGACTAAGCAGTAGTTTGCCTAAGGATTGAAAAGGTCTAAGTTGCAAAACGTCCATGAAGCAAATTGTCCTAGTAATTCATTGTATGTTTGAAATCGAAATACGTCGAGGGGTTCGAGGAGGCTCGAGGGGGCTTATTAAGTTGCTGCTTGATTTACTCTTGTAGGCTACAAACTTCTTGCTTGTAGGTCCCGCGTATAGGTTAGAAATTTAAGGTTAGTAATTTAAATTGACAATGAAAATTTTAAATGAGTGACAAAATATAAAATCATAGTTAGTAGTATTGTTATATAGTAGTTTATACCTAAGTAGTTTATAAATTTATCATCTATCATGGTTAACGCTTTGTGAATCATAAATTCTCTTTTTTTATAATTCTTTGCATATAACGCATGCCGTGGCAGCCTTTAATTAAGTCTTCACTTAAGATTGTAACCCATAGCTATATACATGTTGACTTGTGTAAGGTGAATGTACTTGTTGGTTGTCCTTAAATAAACAAAATAAAAAAAAAATAAAAAAAATGAGAATTTAGATATTTTGCGTTTTAGTCATTCTGCAAGTTAGTCATTCTGCATTTTAGACATTTTGCTTTTTAGTCATTCTGTAAGTTAGTCATTCTGCGTTTTGGTCATTTTGCCCTCTTAGTCTTTTTGCTTTTTAGGCAGTGTGATACTGATAAGGAAGGCTTGGCCCAAGTAACTTGGAGAAAGTAGCTTTTTGTACACGGCGACATCAAAATGCATTTGGATTGCTCGTCTAAAGTCGCATTACTCATTTCCCAGCAAAAATGTAAACAAAGGTGTTGCCAGAACAAAACAACACAAAAAGAAATAGTATATTGCTAAGTCAAGAAATAAACACACTTACATGTTTTTTCATCACAAACCTAATAAAAATAGATTAGATAAATATTCTGAATTATGAGTTTTGCGGCAAAAACAGTAATATAATTTAATATTTCATAATAACAGTTTTGTTAGTAGAAAACATTTTTATGATGCTGTGCACACATCAACTGCAAACCGTACACATCAACCTTTGGTCATTTTATAATTTTTCATAAAAAAATATATTACGAGTAGTAGCTGTAGTAGTAACATTTTTGTCTTTTGGTAGGTATTGGGGGGGAACAGGCGAAGATGCTACGTATTTTTGATAGTTTACATACAGTCAATATCTAAGTAAAGTTTTCTTATCAGGTCGTTTCAAGAACTTTTAACATCAAAAATTATGATAGGTTTTAAAGATAAAACTTCTAATTACCATCCTACTTTAAAATTACCCTGGATGACATTATATTTATTATGACTCAAAATATAATAAACAAATAAAAAAGTTATAAAAGTGACCAAAGGTTTTTAATATCTGAAAATCTCATTATCAGGGTCAGAGTGCTTAGTGCGAGTTTTCCCACTTATTCGATCACGTTAAAGTAAACGCGATTCAGTATGGAATCGGAACAACGCCATCTCGTGACGAAAGGCTGTACTAGAAATCGTGAGTGTGAGTTTTTTACGCGGTCGATAGCGAGCAACGACAATCGAAAAGTGAAAACACCACGTGACCAAGTGAGAACGTTCTTGCTTGTGATTGGTTGTTTGTTATATTTCGCGAGTGCGAGTCGCATTTTTGACATTTCGAATGGTTAACTTCAGTGAAAAAAACGTGAAATTGAGTGAGAAGATACCGTAACTTGTCACCTACTTTTATTCAGTGAAAAGCATAATATTATGTAGTGAGAACATGGAAATGTGCTTTTTTAATTGTTGGAAGATGCTGGTTGCCGCAGAGGCTCAATATAATCGGAATTTCATCTATGCCAGTCGTGCAAGATCTCGAGTTTCATTAAACAAACAATAATACGGGATGACGAATTTAGAGGTTATCAGCTTATCATAAGGTGTTTTAAGATTCTTTGCAAAGAATTGGAAGACAAAAACCAATTTAAAAGCATCCTAAAGAGCATTAATTTTGAATTAATGGTATGTATACGTCTCCCTTCTCAACACTTGGTACACAGCTGATAACCTAACTAACCTAATAACTTGGTGTTTGACTCAACACATTCTTTTTAATTTTAGGTGATGGACGGGTCCTTCTCTACCAGTGTTGAAAAACATGTGTCGCAAAAATGTGCAGTGTATATCTACATAAATGAAGTTAATGAAGTACTATGGAAGTCTTGACACCTAAAGATATTATAAACCTATAAACAACTACCTCTCCTGCTGCCAGCCTGGCTGTCAACGGTTAGTATCAGATATTCTAGTAATTTAAAGTACCTAGCAAAAAATAAAAGCCTATATTCTGGGTTGGTACTTGTTATGTTATCTATTTTTATAATCTGTGACACGATCACCTCTTAGTCTGTGGAAGACTGACAGCACTTACTTCACTTGCTCTATGGGATTCATTGTTAAAATATTAGAAATGTATCTTGAATAATTTAAATAAAAGTGATTGTTCGACTAAATCCATATAGTTTTATTAAGAACTATACATGGTGTCAGTATCATAATGTCTAAGGAGAAAGACATGGACGCCCTGGCGGAAATTATGAGGTCGCAAACCGAAATATTGGCCGCCATGCAGAAACAAATGGCCGATCTCGCTGTGGTAAAAAGTGGAGCGGATCAGGCGATACGCGTACCATGGCCATCGCCTCTGAGTACTACGGGCGAACCCACCGAAAATTTTGAATCGTTCTACGACGGGTGGATTAATTATACCACTGCCACAGGCATGGACAAGTGGGGCCTGGAGAAGAGGGCACAAAAAGCATACGTGCTTTATAGTGCCATTGGCACAGCCGCTGTTTCAAAATATCTTTTTGACTTAAACGACGAAACTAAAAAAGATGAAGAAAAAATACTGAATTTATTAAGAAACCGAATGGTAAAAAAGAGAAATGTAATCTATAATAGATATCTTTTCAATACTCGAAACCAAAATGACAATGAAAGTTTTGAGAGTTACCTATTGGAAATCCAAAAATTAATAAACAAGTGTGAGTATAAGGAATTCAAACAAGAGCTCCTTAGGGACAAAATTGTTACGGGCATAAATAACAGCAATCTAAAAAGAGATTTGTTAAAATGTGAAAATTTAGATTTGGAACTTGCTATAGATATGTGTAGAGCATCGGAAGCGGCCACAGACCAGTTAAATAATATTCAGAACCAAGAAAAAGAAATAAGTAAAATAACTAAACCAATGTGCAAATTCTGCGGAGAGCCACATGTTTTCAGGAAGAAGCTTTGTCCAGCCTATGGAAAAAAATGCCAGAACTGTGGCGGATATAATCATAACAAAAAAGTTTGCAAAAAGAAAGCCGTAATAAAAGAAATCAAGGAAAAAGATGATAGTTACTCGTCGAGTGAAGACCTTCAGATTGGAAGAGTTATTAGAAGCGATAATACTGGTACAGTGCATGGAGAGATGCAAATAGAGGTAAATAACCATCTGAAAACGTATCTTTTTCAATTAGACACAGGAGCTCAAATGTGCATAATTGGCTATAACACTTGTAAAAAGATCTTGGAAACGAACCAACCAAAACTTTTACGGTCCAAGTCAAAACTAAGCACTATTGGTGGCCACGCTTTAAAAGTACTGGGAGATATTTATTTAACTTGTGTCATAGATCATAAGAAATACAAGATTTTATTTTCAGTGGTTGACATAGAACATGAACCACTCCTTTCAGAAAAAATATGCTATAAACTAGGTTTCATCAAGTACTGCAACACTATTTTAAAGAATACAAAAGAAATAATAGACAGAAAAGCTTCTGAAAATATAATTGACAAATATAAAGATGTTTTTGAAGGTTATGGTAAATTTTCAGGTGATGCCACTATAGAAGTAGATAAGTCAGTTCAACCATCCATCCAAGCTGCTCGTCGTGTCCCCATGGCCTTGAGAGAAGTCCTGAAAATAGAATTAGAAAGATTAGAAAGGGAAGGTATCATAACAAAGGAAACAGAGCACACAGAATGGGTAAATAATATTATTATAGTTAAAAAAAACAATAAATTTAGAATATGTTTGGATCCGATTCCACTTAACAAAGCTATTAAGAGACCAAATTATCAATTCACAACCCTAGATGAAATACTACCTGAGTTAGGAAAAGCCAAAGTATTCAGTACAGTTGACACAAAAAAGGGGTTCTGGCATGTTTTGGACTCCTTTTGGCAGATATCGTTGGAAACGACTCCCATTTGGCATATCTGCAGCTCCTGAAATCTTTCAACAAAAACTCATTTCCTTACTCAGTGGACTATCAGGAGTAGAGGTAATGGCTGACGATATTCTAATTTATGGAGTTGGAGAAAATATACAAGAAGCAACACTTAACCATAATGAAAATCTAGAAAAATTGTTGAGGAGATTACGTGAAATTAATTGTAAATTAAATATAGAAAAGTTGAGACTGCTGCAAACATCTGTCAAATTTTTTGGCCACATTCTTACAAATCACGGTCTAGAGCCAGATAAGACTAAAGTAACTGCTATCAAAGATATGCCAACACCAACATCAAAAAAAGATGTATTGCGTTTCCTTGGCATGGTCACTTACCTAAGCCGCTACATCAGAAATTTAAGTTGTGAAGCAAAAAATCTTAGACAGCTCACATACAAAGATACTCCTTGGAAATGGACCAATGTAGAACAAACAGAATTCCAAAACTTGAAAAATATAATATCCGATTTAAAGTCTCTTAAATATTTTGAAATGAACAAAACTGTTACCATGGAGTGTGACGCCAGTAGTGAAGGATTGGGTGTAGTGATATATCAGGAAAATCAAATCATAGCTTATGCTTCTAGAACACTTACCAAAACAGAAAAACAATATGCACAAATTGAAAAGGAGATGTTGGCGATTGTTTTTGGTTGTACTCGTTTTGATCAATACATAAATGGATGTCAAAAAACAGTGGTTAGGACAGATCATAAGCCTCTTATAAATATATTCAATAAACCATTATCTCAAGCTCCAAAAAGACTACAATTGATGCTAATGACACTTCAAAAATATGGTATAGAACTATCATTTGTTAAGGGTAAAAACAATAATGCAGCTGATACTTTGTCAAGAGCTCCTATTCCACACACCTTCACACATGAGAAGAAAGATAATATTGAGAATATGTCAAAAGAATACAAGATTTTCAAAACCATTCAAAATATTCATGAAATTAAATACATAAAAGTGGAAGATTCAATTATTGAAGAGATTAAAAAAGCGACTTTAACTGATGTTTCACTTCAGAATTTAATACAATACATTATCAAAGGTTTTCCTAAATATGAGTCAGACATGCCCAAAGACTTGAAGGAATATTTTAAATACAAACATGAGCTCAGCACCAGCAAAAATCTAATTTTTAAAAATGGAAAAATCTTAATACCATCAACAATGAGACAATTTATTTTAATGAAGATTCACTCAAGCCACAGTGGAATAGAGAACAGCCTTCGCATCGCCCGTCATAATGTATTCTGGCCTGGAATGACACAACAGATTATAAGTTATGTTAAAACATGTACTTCATGTCTTAAGTACTCGAATAATCAAAGACAGATGCCTATGATAAGTCATGAAATACCTACATATCCCTTTCAGATTATTTCCATGGATGCCTTTGAAATAAGATTAGGAAATACAATACGGAGGTACTTAGTGACTGTTGATCACTACTCAGATTTTTATGAAATAGATGCCATGAAAGATTTATCTGCAGAGAATACAATAACTATTTGTAAAAAGAACTTTGCACGATATGGGGTTCCTCAAAAAATAATTACTGACGGGGCTACAAACTTTGTAAACCAATATTTCAAGAAATTTTCAGAAACATGGAAATTCGAGCATGTGACATCATCTCCACATTATCCTAAATCTAATGGGAAAGCTGAAGCAACTGTAAAGAAAGCAAAATGGCTAATTTTAAAAACTGCTGAAAATAATGAAGATCTTTGGTATGCACTGCTACACCAACGAAATATTCCCTCCATTAACTCAGATGCTAGTCCAGCCCAGAAATTCCTATCTCGCAAAACAAGATCAAGTATTCCATCTCTAACCTCACAGCTAAAACCTAGAATAATGAGAAATGTCCCAGATTATATAAACAACAGACAGCTGGAAAGTAAAAAATATTATGATAGAAAATGCCAACATTTACCTGCTTTAACGGAAAATCAGACAGTATTTGTAAAACTTCAGCCGGAACTTGATGATAAATGGACACCTGGAAAAATAGTTCATACACTTGGAAGATCATACATTGTGGAAGTAGAAGGAAGATTATATAGAAGAAACCGGATCTATCTCAAACCTTATGTTTTACCAACACACCCTTCAAATCCCAATCATCAGAAAGACACAAATAATTGTGATAAGGAAATGTTGAATCCTAATCCTTCGGAGTTCTCGATACCTGAATATCGCACTCCATCACCTACTCCAGTGGTCACAATTCCAGAAGACAGCACCAGTCCTACAGAGACACCTGCTACTGATCCAGTGCCTGCAGCTGATCCAGGGACTGCAGCTGGGCCTTCACCCGTTTCTAGACCAACGCGTTCACAACGTACAGTTCGTCGACCCCGATGGCATGATGACTATGCCATGTAAATGTAATCATTTATTATTCAGAAAAGGGAGGATGTTATGTTATCTATTTTTATAATCTGTGACACGATCACCTCTTAGTCTGTGGAAGACTGACAGCACTTACTTCACTTGCTCTATGGGATTCATTGTTAAAATATTAGAAATGTATCTTGAATAATTTAAATAAAAGTGATTGTTCGACTAAATCCATATAGTTTTATTAAGAACTATACAGTACTTAATAACATCAAAACGTTTAACTTGTAATTCAATTGTCATTGTTTATTTGTTACAGAAAGTATGGGATATCAAGCAAGGTCATTGTCAAAATAGTTGTTCCATTATTAAAGAAGAAAATCTATTCTTTTCAGCAAGAAACATTATTATTCGATGAAGGTGCAAGTGGTTAATATTAATTCATTTATAAATCGTTTTGAACTGAATTGAAGCCTTTTATTTTAATAATTTTAGGTTTAAAGAACGTAGGTTCTTCTTCGTATTGTTGTAGACATAATAGTACCTAGCTAGGTAGCCTAGCTAGGTACTATTATGTCTACAACAATCACTAATTTATAAGGCATCAGACAAAAGTGACTGCACCTTAAGACCTTCATATTGTAGTATAATGAACATTCTGCTAACGTTAAGCTAGGTACATTATAGGTATAGGTAGTTAGGGATCATAATTTTAATATAATAAAACAAGTGCTTAAGAAATAAAGGAGTTTTAATGAAGTTAAAAAATACAAAGGTACTTGATCTTATTGTAACCTCCTTAAATTAATTAGATAAATGCTATAATCAATTAATCAGTCTTAAATTTTATTATGTCACTAGTTACCGCTTACTTATATAGGTAGTAATAATCTTTGGCATAATAACTATTTGATAACTAACAATATTCATTAAAAAATCTACCTATTGCATAGCAATCAAATTGTAGTAATGAGAAACAATATAAGTACTTACCTACCTAGGTACCTAAGTAGAAACTTTATAAATTTGAATTTTATAAAATTATTGTGTGCTTACCAACTCTACACCTAAAGTAGGTGGGCAAGTAAAATATTAAAACTAAAATGTCAATACCAATATAGTTCTTAATGATTACAATATTTATCAACTAATTTCTCCATTAATTCCAAGCCTCTTAATACTAATTGTTGCCAGTCTCTTTGGGTTTGTAGTTCCATTTCTCTTATTCTATTTTTCTTTCTTCTCTTCTATAATATATAGTCCTCATGTTGCCTGTGTCTGATTCTTCTCCATTCCTCATCGGCCTGGAGAAATATTTGACAGGTTTGTTCAGTTTTTGTGAGCCTCACCAGTCTTCGAGGTGAACATATATTTAATTCAGAACCACTTTAATATTGAAACACTTCAAAACACCTTTTTTTCACAATACTTTTTAGGTACGTTCTTCGGTTCTTTAAGTGTACAATACAAAATCAAAACACCGTCGTCGTTTAGTTAATTTGATTCTTCAAGTGCCCTATTTCGCCCATCTCAATATTTTAGGCGATAAGCTTAATTTTATTTACAAAAGTTTAGAAAGATTTAGGTTAGGACCGGCCTTGCGCCAACTTATTTGAAGTTTGACTGAATTAAAAAGTAAACATTCCTAGAACCCTACCAAATTTAAAGGTAGCAGTTTTCCTTTGGCTAGATAGAAAGATATCCCTTTTAGAATCGGTTGGATTATATCATGACGTAAACTTAGTACCAACATAAGAGGAAAATTAAACGCTATTCACGGTGAGTAAACGTGGATCGAGCGGTAACATGTAACTTCATCTCACACTCGCTCGTTGTCGATTTACGCCGCGTTTGACGTTTACTCGATTAACGCGATAGTAAAGTAATTCGCATGAATTTAAGAAACTCGCACTAAGCACTCTGTTTGTCAATTTGAGAGTGACGTTTCTTTGTTTACATTTTTGCTGGGAAATGAGTAATGCGACTTTACATGGTTAAAGTATTCATTAACTACTTGGTCCAAGTATACTTTGATCATGTCAACGCAGCTTTACTCCTTATCAAATAGTATTAATTGAAGACTAAAATGTAAAGATTCGGGGATTTTATATATAGATTGGCATAATTACTGTCAAGAGACAAAGTGATGCGTTTGTAATGTCCGATTCCAGCTGCTTTAAAGACATCGATAATCGGCAGGCCGATTATCTAATTAAAAACTATTTAGCGACTGGTCTCATTTGACAGATGAATGTGATACATTGCTTCTTCTTTTTGGGTTAAAAAAAACATAGCAAAGAAAAGTAGCAATGTATCACATTCATCTGTGAACTGAAACCAGTCGCTAGGTGGTTTTTAATTAGATAATCAGCCTGCGCCGGTTTGAATATCATTATTACAGTGATGACAAATATCAAACAAAGTTAAAGAGTTGGTCGATTACAGCATTTTTTCTAGCTACTTTATTTTGTTTCTGGCTTTTTCTAATTCTCACAGAAATTCCACCAATGTCTTCATCAGCACTGGACTCGAAACTATAGACATTTAGCCTACAGATGGCGCTGATTTAATCATAGCGTGGTTTCCCAGGATTTTACCTTTTACACAATATATTTAAGCGTGTCTGAACTACTAACCCCAATTACTTAATCTAAACTGACATTTCACATGCCTTTTGTATGGCAAGGCAGAGAACCGGAATTGTAATCAATAACAACTGTATGCACTCTGTTTTGTGTGAATAAAACGATTTGATTTGATTTGATTCTTCACTATGAACTATTTATGAACATTATATAACAAAGCAAAATTATCTCAAAATTATCGCATTATAAAGCTCAGCTTTATAATGCTGTCAGCATAGATGGCGCTCATCCGACAGTCACTTGTATTCGGCAAATATGTAGTATTTGCCATATTGCATTTAATAAGATAATTTTGCTCTGATAAAATAATTCATAATGAAGAATTTGGGGTTAGTTGTCGGGCAGGATAAAATATATAACCAAGCTATGATTAAATCAGCGCCTATTTGGCCTATAGTGCTGATGTTTAACCAAAGATACACAGAAATATAAAGACAGAATTCTCAAAAACGTTCAAATGGTGAACATGTCGGGTGGGGCTCGTTTAAAGATACACAGAAATATAAAGGCAGAATTCTCAAAACGTTCAAGTGGTGAACATGTCGGGTGGGGCTCGTGTAAAGAAAAGATACACAGAAATATAAAGGCAGAATTCTCAAAAACGTTCAAGTGGTGAACATGTCGGGTGGGGCTCGTGTAAAGATACACAGAAATATAAAGGCAGAATTCTCAAAAACGTTCAAGTGGTGAACATGTCGGGTGGGGCTCGTGTAAAGATAAGATACACAGAAATATAAAGGCAGAATTCTCAAAAACGTTCAAGTGGTGAACATGTCGGGTGGGGCTCGTGTAAAGATACACAGAAATATAAAGGCAGAATTCTCAATAACGTTCAAGTGGTGAACATGTCGGGTGGGGCTCGTGTAAAGATACACAGAAATATAAAGGCAGAATTCTCAATAACGTTCAAGTGGTGAACATGTCGGGTGGGGCTCGTGTAAAGATACACAGAAATATAAAGGCAGAATTCTCAAAAACGTTCAAGTGGTCAACATGTCAAGTGGAGTGTGTAGTCACCTCGTAGTTGGGCCCCTTCCTGACGTCGAGCACGTCGCCGCAGATGGGGCGCAGGTGCTTGCTGCAGGCGGCCATCACGAGCTCGTCGATCTCCAGCATCCACACGAACTTGGGCTTCTCCTTCAGCAGCTCGTATAGGAGTGCGCCGTCGCCGCCACCTATTGTTATTATTTGAGTGTGGGCTCTACAGCTCTGATAGAGCTGTAGTCACTGCGACCTAAAATATCTATTGTGACTCGCCACCTAATTATAGCAATTCTTTAAGCCCTGCGGCGTCCAGGAAGTCTAGTATCTTCCTGGTTTTAAGCGTTTTTATATCCTCCAGGTCGGTGCTTGGGCGTTTCCTGCTCTTCATATGAAACAGGTGTCTGTTTAGTTTGCAGTGTCCTGTTAAGGCTCTAATAGACGCGCTGACGTTCGACTTACTGAATAGACCAAGCTCCCGTTGCATGAAACCTTAGCTCACATGGTGGAAGCTCAGAAATGTGTTGCAGTAATAGATATTACTTAGGAACACTGGATTTTAGTGGGTTGCCATCGCATATCCTGGAAGAACATATATATTTTTTCGTTTTCGTACCGCTATTTAGACCGAAAATTACATCATGAGGTGGAAGATCGAAATGTTTACCCATCGAAAGAGAAACATTTGGAGGTCAAAACCCGCATGGGTTGCCAGCCCCTACCCTGACAGGTTTCAAGGTCAGCCAAGTTTTATGAAGCCCAAAAATGGGGTCAGTTACCTCATCAGGTGAAAGGTAAAATTGATGCAGAATGACTGCAAGACATTTCTGAGCTTCCACCTTGTGAGGTAAGGTTTCGTGCAACGGGAGCATGGTCTAGAACTGTATGAGCTCATTCGTTTGTCGCCGCCATCTACAGGTAACCGCGTTAAACACGGTTAGGTACAGTCACAGACCATACAACATACAGTTCATGACCATGAGAGCGTTCGTGGCACGCGGAGTTGTAAAACGCGTCAAAACGGGTGCAAATGATTTCAAATTCATCTATTACGCACTGTAACGCGTAACCTACTAACCTACTCTTAAAATAATGAAAAGAAATAGTGGTAGGTATTTGAAATCCGGGACAGTAAGGTGCAATTCCTGGACACGGGACAAGGCACGTAATTCCGGGGCAATCCCGGAAATCCCGGGCATCTGGCAACCCTATGACTGGTGACAGGCGTGGTGGGGGGAGAAAAAACGGCGATAGACGTACGTGCGGGAAGGAGAAAGAGGAGATCGCTTTGCCCCCGCCAGCACCGCGCACTTACCCAAGGCGCAGCACGTCAGTCAGACTAAAGTACACTTCCAATAAAATTACGAGCATATTGAGTTATACAAATCTGTAGAACTCCAGTGGATTTTAACCCTAAAAGTGTTGTTTGTTAAGTTCAAAATCGATTGTAGAAGGTATTTAGCAGGTGGTGGGTATGGTAATCCAAGCTACTGCTGATTTTACTTTCCTCTGGTAAGAACTGTGTCTATAGGTTGCAGCAAATTCATATGAATGCAAACTTTGGTTCACCTAATGGGATGTGTAGCCTTCGATTAGTGTAGGTTGAATGAAAATAAAATGGGTAAGTTCATGAAACAGTTTGTTAATTGCAAATATACACTCGCGAGCAAAAGTATGGAATCACAGGCCTATTTTCATACAAACGAGGTAACTTTGAAGCCTTGGTTCTCCGCTAAGGATTGACCTAGCTGTGATCTAATGATGGCCATCCAGGGAGTAAATGGAAGAGATTCAGATCGCTATACACACCCAACTGATCTGATCAGCATTCTAAGAGATATAAGGATCAAAGTTCTCAGTTTCAGGATTTTCATACATTTTTATGATATATTTCGCGGTTTTTTTAAACATATCCTAATATCTCACAGAATGCTGATCACATCTGTTGGGTGTGTATAGCGATCTGAATCTCCTCTATTCATTCCCTGGATAGCCATCATCAGATCACAGCTAGGTCAATCCCTGGCGGAGAACCAAGGCTTCAAAGTTACCTCGTTTGTATGAAAATAGGCCTATGATTCCATACTTTTGCTCGCGAGTGTAGTTGCAACAATAATGACATTGCTAATCTCACCTAATATAATAATTTCTTTGCCTTCATAGTTCTCTTTGCCTCTTTGCATAAGTGTTTCAGTGTAGATTATATCTGCCTCTGAAATATCTGCAACAAGAATAGAATTGTGAAATCTGAATCTTTCAGTAAAGAAAAAATATGTTAGTGAGAGAACAGATTCCTCACTTTGCAGGTCATCAAGCACCAACATGTTGCCCAGAGTCTTGGAGTGCACAATCTGCACTCGCTGGAATGGGGACTGTTCATCAAACAGTACGCCATCAATATCATACTCCAGCAGTCTTTCGTCTGAAAAGTGATACGTAGACACTGACACTTTAATTAATCCACAGATGTGATGCTATCAAGGGCCATGTTGATTTTTGGAATACACAATTTTTATTTCGAATATTGACTTACTAAACTCTGTATACTTAACAGATTTGCTGTTAAATAATTTTGTATAACAGGGAAAAGGTTTCTCTTTTATGGTGGCATATGGCATCAGAATATACATTCAGACAATATGATTTAACTAGCGGCCGCCCGCGGTTTCACCCGTGTGGTTCCCGTTTCCGTGGATTCCCACGGGAATAAAATCGGGATCGGGATAAAAAGTATTCTATGTTTTAATCCAGGCTACCTACTATCTGTGTGCCAAATTTCAACCAAATCCGTTCAGTAGTTTTTGCGTGATTGAAGAACAAACATCCAAACCCACAAACTTTCACATTTATAATATTAGTAGGATAGGATATACAT
Organism: Agriphila geniculea; assembly: GCA_943789525.1. Taxonomy (NCBI): domain Eukaryota; kingdom Metazoa; phylum Arthropoda; class Insecta; order Lepidoptera; family Crambidae; genus Agriphila; species Agriphila geniculea. The sequence goes on along the minus strand of OX038875.1, from coordinate 24,582,724 downwards.
AAAACAATGGGTGTAAAACAATTTCTAATTTTATTCTATCTAGATTTATAAGTGATCTATTGCTATTTATGGTGGAGAAATAAAGCTGAAGAGACAATTCAGACTTGTCCTGTGTTTTTATCACAAATGCAAAGAAATATATCCTTACTAATATTATAAATGCGAAAGTCCGTTTGTTTGTTTATTTGTTTGTTTGTTACGCCGTCACGTCTTAACTACTAAACCGATCATCATGAAATTTTACATACACGTTGTCAGGGTTACAGAGAAGGACATAGGATACTTTTCATCCCGAAAACAAGTATTATTCCCGAGGGATAGCAAAATACTTTCCGCGCAGACAAAGTCGCGGGCGGCAGCTAGTTAATAATAATTTTACTACATATCAATTAATAAGGATTCATTCATTTATGTATCAAAACAAACGACAAGTTTCTGAACTGATTTCACTTACCTGATGTTGGATAGTACCTGCTAAACAGGCATCTTTTAATGGGCGCATAAGCTTGCGATTTTATAACAGTGATGTATTTTTTCAGCTGACTTTCCAAGATTCTCGCCGACTATTAACAAAATAATAAAAAGAGGAAAGAAAAAGACAAACATCAATGCCCGCGCGGACGCCGGCGTCCGGACAACAATAGAAAATCTATTGTGTCTCATTTTACAGGCGTTGACGGGATAATTAGTGAAGGTTGAACTTAACATGCGTTAAGGCTCACCCTCACCAATTTGGAATAACACTAACACTATTGATTAAAATCAAAGAGAACTTTTATTTTATCTAGATTTGGTGTGAATGAGCCTAAGATTAAAAATGTTTAAGGTTGAGCGTCTTCTCTAATACTGGAAGATTTACAAAAAGGGTTCAACCATAAAATAAATAAATAAATAATAATAAAATAAATTCAAACGACATTATAAGCATGCCTCTTGCTCAATATAATGTAGGTGTGCTTTATTTAAAAAATATATACTAATTAAATTGATATAGTAAATCTGCTATTTACTTATATAATAAACTTTAACTCAAGCTATAAAAGATCTATATAAACCAAATAACTCAACATGTGTGGCACAATAAACAATTGAGATTCATCTAGTTAGAGACCAATAACTATAACTACGGATTGATATAATACAATCCTTTTTAGGACCTTGTAGAAATCAATTAAATTGAATTTGAATAAATGATTAGCTTGAATTTATATTGCTTGAATATTAACACAACATTCTGCCAGCTATGTTTATTATTCCTGAAGTCTTCATAGACATCATGATATTGTGTAAAATCTGACAAAGTTAGAATTCTGTACCTGCTGGACGAGTCATTGATTCATGCCCCACAGGGATTATTTTTCTTGATAGTTTAATATTGTAATACATTAATCAAATGAATATAAATTATTTTAGTGTAATGGTACAGAACCCCAATGCGGATTGTGACTTGATTGTGCATAAACAAGCCTCATCTTTAAAAATAAATACTATTATGCAAATAAATAAAATTTATCAACCAAATATTCTGTGAATGGTATTAATGATTAATCAAATGAGGTTTATATGATGGGACAGAGATATAAGATGTTGTTGCAAACCTGAGCTAGTCAGATACACATCAAATTTATAGCCTCGTTTGATTGTTGGCAACAATTTTATTCGATCACATTCCAGTGACATTCTCACTGAGCTTTCCAGAAGTTTAGAACTCTATAAAAGAAGATGTCACGCTCAACCTTAATAACAAACAACATTCCTTGGAATAGTTACAAAATGATTATGAATTTCGAAATACAGAAGTCACAAATTAAATTCTTGAGAACAATTTACAAAACAGCTAACAAGTTACCCTTATATAGTAATCTTTTCCTGAGTAGAATTTGAAATATTTATTAGTGAAGTAGCTACTAATTATTACATAAAAAGTGCAGACAGTCCTAGTTCAGAAATTTGACCACTTGTCTGCATGGATTTTATTGATAAATGACTATTTATATTAGAATTACCTTGAAACTTATTAATGGCTCCTCTAAATCTTCCTTGTAGTATTCAATGTTTACAGTTACAAGACCACGGTCAAACAGTCTCACTGAAACAGTGGCACCTTTCTTTCCTGTCATGAGTTTCAGAGATCCTCCATCTATTTTGATATCTGCGGCCAGGAGGAGATTTGGAATATACTCTTTGAGTACAGTTTCTAACTGGCCAAATACTGCTTTTTGGCCGCTTTCGTCCCCGACGCGAGCGGGATCAATAGAAAAGTCTAAAAGCAAAGTCTGGACCGACATCTTAATCTTTTATTTGTACTTTTATTTTAATCTACTTATTGGTTTCAGTCTGGACGGGACCGGTAAACACTTTTGCGGATTTTGCGGAAAATTTAAGGTTGGAATTGGGAAAATTGGGTTGGATTGGAAGAAGGAAAATTAATCTGTCACTGTCAAATTTGACATTTATTTGCACATTGGTGTGGTAAGCACTAAAAATAAAAATAAGGGTTATTGAACACTTTTCGAAAACATTCTTGAGCACGCACGACAAATGAAACGACCGAGAGATACGGAGTGGCGGCGGACGTCAAGAAGCCAAAAAATGCGAGAGTAACCAAGCGGGAGGTTCAAACTTCAATCAGCAGATGCTGCAGCTCAGCTGCTATCTTTGCCAAGAATATGCCACTAACTAGAAAGCCTGTTTTTTTATCGACAAGCACATGTAAAAAATAAAAACGCAAACCTCCGCTTTACAAGCGATGGTCTACTAAAAAGACAGACTGGTTTCGTTTCGTAGTTAGTGGCGTATTTCTATGCTTGAATACTCCTAGTTAGAGAGCCTACTCGTCCGTAAAACCTGTCACCCCGTTTTGACGCACCGCCATCTTTGATTACACCCGGTGCTGCCCTCTGGTTTTTGGTGTCCTCAAACTACTATTGATATGCTATAGGTACAATACTAGCCAGTAGTTTGAGGCCTTAGATGAAATTAAAAGGAAAAAAAGGATGAAAAAAAATTTAAATTCCTTTTAATTTCATCTGAGTTTGAGGCCCTAGCCCTAAATTCATAAATGTTTTTTATACTTATTGATTTTAGGGATAGCTAGATGAAAATAAATTAAACAACGCTTATTTTATTTAGGATTTTTATTACGTTTGTGTTTATTATAGTACACATGAGCTGCTAATTTTAATTCGTCGTTGTCATTACAATCATATGTTATTTTTCCGGAAAGAATTCGATTAATTGAGCGACACCAGCTGTATATTAAAACTTTTATAGTTATGTCCACAAAAAAAGTTTCTAATTTTTCTCTGTGTGCAGAACACGAAAAATTATAATTAATTAATGTATCACACATTATTTTAATATTAGATTTTAAATTACATATTGGGACATCTTTTTTTAGAAATGTACATGTAATGTTTTGAATTTCATGAAAGATCTTCTCGATTTTTTTACTTGGATAACATAGCCATTTTTTATTTTTATTATACTCTTTTGCCCTTATAAATGCGTTATTGTCACTTACTTCTTTGGAACTTAAATCTCGCTTACATATCTGACAAGACTTAATATAATTATAACATTTAGAAAGGACCCAGCCGCACACATAATTTCTCTGTCCTTTATCGAATGAAACACGCTCATTAGAATTTAAAATTTCTTCATTAAATACATAATTACTTTGTTCCGGAATTTTAGGAGTTTGTTTTTCTGTGAGGAAGAAATCTAAAGATTGAAGACAATCGTTGTTGTCTTCCTCACAGTTAGCCTGTATGGAGTGTGGGGTATTGTAATTATTTAGTAACAACGATTTAAATGCCCCTTCAAATGCAACACAGTTTGGCGCCACATTCCTTATGCCATAGCTTCTAATATTTCCGAAAAAAATTTCGACTGGATCCTGGTTCAGGTTACGGGTTAATAAAGTATCAAAAGAGTATCTTTCATGAAGAATCTTCCAAACATTCTGTACACCTTTTATTGTTTTAATAAAATTTACTACTGAGGGTACAGACGACTCAATTATTCTTATCTTTCCTTTACAATTCTTTTTTGTAATAAATTTTACAGTTTTTAACATCTTAATGGCATTTTGCCAGAGTAAATGGTGAGGAGAATTCTTTTTTACACTTCCTTTATAAATTTTTCCATTGGGAATATGAAAGGTGTTGCCGTTGAGTGAATCAAATAACTTATCTAGCATTAAGACTAGGGGAATGAGGTCGCGGCACTCTGGTGGCAAATCGTCTCTTGCGGTCAAGTGTTCCACAGCAGCAGCTACATTTTGGCTGAACACCTGAGCTGCAGTCTTTACTTTCATTTTTTTTATTTTTCCTTTATTTACGTGTTCTTCTGTCAGTTTAGGTGCGACCCTCAATTCCCCGTATGATTTATCAGCGGCATACAGCTTCTCAAAATATTCCCATTTTACTTTTTTTTCATGATTCTGATCATAATAAACTAAATCTTTATTTAATAAATTGTTTCTAATTCCCTTCAATAAATGAGGAACGTCGTATAAAGGAATTATGATTTGATTGTTGAGTTTAAAATGAGTAAATTTAAATTCACATCTCCTCCGCATGTACTCTGACTTGGTATCCTTTACCAGGCTATTAACACAACTTACATTGACAGTGTTTTGGTCACATACAGTACATAACACCTGTAAACCAGTGGCTTGAACATTTTTTATTACTTCTATTACAGTTGATTTTAATTCATATGCATTTAAGCTGTTGGTAAAATAATATGCCACTGGTTGTTTAAAATTGGCTTTAATGCCTTTCACCATGAACACTAATACGTGGTCTGCTATTTTGAGACCATCACTTGTGAAACCCCTTAATTCGTCTTTTGACGAATCATATTGTACTTGGGGAGTAATGGACATTTCATCGAAAATTAAGGTACATAATTTTTTATCTGTATTCATTGTAGATATAGTATTTTTAATTTTTTCAAAAATTATGTTGTTTATTCCTGGTTTCAACTGGACAGTCGATAAAAGTGATTTCAGCGTCTTTTTTGATGGTAATGCAAATTGTCGCGCTAATAAAGAGTAGCATTTAGAACTCCTCTTAAAAATAGATAAAGCGAGGATTTTTTCCTCAGTTGTAAAACGACGTCCCTTTGGTTTTTTCGACCCTTCTCTAAATTGCATATGTGTGAATGTTTTGGCAGGGTTTGACATATTTCTAGTTATTGTTTTAAACGCTACATTCTCGCTCATTTTTTGAGCGTTTTCCAATCTGGCCTTGAAGTTCAATCCTCGTTTTCGAAGCCTGATAATTTCACGCTTCAAGTTCTTCACTTGCCTCACACTTGTCTTCAATTTCGTAAGTAAGTGAGACGGGTTCTTGTTGCGAGAAGCCTTATTACCTGTAAAAGAAGTTATTTATATAATTTCTTGAATTAATTTAATTAACATGTGAGGGGGCAATAGTGTGCAATAAATATAGTTTTATTTAAGAGCTAGTCTTAGCGTCAGAAACAAATAGTTGTTAAAAAAAAATATTTTTTATCTGCAATTTTTTCATTGCTTTTTAGGTCTTGTCCGGCTATCTGGTTTGTTAGTTAATAAATATATTATTTACATTTTTGGTTGCAACATTTAACAAAATAGAATTGGGAATCTTGATATAGTTAAGAATAAAACAAATAACGAGTTAATGGCAGAATCAGATATTCAACGAATGAAAGTGTTGTTACTAAATTCAAGTAGATATTGGTGTCGATTCTGTTGGCAAAACTTAACTAAATTGATAGGACAAAAATTTAGCATTATGTTCATGTCTTTTCGATACAGAAAGAAAAGGATGGAAAATATAATTAATTTAGTCCTGTTAATTTAGTTAGGTAATTTATTTATTTTAATTTATAATTAGGCGACAATGGCCCATAGATACATAGGTATCTTAAAACTAAAATCGGCACCGATCCGCATTTCACACACGACTAAGTCGTTGGGTGAAATGTTTCCTATCAACGTGACTGATCATACGACCGGCTACGCTGGCGTCCCCCCTTTTAAATAATAATAATAAAGTTAAGTCGTTCTCAACCGAATCGACACCAACTTCAAATAATGGCACACAATGTTCATTTAAAAAAACAAGGATAAACAGTACTAACCTCGTTGCACTAATTTAGAGGAATTTGAGCAGTAATTGTGTTCATCTCTAACACAGCCTGGCGTAGTGGGAGGTGCGGCAGATTCTTCAGCAATTTCAACTGGAAATCAATAAAATAATAATTGTATTAAAGATTTTAAAATGACTCATTAATATTTATTAAAAGCTTTTAAATTATTTTATCTACACCCATGCTTTTATCAACACTCATTCGGATGATAAAATGACGAGGAGAGGAGGAAAATCAAAACCCTTTATAGAGGATACATATCGGTGTAGATAAATATCATGAGTGTTTTTAATCCAGCCCCCCTAGCATGACCACCGAAACGCCACATGACATGGCGATTTATGCCATGTCATGTGGCATATTTAGTTGAGTGTCGATAAAACGCGATATATATCGTGTTACGGTGGTCATGCTAGGGGGCATATGTATTTAAATTAAATATTGTTTGTTTCCCAAATAAAAATAAAATAAAAATATGGGTGTAGATAAAATCTTGTAAGTATGCAACTGTACATAAATTAGGTGTTAAGACGCTCATGTGATACTATTATCATTTAGTGTTTTAATACCTCTTATTCTATAATATCAGTTGCATAAAAGAGACTGGCGGGTTTTGGTACCAAAAAATAATGTATTCTTCCTAATAGAAATTAGGAAGTATTAATTAGAAATATTAATAGAAATTAATACAAAAACCACCTTAATAGAACTTGGTTAACTGAAGAAAAAGCATAGTTTTTCTCATTGTATTTAACTGATTTATCATATTAGACCTTTTTTTATCAGTTTCACATTAACATTATATTCTTTACTTGTCAACTTCATTTCTCTGTCAATTTGTCAAAAATACGGGATTTTTCCAATTCCAATTTTCACATGGTTTTTACCACTGACATGAATTTTTTTTTGTTTTTACATAATATGTCGCAATATAATTTAATTACGAGGCAAGCGCTATTCGAAGATATTGATGCCAATGTTAATGATACTAACTTACAAGATATTCCACGTCTCTTTTTGTCAGAGCTTTCGCTGATATCTCTGGGTAGTTATCAAATAAAACACAAAGAATAAAACAGGCTTACTTCTATTATGGTGAGCTCGTAACTTTTTTTCCTATTACCTCCATGTTTTTGGGAAAATTAAAAATACTTTTGGTTCCCCTATAGAATGAACTTTAATGAGCAAGTAAAAGTTTTCGTGTAAGTGATCAGGCCAAACTCTCATAAGAAACCCGCCGATCTCTTTTACTGTAAAAGCATCTTTTGCACTTGGTCCACCCTGTGAGTTAATCATCATCACTTATAATTTTAATATCTCCACTCTAGCACGCTTAGCATGAGCAAACGGGACTCTTTGTCTACAAGTCTTGTCATAGACTTATCTCAATCTTTGATTATCGTCTTGATTGGTGAGCACAGTTTGACAGCTCGTTCTTGAAATTGTACAACTTTTAAATGTTTTTTGATGAAAAAATATGAAATTAAAAATGAAATATTTTTATTTCAACATCAATAAACGGCGAAGTCGATTCTTTTCTCGAGATGGTCATGCTACGCGGGCTGGCTTATGATGATCTATTGCTTATTTTAATACTCACCAAGTTGTGCAGATCCAGGTCTTAAACAATAGGAGTGCTCGTCAATAATATTACATGAAGTAACTAAATTTGATGCAGGGTCAACAACGCTTGGGTCAGCAATGTCACCTGAAAACAATTCAATGATTATGAATAATAAAATTAATTCATCTATTATCATTTATTTTTTAAAATTTATAGTTTAAAATAGTAAACACAAACTAATGTCTGCTGAATATTCTCTGGTTCTACATTGGTTTTCATCTGAGATCTTTTTGACAGATGTTTTATTTGAAGGTCTCGCACATTCACCTAAATATATATATATATATATTGAATGTGCGGGATCTTATATATCAGACAGATTAATATCCTATTTGGTACTTATTTGAAATATAATAGGCACAAGTAGCATTGATTAATACCTTTTTCAATAGTTGACTCTTTACTGGATGAGGCTAGTGATGAACCTGTTGCCACATCAGGTTCTTTGCACCACACTGAAATGAACAGAACAAAAATAAATTCTCCATTCAGTCAGAACACAAAACATATTTCAACAACTTCCGCACATTCAACTAAATTATTGATCAGAGTAATATCCCTAATACTACTTAACCAATACCTAGAATACATGTAGTATTTTACGTAATCATATGTTGTGATTCGTAATAGTTAACTTAAGCATTTCATGCACATTATTATAATCTTTTACACTGTAAGTATAAGAGTTGTCACAAAAAATTAAGTACGAAACCTATGGAGTCAAATTCCACACTACAATAAGGCTAAGCGAGGGTGGGTCACTAGTTTGAAATATAGTATACTTGTACAGTCAAGTCACCGTCTATAAATATGTATACGGTTTAGAACTTCGTCACTCTGAGCTAAGATATTCCTTTTTTGAACAGAAATCAATGAGAACTACAATGAAGTAACAAAGTTCTAAACTGTATACATATTTTTAGATGTGACTGTATGTATAGCATTGATTAATACCTTTTTCAATAGTTGACTCTTTACTGGATGAGGCTAGTGATGAACCTGTTGCCACATCAGGTTCTTTGCACCACACTGAAATGAACAGAACAAAAATAAATTCTCCATTCAGCAGTGCTTAAGAAATTGAAAAAAATGCTTAAGAAATGTCTAAATAAAATATTTAATTGATAAATGTTATAATAAACTTAACGAATTTTATAAGCCTATGCAATAAAGTAGCTAACTATATCCTATTGAAGTTAATTCCATGTAAATATTTATTTATACAATGATATTCATAATAATGCACAATAATATAATTTAAAAAAAGTAATGTCTAATGTTATGTTTTTGTTTCTTTTTTCCCTTAGGTGTTTTTAAGATATCGAACATTTTAAATAAGTTTGAATCTAATTTTAATTTAAGTACCAATATTGTTATGTCCTTATTGCTCATGCGTATGCATCAAAATAATTTTAAGATCCTTAATGTACCACATGAAATGCAATAAATACATTCTATTCTATTCTATTCTTCTATTCACATACAAAACAAATGCATCAATACAATAATGAGATGACTTTGATATTTCTAATAAATAATACATCATTTCATTCACATTTAATGCCTTATTAAACTATAAGGAATGATTTGGGCTTACTTGGTAGATGCAGAGAAGGTACTGCTAAAGCATTTAAACGGTTGTATCTGTTCCGGTCCTTCATTCTAAAATGAATGTCGCATATTCTCTTGTTCTTATATGCCAGACGGTCTTCTGGGTTTTCCAATTTTCCTCCCATTACATTCACCCAAGCTTTAAACTGCTCAGGGAATTTATCTGGGTTGGGAAAACGATGGAATGAAGTACCTGTTAGATAAGAAAAATAATGTCATCACACTTTGTATTGAAAGTACCTTAGGCCGTGCGCACTTTGGATGCCATTTTGTATGAATTTTATTTGTAGATTTTTTTTACTATGGGAGTGCATTCACATCGCACCCAGTGTGCACACTCCCATAATACTTGGAAGGTTTGGATGTTCGTATGAAAATGCATCCAAAGTGCACACAGCCTTAGAGTACAGACGAGGTAAAACACCTGACACGTTCCTAGCACAGCCATGGTATGGTACGGCACCTTTGACCAAACAATTTAAATTATTTTAATTGGTGCTATATTATGTGTCATTAATTTTGATTGCTTAGTTTAGCTCTCTACTACTACTCTCCGACCAAAACTTTCTGTAGGCAATTTTTAGAATACTATCTCATGATGACAAAGTAACTCACAAGAATATGAGTTACCTTGCCTATACAAGTCTGACTGAGATAAGGAAACAAGATTCACATAGGATTCACACACAACTTTCATATGACGGTTTGCTGCAGGCATTCTTGCCTTATTGTATGTTTTTAGCGGAAACGTGAAATAAACAAATATAGATACTCGTGTTACTCACCATCACCAATTCGTCGGGCGCAGCACAATGCACAACGCATCGTTATGTCCGTTAACACTATAGGTAAATATACCAAAAGTTAACACAAACAAAACAACACAAGAAAAGCGTCTAAAATCGCAAGCACTATCAACTATAAAAGCGTCCTTTCGCGAAATTCAGAGGAGCAGTGATGCTCAACTCTTCAAAACACCTGATGAAAACTTAGGCGGAGGAGACAGCTCGACTCAACGCGAAGAAAACACCAAGAGTTGTAAGAAAATCACAAAAAGCTACAACAACAGGCGCACACGCAAAGTGAAGTAGCCATTTTGTGACGTATGGTGTGTTTGACCCAGAGTTACAAATTTACCCAGATACAAAATGTATTATTCCCTAAATAGATTTATGTCCAGCTTTTTTTTGCTAGACAAGATTGGTGGAAATTGTTAGTACAAAAATTCGTTTTACGGTGTGTTTCAAAATTGCAGACTGAAGTTTTTCCCCCAAGATAAATTCTCAAGATTTTCGCCAATAGCCAAATTTTTACCCAAAATCGTGAAAAAACCTCCGATCTGGCAATTCTAGACTCGGCTGACATCTGACATAGAAACTATTGCCATCTATCTGGGCAAGGTGACAAAAATAAATGAACCATTTTAATATTGTTGACAACATAACCACACTAGATGGCGCTGTAATCGGATTTCAAAGCTGTCAAAAATGAATATTCTAACTGTGCCCCCCCTGCTCCTAGTAATCTGTGAGTATTTTTGTCAACTGGCAACATTTCAAGCTCCTGTCTTCTGTCAGCCGTCTCTCATCTGCCTTTTTGTAAAAAATCTGGCCAAGGAAATTGTGTGCTATGGCTGGAAATAATACTGAGGAAGTCGAGGTGGGTAGAGATATTATAATTTCTTTACACAATTATTCTACTACCTGTATTTTGCTTCATTGGCCGGTATTTCTCATTTAAATACTTCATTTGGTGATGTGGCTTCACTAACTTTCACTGTAGCATTTGTTTCGTTCGTGTTCACCGGTTTTAGAATAAAAAAAGCACTTCCCTATAATTTATTACAGCTTTAGATAAGCATAAATTTGTTGTTTCTTACTAATAGTAATAGTTGTTCTAGTCTTTACTTAAAATTAATTATAGGTTAGGTTTAATAAAAAAAAAATGACTTGTGTATTCAAGGGGTCTGCTGTAACCGAGACCAAGGTTAACACCAATGCTGAAGTGCCACCAGAATTCTTAATAAAGCATCCTCTTCAAAACACCTGGAGTCTTTGGTTTTACGACAATGACAGAAATAAGACCTGGGAAGAGAATCTTATTGAGTTGACTACATTTGACACTGTTGAGGATTTCTGGAGGTAAGTTCATCTATTTTCAATGTACTGCTAATTACCTATTTGTACAAACAAAGGTGTCATGGCCTCGAAAGCCCAACTTTGCTCTCTTAGACATACAGTTTTAGGAGCCAATTCTGCCATCCCCTGTCTATCCTGAATTCTCACCAAATATTCCGATTTGATTGATGTCTTTTATGACTCTGCCATTAGGATACCCAAAATTATAAACCACAATATTATTGATGGAAGTTAAATAGTTACTTTTGTAATTTATTTTTTAATTTAAATTTATAGCACCTACCTACAAATTAAGTAAAATACTTTAGTTAATAAGTAGTAATGAAGATAAGTCTGTATTCTAACTTTTTAGAAGCAGGAGATGTACTTTTATGTAGTTTATGTAACCTTAATAAATAAGAAAATATATTCTAAAATGTAATGTTTATTTAAGCCTAATGAAATATGGATTTCTATATTTTACATTATTTACTATGTGTTTCAGATTATACCACCACATTAAGCTACCCTCGGAGCTCCGCCAAGGCCATGATTATGCTGTTTTCAAGCAAGGGATCCGCCCCATGTGGGAGGACGACGCCAACAAGATGGGTGGAAGGTGGCTCATCAGTCTTGAGAAGAAGCAGCGCAACTCTGATCTCGATCGGTTCTGGCTAGATGTGGTACGTTTTTACACGACTGTCCAAAAAGGAGTGTATATGTGTTCAGGGTTCATGTATGTTTGTGGGTATGTGAGTTTCTTTATTCCACCATAACTTCTAAATAGCTCAATGGATTTGGATGTATGGGGTATCGTTAAAATCCTTACATCATTCCGAGTGACACTGGCTATATTTTTTTTAAATAAGTCAATGTGGTGACTGTACGATGCCATTTTCAAATGTAAAAAAAAAAATTTTTCTTCAATTATTACAATATGAACATCAAATGAAAGGCCTTAATGAGCACATTTCAAAACTATATAATTTGTCACTAAAATGTGTGAAATAAAAATAAATAAATTTAAAAAATATTAAAAACTCGACTGCCATTCCAAAAACGCACTAAAAAGTTAAATAACAAGTGTCATTGCAGTTGGGGGACCTCTTTGATTAAAAATTGTTCTACAAAATGGTCCCCCGACTGCAATGACACTTGTTATTTAACTTTTTAATGCATTTTTGGCAGGGCAGTCGTGTTTTTAATATTTTTTAATTTTTTTTTTATTGAAGTAACAAAATAAATAGGTGAATTTAATGCATCTTTTTTGTAATATAAAATTAGGTCTTGTCTGTTAGTAATTATGGCACATGAGTAAAGAAATAGCACAAATTAGCACTTGACAGTTTTTTCACTTAAACCCGGGCCAGACTGTTGCAAACAAGCTTTCCACAGGGGTGACCTTAGTGGGAGGCTTGTGGAGCCCACGGTTGGTGTTTGCATCCACACTGTTTACAACAAGGCTCCCACCTTGTGTTGTCGACACAAACGGCGTCCCGTCCACAGAGGTTGTGGAAAGTCTAACGAATTTGGTTGCAAACAAGTGTTTACACTGTTGTAAACCGCCGGTGGAGACCAATGTGGAGGGCTTGTTTGCAACAGTCTGGCCGCGACATTAAAGAAAAGACCAATCATGTTAAAACAAAGTCACTGTCAATGATAATACAATGATAGACAACAGCAAAGCTACAGTAAGGTGTCTATATCCTTATCTTTTAAATAATTTGTATTTATAGCATTTTGAATTGAAATAAGTGATAAGAAAAGGGCAGAACTGTATGTTCTATTCAATTGTTATCAAAATTAATGTCTTTTCAGGTTTTACTTCTTATTGGTGAGAATTTTGAGCACTCTGATGAAATATGTGGTGCTGTTGTAAATGTTCGAGCAAAGATTGATAAAATTGGTTAGTATACAAAACTTTATTTACTTCTACCTTCCAAGGTAGGGTCAAAAACATTGCCTATATAAAAAATAAAATCTAAGTAAATAATTATACTTTTTGAAACAAAGCAGAGACCTATCCTGTTGATTGATTTTATATTTATTTCTTTAAAGTTTTTGGTTTATGATACGATACGATTCTTATTTATTTGCAGTATACATGAGTAGTAATTATTATTAACTCCACAGGAATCTGGACAGCGGACACAACAAAGCAGCATGCTAACATAGAAATTGGTAGAAAATTGAAGGAACAGTTGGGCATCCATGGAAAAATTGGCTTCCAAGTACATCGAGACACCATGGTCAAGCATAGTTCGGCAACTAAGAATCTATACACCGTCTAGACATAGACACTTGAAATTAACACTGTTGTGTAACAAAGGTGCGATAACAAGATTAGTGCAAATTCAAGTGAGCAGGCTTGTGAGAAATCTTTTTAATTTTAAAAGGATAATTTAAAAAAAGTCAGTTTTCTTTGTAAGGTTATCTCATAACAGTTGTTACTTGAAAGTAATAAAAGATTTTTATTTAACAGAAGTAGGTTGTTTAGGTTGACTTTTCGATAGTTAGTGTTGTAATAATATTTCTTACTGATATGTCACTGTCGCAATGAACTCGTTGTTACAAACATTAAATTTAAGTCTGATTTTTATACTAAAGCTGTGCTTGAGTATGTTTGTCGATATGGTCACATAGATGTAAGTTTGTTGAGCCAATTATGGCTATGTTTTGGTGATTGTCACATTTCCATGTTTCAATGGAACCATGGGCAGTCATCAAAACCCTATTTTTATTAAATAAAAATCTAAGTGTATTTAATCACATTTGTAACAAGATAAACATTTTAAACTTTTAATAACATTGTGGTATCTTATATTATGTTCTCGCTTTACCCTTACTGCATTAAAAGTATAATTCTGTCAACTTTCTCTAAAATTCACATTGAAGTATTGTTTGTATTTGTCGGATAGTAGAGTACATACATATATTTTGGTATTTTATATAAAATATTGTGTGTTTTATTTGGAAATAGCTGACCACGTCAGCCTTACCAAACCATAAGAATAAATAAATGCCTCTATTTAATAAATGTTTATTGATATCGAAAATTTTGAGAGATCCATTTTAATTTAAAAACTTACCGGGGTAAGACCGCGGGCATAGTTTGCTAGTTACGTATTATTTTAGACTGCTGCCCCATCCTGAGCCCAAGGCTGGCTACACCTAACTATCGCATGGATATATTAGAGTTAAGCATTTTCGTAAGAAAGAACACCTACCTTTTCCCCCATCAGGAACGACCCAAAAATTTAAGACGACAAACTCTGGTTTTTGTGCGACAAATTCCGACAAATTAACGGCTGCACACACGAGTAATCAGATTTTCGCTACGACCTTCCGTTTTCGAGATCTGTGTGGCTCAGCCGTAGAGACGTCTCTACAGCTGCGCCACACGTATCTCCTAAACGCAAGCCCGACAAATTCTGGTTTTTGTGCGACAAATTCCGACAAACTATCGTCTTCATCATGGCATAGTCAAAAAGTCAGATTTCCAACTTTTTTTTTTGTGGCGCGGCTGTAGTCCGGCACGTGAGTTTGTCGGTCTTGCGTTTAGGAGATCTGTGTGGTGCAGCTGTAGAGACGTCTCTACAGCTGAGCCACACAGATCTCGAAAACGGAAGGTCGTAACGAAAATCTGTTTACTCGTGTGTGCAGCCGTTAATTTGTCAAAATTTGTCGCACAAAAACCAGATTTTGTCGGTCTTGCGTTTAGGAGATATGTGAAGATATGCTGTTGAGACTTTTCTACCTGGATCTTGAGAAAGGAAGGTCGTAGCGAAAATCTGATAACTCGAGTGTGTAGCCGTTAGTTTGTCGGAATTTGTCACCAAGAATCAGAGTTTGTCAAACTTGAGGTTAGGAGATAACTAAAAATATACCATCTATCGGAGCACTCGTCAAGACGATTCAAACGAGCCCAAACTCGATGGGGTTGCATGGTTTTATAACAGAGTCCCAGTGGCCTTCTTCCGGCTCCATCGTCATACCCTGGAAACTATTTCCCAACAAAGAACTTGTCAAGACGATTTAAATAAGTCCTAACTTGATGGGGTGACATGGTTTTATTATAGAGTTCCTGTGTCCTTCTTCCGGCTCCATCATCAGATCCTGAAAACTACTTCCCAACAAAGTAGTCGTCAAGACGTTTCAAGCGAGCCCAAACTCGATGAGGTTGCATGGTCTTGGTCTACATAGAGTTCCTATGGCCTTCCTCCGGCTCCATCATCAGATCCTCGGACACAATTTCCCATTAAAGTACTCGTCAAGATGGTTCAAATGAGCCCAAACTCGATGGGGTTGCATGGTTTTATTACCGAGTTCCAGTGGCCTTCTTCCAGCTTCATTATCAGATCAGTTCAATGACACCACAAAATTGCACCTGTAGTGCAGTTAGTTCTGACCTATATTCAAAGGGTTTTGACGCAGATCGTCACTTTCGCAAATGGTCATCGCGAAAAATTTGGTCACTTTCGCAAATCGTCACTTTCGCAAATGGTCATCGCGAAAAATTTGGTCACTTTCGCAAATGGTCACTTTCGCAAATCGTCACTTTCGCAAATGGTCATCGCGAAAAATTTGGTCACTTTCGCAAATGGTCACTTTCGCAAATCGTCACTTTCGCAAATGGTCACTTTCGCAAATTGTCACTTTCGCAAATGGTTACAAATACACTAAACGAAATTCTAACAACCAAATAGGGTAATAGGGTAATAATAAGAAACAAATATTTATCATCAATAAAATTACAAAAAACTCTTAAATCGCCAATCATTGACATTAACAAAAATGATGCGTAAAATATTTTTTTGCAACTTTATAAATAAACGATTCATTCTGATCTATGTTTAATATATATTGAGATGATTATTGATCTTACTAAATACTGAATATTTGTGTTAAGTTGATTATTTATTTTGTTAAAATTGAAAAATAGAATTGTTTTTTTCCTAATATATAATATATTCCTAATTTGAGTAGTCTAGAACCGTAGGTTGCGGAAACACAGCTAGTCAAAGATAGGCATTTCTTTCAAAAGTGAAAAAATATCATCTTTGACTAGCTGAGTCTCCGCAACCAATGGACCTAGACTGTTCGGTTTAGACTCAAATTGTAGCAAATATAGTTAGCTTTACAAAAATGTATTACGATAAAACCTGAAAAATGCTTAAGGAAGCAGGACTTTAAGGAAAGTAGTTTTTTTGAAGAAATTGAAAAAAAATGCTAAGTCTTTCGAGCAGCACAGGATTTCAGGGTTGCATACTTGAGTATAAACTACTCTCTAGAAACTTAACAACATATTTAAAAATCGTAGTTAATATTCGTTTGCTAATTTTGCCTTTTTTGTGTAGATTTTGACTAGATTTTTTTTTATTTTCTAATAATTTATTAATGTTGCATACTTCTGAGTTATGGTTTTTTAAAGTTTCTGTCAAAACAACGACATAAAAGTATCATAATGTATATATATATATTTGAAATTGGCTTTCTATTAGCTTTCACCTGATGCCCATATTGCTACATCTAAAAAAAAATTTTTTATTCTACCTATAGAATAAACTTACGGCACGCGAAATTAAATTTTTTTTTCGCTTATTTTTGTTCGTTAAGGTACTTAAAAGTTACATTTTATTAAATCTGTGTTAAATGGGCTTTGTTAAAGTATTTTTTATCTCAGAAAAAAGCACCAGTTTAAGAATTACGGTAACTTAAAACCAAAAATTCAGGGTTTCTATTGATTGAATTTTCATAAAATTTGAATTATTTTCGGAACTGTACTACTCTTCTGATGTTGTGTATTATAAAATTATAGAACACTTAATTCCCTTTCATTAGATACCCCACACTTGTATTTAGGGTTCATAAAATCTTTAAATTAGAGGTTTATATAATGGCGGTAGCTTCTTGGATTATTAAACGTTTTTTACGAAATGCTCAAGGGTGTCAGCGCGACACCCATTCTTATCTTGTGCAGTAATGTCGAAATATTATGAAAATAAAAAAAAATCTTATGCCGACGCGAAAACACGGTACGACCATGGTACGACCCAAAATCTGCAGGACTATAAACTAGGATCGGTGTACAATATAAGTACATTATTCTATACCGTTAAGAACCGCCTACGCTGTCATGTCAGTCGAAAAATATGTCCAGGGGCTTGTCAAAAAAGGAAAAAAATTAAAAGTGATTATTAATCTTAAATCATTGCTGTATTTTGTTGTCGAGGCACATCCGTGCACAGAACAACTGTGCTCCATTGTCGCAATTACTCATCCCGCTCAAGTGGCGAGGCAGGCGAGGCAAATAGTGAGTTCGAATGTGTTACATTACCCCTAGCACGAATATCTATCTAGAAAAATAAACGCACGTAAATGTGCTCGATAGAGTAATTGTCTATAAGAAAGGAGAGTGGGAAAATTTGTATGGGAAGTGGTCTATAAACTAATAGCGTCAATGTTGTTGTACTTATGTAGGGATACCTCAACTACACCCTTGTGCAAAGCGGCATCAAAGTCTGACTCGGTAGTTTAGAGAAAAAAACAACACATATGTTTGAATTTAAAATTCATTAGTACGTTTATTCAACACTTTAATTTTGAGTTAGGTAGCGTCTTATCTTCCCTTTTCAATTTCAATTTTATAAGATTAAATTGCAATTATGGATTTTTAATTCAATTCGTTTATTTCTTTAATGCTATGACAGAGTAATTATTATAACAGCAGAAATAGCAGAGTATATGTAAAATCGTATTTGCAATTATTATGATATTATCGTAGATGCAATAATTATTATGATATCAACTAGAACTAGCACTTTGTGAGCTTCCCGCGGTTTCCGGACAATGATCTAGGTTAGTAAATATTTTTCCATGTTTCCATATAAATATTTTTCCTAATAAAAAAATCTATTCGACGACACCAAACGATTGTTATTAGTGCGGGTACTAAATGCCCACCCTCCTTTTTAATTTTTAGTAACATGCACCTATTACCTAATTAAATTGCGTTTTTATTTTATAATTTTATGCAATACTATTAAACAAGTAGGTATATCCTAACCATTATGAAGAATGTGTTTTCTTTGACAACTCACGCTCTCACTGCGGATGCGTAGCCGCCATCTTTGCAATCGCTGCGAGAATTTGTGCCGTATATAGATCTGTCCATTCCATTTCCATATGTAGCATACATTATCATACATTTCGATGATAGTTACCTACATCACACGCTACTCCCATCCATGCAGATCCATATAGATAGTGACAATACTGTTTTAACTAATTATAGTCCCACTACACTACACGAAGACTCGAAGACACACAATACAATACCTTGGTTGTAATTACATTGGCTAAGGGTCCCCCCAGACCTACCGGTTTCGTTTCTTTGCTTTGCTGTTCTACTTGCTGTCCGCCGACCGCCGGCCAACCAGGGTCATTTTCAATCTATCGCATATTTGGACCAGACCAAATTGGCAAGATAGCCATTAGCTTGGTGTTATCAAATATCATCATCTGGGTTGCGAAGTAGGAAGCTTCTGGGAGATATGCCACCCTGAACATGGTCTCCGATTGCTAAAAATAAATCGATCGCATATTTATATAAATTGTGAACAGGGTTGTGGGTGTCATCACTATTTCTTTGTGTTTTCATAACGATCGTTTAAGGAACAAAGCTCACAAGAACATTTTTATATGTGAAATGTACTTAGATTGAAAATATGCAATAGACTGAAAATGAGCCTCTTGGCCGGCGGTCCATTGCCGAACAGCAAAGCAAAGAACGGAAACCGGTAGGTCTGGCGGGACCCTAACACACTGCACTGGGCTGGTGCTGGTGATTCAGGGTATGACGTAGGTACTATGTACTGATCTGATACGTTAGATAAGTAACGTGGAATTGACATATAGGTTCTTTCCCTGATGTTGTTGTCTATTCTCCGGAACTCCACGATTTGTAGCAAGTGGGGGTCTCACGATGACAAAGACCACGTCATTATTTTCGCTAAAAATATTTTGGAGCTACTCAAATATGAATACAATGATCGTGCCTGTATTGTTTTTTTCCAGTAACTTATTTATGGACAGACTTCTCTGATAAGCGACTTCCGAAAATAATGATAAATGCACAATGCGTTTGTATAGGCTATAGCCTATACAAACGCATCAATCAGGTAGATTTTAGTTCGCTGAGAATTTAACAATTTATTTAATTTAATTTAACAACGTTAAGTATTTAACAATTAGTTTTATGAAGCCTCAAATTTGTCGAAATCTAAAACTTCGATAACCATAGATACAAATTACTTCGTCGATGTCATCGACGAACACAGATTGTCATATTGGCCCCAGGCTCGATGATCGGGGAAATACCCCACAAAAGACCATACATAACGAAATAAAAAGGAAATGATGCAACTCGCAGTGTATCAGATTCTTGTTTGAACATGGACGTGTGTGTGTAGAACTGTAGACCTACATTAGAATTAATCTAGTACAATATTTATTATTTATTTTAGTACTTTCTATATTTATTTTGTTACTTAAATTGTAAAAGAATCACACAAGATGAAAGGAGGGACTTCGCAAAAGGCTGTGCAATCTGTGAGTTTTTTTTTAGTTAAAACTAGGTAATAGGTAGGTACTCTAGCCCCCCTAGCATGACTACTGAAAAGCTATTGAAACACGATATATATCGCGTGATATAACGTTTTATCGACACTCAACTGTCAAAATCTATTGTCTTTTGACAGTTAAACGCAGCGAAAATTTTTCTATGTCTATGGTTAAACGTGATAAATCGCTATATCATAACATCGATATGTATTAATCGATGTATCATAATAGCGTTTCGGTGGTCATGCTAGGGGGGCAGAAACTTAACTTCGACGTGCTTCAACTTTTTTACGGACTCTGTTAGTAGAGTAGGTAGCTTGTACAGCAACATCGAGGGTCAATGTAGGTATGTTCACCGGTTTTCATGGTGTCACCATCTGTAGAGGTGGTTATAATGAGAGTGAGATATGCATGGACTAAAATCCTCTGGGTCTGCATGTTTTTGCACTTTTCAAGTCCTTAAATAGACTAAGGACTCAAGTAGGCCGAAGCAGGAAGAACATGCTCAGGTGGGGCTACAGCTCGGAGAGCGCATGTCTGTGTGGTATTTCCTCCATGGCACATCTTCTGTCATGCCCTGCGTGTCCCAACACCTGCACACGCGAGGATCTTTACAAGGCCACTGATAATGCTATATCAGTGGCTGAGTTCTGGTCCTCACAAATATAATTATAATACCGAGTCGACACGTAAAGAAGAAGAAGATCGTAGGTATTTCAACGATTCCTCCTTTACTTGACGATAATGATGAATAATTATTACTGGCTGGCACTAAACAAGTATGCAAGATACAAAATGTTATTGTTACATCCACCGTGCGTGACGCACCCCTATAAATTCTGCAGTGTATAATATAATAACTTTATCTTTCGTATTCTATATGTAGAAAACCATTTGTTGTATTTTATAAATGATTATTTCAATAAAGAGTTGGGTGATGATTGTTTACTAAATAGGATAAGTAAGGATACACAGACTATGCACACGCAGGTACACAGTTTTAGCACAACATACCTAGTACCCATGTACCTAGGTACCGTCTAAGTATCTAGATTTCATTAATTAAAAAAAACGGTCAAGAGCGAGTCCGACTCGCACACCAAGGGTTCCGTACCATCATAATTGCACCATTAAACCTCACTGCAGAGTAGAATAATAAAATTAGTATTGCAGTTTTAGGTCAACGCCATCTCTTGACCGATAGTGGAAGTAATGTTAACTTTTGTAGAAATTTGATAATTTCGAAAAAAGTGTGCTATATTGAGACATCGTTTTATTTTTCCTGTAATCTTTATATAAACTGCTATCACATAGAATTATTTCAGATTTTTCTCTTTGCAAACTTCGGAGATAAGGGGGGGGACGGTATTTTTTTCACATTTTTCATTATAAATCGAAATCTATGCGGCCTAAAACAAAAAGAAAAAAACCGGTCAAGAGCGAGTCGGACTCGCGCACCGAGGGTTCCGTACAATCATAAATATATTTGGATATGTTACTTTAGGACAGTTTTTAAAAAAGTAGGATAAACGGCGGACAGGTGGAAGGACGAACAGGCGGACAGTTAATTTACAAATTTTAACCACAGCTGCTCACGGTGACTGAAAAACGTTTCAGCCACTCTTCATTGCAAACTGTTTAAACTTATTCTTCGTTTATTCGTACGTAAAATAGTTATAGGTAATTATATTAGAACCAGCCACCAATTATTATTGTAGTATTATGTCAGCGCCATCTCTTGAACGATAGTGGAACTATTTTTTTCTTCTTAGGTCAGCACCATCTCTTGGCCGATAGTGGAACTAATTTCATCAGCGCCATCTGTTGACTGGTAGTGGAACCAATGATTTTTTGTTTGTTTTTTGAATTTCTCAAAAAGTGTGTTATATTGAGACATTGTTTTATTTTTCCTGTAATCTTTACATAAACTACTATCACATAGAATTATTTCAGATTTTTCTCTTTGCAAACTTCGGAGATAAGGGGGGGGGGGGGGGGGAACGGTATTTTTTTTACATTTTTCATCATAAGTCGAAAACTATGAGGCCTAAAAAAAAGAAAATAATGTTTTAAAATATGCAAACAGCGCTCTTTCATATGATACCCCACATGCCCTACTCACCTAACTTTAAATGTTTAAGTCCCCTTTTCAGTCCCTGTTGTAAAATATTATTCTTTTTATTTCTTTCTTATTTGCAAAATAGTTGGACAAACGTTATCTTAAACTATTCCAAATTTCAAGTTGATAGCATTAGTAGTTTTCGAGATAATCAGCTGTGACTGTGACAGACAGACAGACAGACAGACTGAGTCACACCATAAGGGTTCCTTTTTACCATTTTGGTACGGAACCCTAAAAATGATTGAAAACGTGCAAATTGCGTTCTTTTTAGGGTTCCGTACCCAAAGGGTAAAAACGGGACCCTATTACTAAGACTCCGCTGTCCGATTGTCTGTCTGTCTGTCTGTCTTTCTTTCACCAGGCTGTATCTCATGAACCGTGATAGCTAGAAAGTTGAAATTTTCACAGATGATGTATTTCTGTTGCCGCTATAACATCAAATACTAAAAACAGAATAAAATTAATATTTAAGGGGGGCTCCCATACAACAAACGTAATTTTTTTTGCCGTTTTTTGGTACGGAACCCTTCGTGCGCGAGTCCGACTCGCACTTGGCCGGTTTTATATGATACCCCACATGCCCTAGTAGCTCCACTTAAAATTTTTAAGACCCCTTTTCAGTCCCTGTTGTAAAAAAAGATATTTATTTTGTTATTTATTTCTTATTTGCAAAATAGTTGGGCAAATGTCATCTCAAACTATTCTAAATTTCAAGTTGATACCATTCGTAGTTCTCGAGATATCCAGCTGTGACAGACAGACAGACAGACTGAGTCACACCATAAGGGTTCCTTTTTTACCATTTTGGTACGGAACCCTAAAAACAAAATACCATTTATGATGACTAACTAATTGGTTGGCTATGTAAGTTAGTGCAATTCTTATCAAATTAACAATTCGCTCGTTGATTGCCCAACACTTTTTAATACTCGTAACTATGTGAAGTTTCTAGTGGCAGCCTTTCTAGTATTTTCTAATGAATTTGTTAAACGTGACCATATTGTACATTTAAATTCAATCAACAAAAGCGAATGATTGATTAAAGATTAGATTATACTTATCTAATATCAAGTCCTAAACATTTTAAAGTTGGTTGCATGCGCTACTGCCTGTTGGACCGTCGGCCAACCAGGGTCATTTTCGATCTATCGCATATTACCATCGGACCAAATTCGCAAGATAGCCATTAGCTTGGTGTTATCAAATATCATCATCTGGGTTGCGAAGTAGGAAGCTTCTGGGAGATATGCCACCCTGAACATGGTCACCCATCGCTAAAAAAATATCGATCGCATATTTATATAAATCGTGAACAGGGTCGTGGGTGACATCATTACCTGAACTATTTTTTGTGTTTTCATATTGATCGAATAAGGAACAAGGATCACAAGAGCATATATGTGAAATGTACTTACCTGGCCTCACCTCCTCGACGCTTCCTGAAAGTGTCGCATGACTGTGGTTTTATATACGCCTGGGACCTGCCTCACCACTTGAATGTAAAAAATTACTTGCCAATATGTAGTCGATTATTTTTTGGAAATAAAGTCTGTATGTTTCTACCCTGGGACCCTATTTTTGAATCGCTCGGCAGGCGTCGAGCACTCTTTTCGAGTGATTTTCGTTCGACATATGACTCAAAACAATGAGATGTCGAACGAAAATCACTCGAAAAGAGCGCTCGACAGCGGTCGAGCGATTCAAAAATAGGTCCCCTGGCCGCGCGCATGCTTCTTCAAAACTAATCAAGCCGATGTCTAACATGTTTGTAATGATGCCACCTACGACCCTGTTCAACATTTATATCAATATTCGATCGATTATTTTTTGCGATTGGAGATCATTGTATGGGAGGCCATATGTTCAGGGTGGCACATCTTCCAGAAGCTTCCTACTTCGCAACCCAGATGACAATATTTGATAACACCAAACTAATGGCTATCTTATCAACGTGGTCTGGTCCCGTATATTGATGCGATAGATTGAAAATGAGCTCCTTGGCCGACGGTCCAGCCTTAACCGTCCTACCAACAGCATAGTGGAAAGACTTAAGTATAGACAGCAAATAAAGTGGCTAGCCAGTACTGCTGGATAGGTATGGCATATTTATAATTTAAGCAGTGCGTAGCAATAGTGGCGTGTGCTCAATAACAAATACGGCGTTTGGTGATCGAGGGATATCGTTTGGCAGGGTGAACCTTCTAAACCCTTAGATCATTTTAACAAGGGTAGCCATCTTGGATTTTTGTATGGGAAGGAGATATTATACAATCTTTTATTTGTATGGAATTTGAAATTTTTTTTAAAACCCAATCTGTGGGATGTCTGATGAAAGGGATTTTTGAGCTGGTTCCAAATATATACAATATTATAACATTGTAACTACTGGTTTAAAAAAAAATCTAAAAAACCTTTTCCAAACATACTAAGTTTGGGCTGTTGCAGGAAGAAAACCACTAAATGAATTCTTATGAAACATACGCCAAACAACTTCTAATACACTTATCTAACGTCCTGGAAGCTATTTAAAAAAAAAACATTTTAAAATTTTGAAATATTTTGATCCCAGTATTGTATGAGTTAAAGTAGTAGAATAAAAAAAAATCTACATAATGTTGGTTTTAAAAAAAAATGCTTCCAAGATGTTAGATATGAGTATATTAGGAGTTGTTTAGCGTATGTTTCATAAGAAATCATTCAGTGGTTTTCTTCCTGCAAGAGCCCAAACTTAGTGTTTGGAAAATGTTATTCCGATTTTTTTAAAACAGTAGCTACAATGGTATAATATTGTATATATTTGGAATCAGCACAAAAATCCCTTTCATCCGCTATCCCACACGATGGGTTTTGAAAAAAAAGTTATCAAATTCCATACAAAAAAAAGAATGTATTAAGTAGGTATATCTCCTTCCCATACAAAAATTCAAGATGGCTCCCCTTCTTAAAATGATCTAAGGGTTTAGAAGGTTCACCCTGCCAAAGGATATCCCTCGATCTCGAAACGCCGTATATTGCACTTTTATGTCGTGTGGAAATGCAGCTACAAGCGATCGAAAGTGTCTTATATTTTTAGGGTCCAACAGCGGAGCCTGTCATGCTCGAACTGTCTGCAGCTGGCACTAAGGAACCGGAGAGTAGTAATACTGAACGGATCAAGCACCCGCTGGAAAGAAAGTGGGCAATCTGGTTCTATTCAAATGCGGGTCAGAAGTGGGAGGACAATCTAGTAGAGATTACGACATTTGACACTGTTGAAGATTTTTGGTGGTAAGTTAAATTCAGTAAATACCACTTGGCCAACCACCACTTGGCAATACTACTTGGCCAAAAAACACTTTTGAGCGGGCAAACTTTCAGCATCGGCCGCATTAATGCTGAAATTCTGGCATATTTTGACCAAGTTCAGGATTTTTCCGTAGCTAGGAGGCGTTGCCATCATGTTTAGGCATTCTTATGGTTTAGGTAGTTTATTTATTATACTTGCCATAAAAATAAATAAAACAATTTTATTTATTCTTATGACTACAGTCCCCGCAAACTACATACCTACAGCCCAAACTGTCGGCCGATAGTTGTGTCGGGCCTTTAATAAGTATGGAGAAGTATGCAAGTGCGCACATTACAACGATTTGGTATCGACCGAGGTTCCCTATGTATTTGCATAAAATTTTAAGGCATAATATGTCATAGCATAATATGATTTCGCCGAATGATGTTTACACATAATATTATTTAGTCATAACAGCTTATGCACAATTTTCTTAAGCATAACTACTTTAAGCATAATCATGCTTAAGCATAATATTATTAACGCATATTTTTATAAACAAAAAATCACGACGTTTAAAATCACGAAAGAAGATTTTACCAAAATACAAAATCCCGAAGCTTAAAAAACCGAAGGTTAATTGAGGGTTACATGCCAGCAGGTCGGTTCTGGCACTTCGCCGGCCGCTGCCGCGGCACGCTCGCTTTGCTCGCTCGGCTCGTGCGTTGTTGGTCGCAATGGAACCTTACCTCCTCCTCGCTCGCTACGCTCGCTCGTCGTCGCACCTAATAGACCTAAACAGACACTCGGGATTTTGAACTATCGGCATTTTAACTTTCAGGGTTTCGAACTATTATCAGTCATTTAATAATTGATTTTTCAAGTTTCGGTCTATTGGATATCGGCATTAGGGATTTTCGGTATTTTAAAAATAGGTGTTTTATGAGTCGATATTTAAGTCGTATGTGTTCTGATTTTTTGGCATTTTAATACAATACCTACCCCTTTTGAATGAAAATAAATAAGTGCGTAAAAATATTTATTCCTATTGTTTTTGATTTTTATGTCTAAATAATATTAGGCGAATAGACAATATGCCTAATAACATTATGCGAAAACAAATTAGTCTAAATGATAATTATGCCAATATAAATAGTATGCCAAAAAGCAATTATGCCAAAGTATTATTATGACAAAAAAGATTATGCCAAATCCGTTATGCCAAATCAAATTAGGTATAATAACATATGCGAAAACAAGGGATCCCATCGACCGACTCTTCATATAAAAACCAACTATCGGCCGATAGAAAGTCTGCAGTCTGCGAGGAGCTGAGGACGCTTAAGGTCGCTGTATACGTAACGGGAAAAACCCCGGACGTTTTTCTGAACCCAGGAACGTGGTCCTGACGGGGAGCTAGCACGTTGCGTATGCACATACGCAACCCAGGAACGTGGTCCTGACTAGGGATGTAAATCGGTAAAATTACCTTGGTAAAATTCGGTAAAAAACGATAAATTACGTAATTTATGGTATTTTTCGATAAATTACGGTAATTTTCAGTAAAAAATGTATTTATAGTACTTATAATTTTTTTATTACAGGGCAAAATGTGCCAATCTGTTAGTCTGTTTGTCCGTTAAGTGAAAAACGAAGAAAACGCCACCCTCCCTTTCACGTACTAAGCCGTAAGCTATTAACCGAGTAGGATAGGAAGCGCGAGGTGAAGTAATTATAGTCTGAAAGAGCGTTGTCTGACACATTTTGCAGCTCAGATAGGCTGTCTCACTCACTTTTTTGAACTTTTTAAATTATAATAAGTTACTTGATTTATTTGGGGTGAATGTTTTCAATACATCGTCTAAAAATACTATCACGAATATTTCACGTACTTATATTTATTTACAAATATATTTTTGATTTACTTGGTGAAATAACTTCATTTTTTATTTTCAACTAGTTTTGCTACATTTAAATATATTAAACAATGTATGTTTAATATCCGTAATACTATTCTATTGACGATGTATTGAAAACATTCACCAAAAATAAATCATTTTTTTATTTTATTTTAAAAGTATGAGTGAGACCGCCTATCTGAGCTTCAAAATGTGAAACCGCTATTTTAAGTGAAAAGCTAAAAAAAACTTAAGTGAAAAACTAAAAAAAACCTTAAGTGAAAAACTAAAAAGTTCACGCACTAAGCAGTATAAAACGCGAGGTGAAGTAATTGTAGGTATTGCCGAGAGTAGATGTATGGAAATGTCACAATTCCTTCATTTTACTACGATCATCGCAGTTGAATTGCCTATTGTTTTGGTTTTCAATGTTTAGATACCATCAGTCAGTGTTGCTTTTTATTTTAAAGCAGAAATAAATAAATAAAAGATGCTAATAGTCGCTGGTAATTTTACCGTAATTTATATAAATTACGGTAAAATATCCGTAATTTACCAGCCTTTTCGGTAAAATTACGTAATTTTGCAACCCTAGTCCTGACGGGGAGCTAGCACGTTGCGTATGCACATACGCAACGTGCTAGCTGTATAAGCATCCTTTAAGTTTTAGTTATAGTAGAGGCGTTTTGTGAAGGTTTTGTGCCATTTTTTTCTGAGAATTGTACTACTTATACCTACTTCAGGGTTGCCACCCGTCCCGATTTTGCCGGGACAGTCCCGATTTCGATGAAATTGTCCCGCGTCCCGACGATCCATCAGTTTTGTCCCGATTTTTGATGAGAACACGCAATCAAAATCAGTGTTGATAAAAAATGGGTCGAAATATTTAAAAGCATAAAGAAAAAGGGGGGGGGGGGGGAGGGAGATCCAACCCTCCCCCCCCGCTCCTTGTCCCGACTTTTATGTTCCTAAAGGTGGCAGGCAACCCTGACCTACTTACCTAATATTTAGTTTTTTATCATCAGAGTAGCTAAGCCAATCTAACTTTATAAACTCTTGTATAGTTTGTTTCATCACATGAAGATGCCCTCCGAGTTGGAGCACGGTCAGGACTACGCGGTGTTCCAGAAGGGGGTCAGGCCGATGTGGGAGGACTCTGCCAACCGGAGGGGGGCGCGCCTGCTCCTCACCATAGACAGGAAGAACTTCGAGGAGGTTGACAGATTATGGCTCGATACGGTACGCTCATTAATATAATACTAGCGCCGCCAAACAATATAAAACATTACAACGAAATAACTATAATTAATAAAATTCTGAAAAATATAAAAACAAGTATTAGTTATAAACTGTTTTTAATGGGCTTTTTCCTGGTTTCAGGCTGTATATCCGCATTTCAAAGAAATTAGCGTTTTTCCAATGAACTTATCTAAAGAATGAAAGCATTACTATTGATATAATTGTAAACTTTAGTTTTAGGAAGCAAAATAATAATAAATTATCAGGTATTTTAAAACGAAGATAATTTTTTTGAAGTGGAATTTCAAATTTGCTTGTCAGATTTATTTTTCAAAAACGTTTCAGCCGTAACAAATAAGAATAGGACTCATATTTATTTTTTCATTTATTGTTTTTATTGTCAAGGGGCCTATAGAGAGAAAATTTTAAAAAATGATTTTAATCACAGAGAAATAAAATATTAAAAAATGCTCAAATTACTGATATTTACAGAATCTAAAGTCATTTTTTTTCTTAGGAATAATGAGGTATTTGTCTAATATAATGTATTGCTTGTTTTGTTTATACTTATATCTGTCACCGGGGCAATGTATGAAATGCAGGCATTGTATACAATGCCTGGCCCAAAGAGTAAAATAATATATTGGGAAAAGAGCGCCCACTCGTGGCAATTTTTTGAAACACTGATTTGAAAGGCCATCAGCGCCTCTGGAGGTTTGAGCGGAACTAATGAAAAGAAATTCGTGAAATTATAATTGCTGAAAATGTTTTTTCGTATATTTATTTTGTAATTTTTGTAATAATTTCTTTATATAAAACAAAAATATTAATAAAAAAGAGTAAATCGAAACAAAAAACACAAAAAGGATAGTTGTGATCTTTGTGAGGATCGAACTCGGTACTTGTAGATCGATGGCAGTGTCTTGTATACGTAGTAGTAGGTATGAACCTCTATACTAAAAAAAGTTGGGAGTTACAAGTCGTGATAAAGTTTGGCCACATGATAGAAACTGATCTACAATTCAGGTTTAGCTAATAGGTCAAATGTGGTATCATTTTCGGATAAATCAATAACGTAGAACTTATTTCTGATATAAAAAAAAACAATTTATTAAGCAGTTTCTGAAAAATTACACAATAACCAACATTTTTAAACTTCATTTTTTTAGTTTAGGTATTGGCACTTGTTTCAGTATTTTCAAAAAAACTACTTAAAAGAAGCGTTTTTCAGGTTAATTTGTTATTTGCTTTTGTTATGTTAACTATATTTTATACAATTTGAGCTTAACCCAAGTAGTTTAAGTCCATTGTTTGCGGACATACAGCTAGTCAAAAATTTGCATTTTTTCACGAAATAAAAAAGGTTTCCGTTTCGTTCAGAAACATTTTTCAGGTTTTTTGTTTATATTTCTGTAAAGTTAATTAAATTTTCTACAATTTGAAGTTAATTTGAGTAGTCTAAGTCTATTGGTTGCAGAGACATAGCTGGTTAAAAATGGGCTTTTTATTGAAATTAATTGAAAAAATCTTATCTTTGACTAGCTGTGTCTTTGCAACTAGTAAACCTAGACTACTCAAATTAGGCTCAAATTGTAGAAAATGTAATTAACTTTACAGAAATATAAACAAAAAAACTGAGAAATGCTTCCGAAGGAAACGGAAACCCCTTTTATTTCGTGAAAAAATGCATATTTTTGACTAGCTGTGTCTCCGCAAACAATGGACCTCAACTACTTGGGTTAGGCGCAAATTGTATAAAATATAGTTAACATAACAAAAGCATATAACAAATTAACCTGAAAAACGCTTCTTTAAAGTAGTTTTTTTGATTATACTGAAACAAGTGCCAATACCTAAACTAAAAAAAAGTAAGTTTAAAAATGTTGGTTATTGTGTATTTTTTCAGAAACTGCGTAATAAATTGCATTTTTTTATACCAGAAATAAATTCTACGTTATTGATTTATCCGAAAATGATACCACATTTGACCTATTAGTTAAACCTGAATTGTTATAGTTTTTAGAATGGAGCCGGGAAAAGTGCGCTATTCAACCCGCCGCCGTTTGGAACTGTATGTAAGGATAGTTTGGCCCAGCTCAATATTAGTTAGAAACAGCCTACAGATCAGTTTCTATCATGTGGCCAAACTTTATCACGACTTGTAACTCCCAACTTTTTTTTGTATAGAGGTTCATACCTACTATAGGTTGAGTAGATAGATATCCACTATGCTACTGAGACATTACTTCAGGTGTCGAATTTACTATTTATATTGGTACTGTCTTCTTAACTAATTTGTTTTATTTTGCATATTTTATAAGTCGGACTGCAGAGACATCTTTTGGCAATCTTGAAGACTTTTTTGTAAAAGTTGCCGGTTAAAATTTAGAGATGACACTCCTTTTTTCTTCCACTTGGGTTGTTCTAAGAGTGCCCCCCCTGGCCTGGCCCTTTTAGGCAATGTATGAAATAGAATGAATATTGATATCTATTTCACACATTACCTAGGCAGTGTATACAATGACTAGGCATTAGATATGAACGCCGCGCCGGCGCGCCGCCGCCGCCGCCAATTCTGCCGCGCCGCCGCCGCCGCGAAAAGACAACGGCGCGCCGAGTGACAGAAAAGATTTAAAGAATCAGTGTGAACAAGCTCGTTTTCATGGTAGGATACACGTTTGCATCAAAATGACCACGTTTTCGTCGTCGTCTTCATTCAAATAATAAATCGTGGATGTTTTTAAAACAAAACTAGATAAAATTAATTGAAGTTCATGGACTATGAGAAAGCCTTTGATTCGATAGAGACCTGGGCGGTGCTGCAGACTCTCCAGAGGTGCAAACTGGACTACAAGTATATCGAGGTGTTGAGGTACTTATACAAAAATGCCACCATGTCGGTCCTATTACAGAACCAGAGCACAAACCCCATCTAACTGCAGCGAGGTGTGAGACAGGGAGACCTTATTTCTCCGAAACTGTTCACAGCTGCGTGGTCATCTTAAAGTTTTTAGACTGGAAAGGACTCCGACTCGGTATCAACATCAATGGCCAGTACCTAACATACCGCCGTTTTGCCAATGATATAGTTCTTATGGCTGAGACCATGAAAGACCTGAACACAATGCTCAAAGATCTCCGTAGTGCCTACCAAAGAGGTCTTAGAATGAACATGGATAAGACGAAAATCATGTTGTACACCCACTCCAGTTCATGTTGGGAACACTTTTCTTATGATAGACAGGCAAGCGCTTGCCTACTATCACGCTTGATGATAATAGTAAGCGATGATGCGATTCACGATGAAACGCGCTTGCCTAGAAGATACCTATTCACTCGCAACTTGAAGGCCCCCAGATTTTACCTATCGGGAAACACAGGCTCAGGCAAGGAGTTCCACTCTCTAGCGGTACGGACGGATGATACGGTGATGAAGGAAAACGCTTAGTGCGAGTCTTTGGAATATCCACCAAAAAACAGTGGCGCTGATTCATACGCCTGGTTGTCAGATGGAAGAAGGAAGATGGTGGAATTAGGTTGTGCAATTCTATTGCACATTTGGCGAAATTTATTTGATAAAAAACCAATAATCTTCAACCGTGTCTATGCTCGAGGCTTTTCAGCTTACTACAAAAAAGATTATCTTTGCTGATGATCTTCCTGGCCCTTCGCTAAATGGATTCAAGCGTCTGGAGCTGGTATTTGGCGGAGCCATCCCAAAATTGTTGACCAACTACACTCGAAGTTGTTGACCATTACGTATACCTAGGACAGACAGTCCAGTTAGGTTAGTCCAACTTCGAAAAAGAGATCTCTCGTCAAATCCAACTGGGATAGGCAGCATTCGGGAACTTACGTCAGAGCCTAAAGATAGAAGTCTATGTCCAGTGTGTGTTACCAGTGATGCCTTAAGGCAGTGAAAAGTGGTCGCTAACTATGTCTCTCATCTCAATGGAGAGCCATTGCACGATGGGTTACCTTGAGCCTTGAACCTTGAGCTCTTTAGCCATGCTCGGCATTTCCCTACGTGATCGAATTAAAAATGAGGAGATCCGTGTAACCTACATCGCTCGAAGGATTGCTTGGCTTAAGTGGCAGTGGGCGGGACACATAGTGAGAAAAATCGATGGACATTGGGGCGGGGCGGTTCTGGAATGGTGACCGCACACCGGACGACGCCCCGTGGGAAGGTCCCCGACAAGGTGAACCGACGATCTGGTGAAAGTCGTGGGAACCCTCTGGATGCGAACCAAGTAGGACCGATCGTCGTGGAGATCCTTGGGGGAGGATTATACCCAGCAGTGGGTGTCGTGCGGCTGATATGATGCACGTTTTTTAAATTCTAATAAAAACAAGTATTTCTGATTGATAAACTATGTCTTTTTATTATTTCCTGTCAATAAATTAAAAAAAAACATCTGGAGGTCACGCCGCCGACGGCGCCGCCACCGCCGACCCAAAAAAGTCGGCGCGCCGCCGCCGGCCTTTTACCCATCGGCGCTCATATCTACTAGGCATTGTATAGATTGCCTGCTGGTCCACCGGCAATGTGTAAAATAAAAAGATTTTCGAGAATAGGTTCGAAGGGGGCTCGAGGGGGCTCGGGGAAAGCTAGAGGGGCGGCTTGAGGGGGGGCTTGAGGGGGGCTCGAGGGGGGGCTCGAGAGGAGCTCGAGGGGGGCTCGAGGGGGCTTATTGAGTTTGGAATCGAACCTGCTTTACTCCTGTAGGTGTATAGGTTAGAAATTTAAGGTGAGCGCGAAGCGCAGCAGAGCATTAGCCTTAAATTTCGAGGTAATTTTTTTTATAACAGACAACAGAAATATACTTATTTAACACATTGCCGGTGGACCAGCAGGCATTGTATACAATGCCTAGGCAAAGTATAAAATGAATATTATTTCATACATTGCCTGATCGTTTCAGGCATTGTATAGAATGCCTAGGCATTGTATACAATACCGGATTATACACATTGCCGGTAACATATCTATTTAATAATTTAATAGGAATTTTCAAAGTTTGCCCTGATTACGGCTCGCGCAGAGTTGTTTTGGTCATTTGTATTGAAAATTTTAAAATGGAACGTGATTCGAGTCTACATCCTAAATGTGTTTGTGTTATTAAAAATCTGGATTCACGTCTAAAGTGGCCACTTTAAGCAATAATCCAGATTGAAACAACACGAACACTATTTTAAACAAGAAAGAACGCACACAAAAATAGTCTTTATCTAATGCTGGTTTTTATATTTTTCAGAATTTTATTAAGCATAGTTAGGTATTTCATTGTCATGTTTTTTGGCGGCGCTAGTGGACGCACGATGCACACCTAACGAATATGTCGTGTGAGACTCGTGAGAATCAAAAACAATAATATTGTCCAAAGCACGAAATAAGTAGTTTTTTAAGCATAATATATGCTATGGGATGGGTCGCCTTTCGCCTAGCATTTTTTTAGGCTCAAATTAATCTTGTCTTACCATTATTTTCAATTGATTTTGAAATAAGTTAATGTGAAGTGACCTTAATTCAAACTCTGTTCAAGAGGTGTTATGTTACTGTTTAAAAAATATATTTTTCAGATTTTGCTGATGATAGGGGAAAATTTTAATGATCTTAACTATTTGATTCGTGGAGTGGTCATTAACTTCCGGCCGAAAACTAATAAAACGAAACTTGGTAAGTATTAAAAATACTAAATATTTTAGTACAGCCACGTTTAAAAATATGTAGGTACCTATGTAAAGTTTAAAACTTTGTCACTTTGTTGTCGAAAGAAATCAATGACAAGAAGTAGACATTGTAGTTGTACACCTTGTCATTGATTTCTTTCAAAAAAATATTAGGTTTTTTTTAGAGTAACAAAGTTCTAAACTGCAAACATACGTGTCTATCTAGAAAAGTACTGGTAAGATTTTTTTTATATTAAATTAAATCACGGAATGTATTTTAGAACGTAAATATTTGAGAAGACCTTAATTAATAAGACTAATCCTCCAATCATCCATATTTACCTGCACATTGATGCATTTGCACGCCTGAAGCATTTAACAAATTAATTTTGTTGAAAGATTAGTTAGACCATGGGGAAAGGATATGCATACCTTTTGTGTTATGGCTGCACTACATATTTGCCCATGATCGACACAATTCATCGTACGTTGCCGGTTTTGTAACAAACGCTTCAAAGAGGTTCTTTCAAAAGCATCAACGTACGATAAATTGTGTTTGAATTGTGCCGATCATGGGCGAATTGTAGTGCAGCGCAGTCATTGTGTACTTATTCTGCGCTTTTGTCGCGAAAATGAGTAGGTACCTATCGAATTGAGTGAAATAGGGAATGTTAAGTTCGTTTTGGAACCTGGATCAATGTCCACGCAGAATAAGTTGAAGGCGGCCCCTAGTTAGTAAAATTACAAAATGGAAATAAAAATGCACCTCTAGTGACTATGCTGCTGCAACGCACTTTCATTTTCCGTGTTACCGCACCCTGATTATCTAAAAAGAAACTATTTAGCGACCGGTTTCATTCCACATACATTGCTACTTTTCTTTGGTATGTTTTTTTAAATCCAAAAAGAAGTAGTAATGGATCACTATCATCTGTGAACTGCAACCGGTCGCTAGGTGGTTTCTAATTAGATAATCAGCCCGCCGATCACCGCTCGGAGATCGTTGTGGCAATGGACTTTGTGAAATTATTTCATCGACTAAAAATAATTCAGATTATTTTCCAATACAAACTATTTTGAATGGTTCTATTTTAGAACAATGGGAGTATACCTACAATAGAATAGTTATAGTACTGTAGCCCCAGGACATCTAAATCTGGTCTTAAATTTGTATATGGCGACTTTCCATAGTCTTACTGATATGTGTAGTAATGAACAAATCTGTTTACCATGACAATAGTGAAACAATGCGGTAACCTCGAAAGTAAATAACTAACATAAATGGAGATTTTTGATTTATCACTGTCAATGGTTACGGCGGGTTACGATCTTTAAGACTTCGGTTTTAGTATACAATATTGCAAAATTTATAACAATAACACAAAGCCAAGCGGTAACCTTTTTGGTGGTTTAGATGTCCGCGGGCTACAGTACTATTATATGAATTCGATTCTAGAAAGAGCTTTGACTATTTCTATGGCTTTGACAGACAAATGGACCACGCTACAGCTCGCTTAAAATAACTAGATCTATATTTGGGTTCAAGTTATATTGCGTAAGCTAGATTTACCAAGATTATTGACTGAGCGAGCGCGAAGCGTCTCCGTTTCATCTTGCCAAAAATACTTTCGTCTGTCCGTCTGTTCTCCTCTACAGGTCGCATTTCTCAACCGATTCTCGTGAAATTTTTTGAGCAGGTTCGTTAATGATACTCTTAACAGGGTTATTTGTATTTGTAAGAGCGAGATGACACTGTGTCTCTTTTTTCGTCGTTATAGCATTGGTTAACTGCCAGATAAGATTGAGCTCTTGAATAACTGACCGTTGTCCGTACTAGGGGTCAAGTTTATGTAGACGTACCTACCAGTGAAGCGGCGCGCGCCCATGTGTCGTGCGTGTGAGACGTTACTCACACAAGACAATTATTACGTGGACACTTTTCAGACGCACAGGGCGCATCTTTCGATTTAAATCTTTGTTTTGAAGCTGTTTTTGTTTTCAGGTTTTTTGAAGGAGGTTTTCCTTTTTTTAAAAAAGCTTTCTCTTTTTTATTTTCAACTTTTAAGTGGTATAGGTACGTAAGCGTGTAAATATTTTTAACTGTAGATTATAATATTTTCAATGGTGAAATGCCCACAACTCAATTTCCAAATTTACGCTGTTTTTTTTTGAGGAGTTCCGTCCGTTGTGTCTTCATAGTCCAAGTCTCGTCCAGAAAGTTGCATCGCAGACCATGGGTTGGTTGGTTTTGGATTGTCATAAACCTACCAAAATCTAAATCAATATACTATTTGACTTTGAGGAGTTTCCTTGTGTATATTCGAAGTTCAAAGTCTAATACCAATGAAACTAAAATGGGACCATTCTTAAAGAATACCTTTTCAAACAAAAAAATAATCATCTAAATCGGTTCATAAACAAAGATGTTATGTTCAAAAAACCGGCCAAGTGCGTGTCGGGCCACGCGCAGTAGGGTTCCGTAGTTACATTATACCATACCATATTTTAATACCGCTATCATTTTTCACCTGAAAAAATAACTTTGTTTTTCACAGTGTTTGTATGAACGACAAAGTTATATTTGCGGTTTTAGAAAATGTACTATATTTCGAAAACCTTTTACTGTATCTCGTTCAAACCAATTTGTTACGGACAGCTTCAATCGCGTGAAACTAGTGAAAAAAGTGATTAAAATGTGTATAGCAAAAAGACTGTTTAATGGACCGCTAAGTGCGTTACTAGTGATAGAATCTGTGTTTGTGATTATTTCATGTAAGTACTTTGATTTGTAAACAGTAGCTTGTTATAACTGATTGAGTCATTTAGTTTGTGTTTTTAATTACTTTGAAGTTTATTAATATGTAACGTTCTATTTGGTTTTAAATTGTTGCATATAAAAAGTTCTGTAAAATGAGATATTTAGCGTAGCTGTAAGTTTTATAGTTTGTGAAATATTTAAGTTTTAGTAATTCAAATAGGTATTGTTTAGGCATTTAGGTATCCTATGGATTAAATGATATGAATGCTTGTGTTTTTACTTATACTACCTGGTAAAGGTTTTGAGGTAATGGGCTAGGTAATATAGGTCTAGGAGGTGGTAGTTTCGACCTGAAATGTGTCTAGGTCATACGCCAACCTTTGTCCTATAAGCCCTAAAGGTTTTGATATGGTACTAAGAGGTAAGATTATATAAATAAAGGCCTCTTGTATAGGTCTCTGATAAAGGTAATGAGAAACCTAAATACCTAAACCTCGTATTGAAAGGTAGCCAAATAATAAATTAGGTAGGTAATCTCGTAAAGAGCCAGGAGTGGGGGTTTGCTATCCCCACCACCGCTAACAATTTATGGTAACGTAGGGTAGTAATGATTTGAGTTTTGTAAACTACCTAAGTTAAGTAGAAAAAGTAAGTTTTTGTATTAGTGGATATTTGCTATCGTACAAAATGTTACCTTAGGGACGTGTGATCGTAGGAAATGTTGTAAGCTCGCACGGCCCAATTCGTTATAACCACAATATATGGGCATATAAGAAGAAAGTGTTTCATTCTGTTCCTGCTTGGCGAATCATCCTATGGTGCAGTGTTGAGGTTACCGACATCGGTAACAGTACTGCGTGGTCCTTCAGAGCAGCGGATAAGAAGATTCTGCGCGTCAAGCGAGAAGAAAGAAGCGAAGCATCACATTAACATATATACGTCCAACGATTATTGAAGAAAAGAAGCATCACAGTAAACATAATACGTTCACTGAAGACTGAAGAAAAGAAGCATCACAGTAAACATAATACGTTCACTGAAGAAAGAAGAATCACAGTAACTAGTTTCACTACGCGGGTGGACCGCGGCTCACACTGCCACACCCTAACGGTGCCAAGTGTGGTTAGTGTGAGTAACGCCATTCAAGGCGGTGCAGTCTGACGGACACGGCTGCCAGCCGCCTTTTTCAAGGCAGCTGAAATTGTCCGGCTACGCCGGTAAGGGTTGTGTCGCACTGAGGGCCGGTCTGTAGGCACTGCTGACGCTGCCGGGCGTTCCTCCCGGTAGCCGAGCACCTCGGAGTTGCACACCCCCTCTGCCGGGTAGTTCCTCCCTTCCACTCCTGCTACAACCTCCATCCTCACCTGGGCTCCCCTCGCTAGTGTGCCCGGGCGAGATTGTTAGGAGTAGACATCAAGAAAGAAAAAGATGCCAGTCACGAGAAGCCAATCTGGAGGGAAGAAGAGGGAGGCAATCACATATGATGAGCCACCGGCGTCACCGTCGACGATCGCGCCACAGCCACCGCCACCACCACCGTTATTGACTACAGTCGCGATGCAAGAGGCCACAGAAAGTGGTACAGAGAGATCGTTACCGCCGCCGCCCACCAAGGAAGTTGACGATGGCAACGCCGCCGCCGCCGCCGCCACCGACACTGGGGCTTTGAGACGTAACCCGCCGTCAGTGTGTTCGTCGAGTGTAGCGGCGCGCGTCCGGCAGGCGCAACTTCGGGCCGCGGAACAGTTGGCCGAGATTAAGAGACGAGAAATGGAATTAGAACGTGAATTAATTCAACAAAGGTTACAAGTTGAAATGGATACTATTATGGAAGAAGAAACCCGTGCGAGCTTACCCGCCGAGAGCGTCCCAGAGAGGCTGAAAGAATGGTTGGATACCACAGCCGATCCTCGGTGTCGGGTAGACGAAAATTTAGAGAAAGACAGAGATATCGTTCCCGTCGTTTCACAAGAAAGAGACAGAGATATCGCTCCCGCTATCGTGCAAGACAGAGACAGGGATATGAAGCGCAATGAGGCGCGCGCCTTAGAAACAGATAGAAACCGAACGTTTAGTATAAATCCAATGGAGGCTGACGCGAGGCCCGTAATCGATACGAAAAAGGGCTACGGGGTGGAAAACCTCGCTGAAACATTGGACAGGGTTCTAACTAGACGACCGATGCCGCGGTACGCGCAAGAGCTGCCCGTGTTTAGTGGCTCACCGACGGAATGGTTGTTATTCAAGGCCGCAGTGCGTGATTCCACACGATTATATAAGTTCACTGCAGAGGAAAATCTAGCAAGATTACGCGTGAGCTTAAAAGGGGAGGCGAGAGAGAGTGTGTCGGCGCTATTATGGAGTGCGACCGACCCCGATCGTATTATGACCACACTAGAACAATGCTACGGCCGCCCCGAAGTGCTTATAGATAGAGCGCTCGAAGATATGAAAAGTTTACCGCGTTCCGGTACGAGTGCTACAGAATTAAATACCCTCGCTGTGAAATTGCAAAATATAGTTTGCGTTATTCAAGCGGTTGATGACCGAGGGTACTTACGAAATCCGCTATTGGTTCGAGAAGTAGTCAAGAAACTCAGCCCACATTTGTTATCGAACTGGGTCGCCTACGCCGAAAAGAATGAATCGAGCGAGCCTGAAATAATTATTTTATCTCGATTCCTTATGAAAGAGGCCGACTGCGCGCTGCGTTTTGCATACGTACCGACTACGTCACAGCAAAGAGAAAACGTCGCTGTAAAAAACCGTAGCGAGAAACGCACCGATAAAAAGAAAAATGTAGCAAGAATATACACTTTGGGCCAGAAAGAGACGCCGCCAGCGCCGTGTTTACTATGTGGAAACGATCATGAAGTACCCCACTGTAACAAATACAAAGCCATGACGGTAGATGAAAGATGGCAGTGGGCAAGAAATAATGGAGTGTGCTTTCGGTGTGTAAACAATAAGCACCGGAGGTTCCGCTGTACACACAAACTATGCGGGGTGAACAACTGTAATGCGCGTCACCACGCTACGTTGCATAAGGACCGTGCCGCCAGTAATGAAGAGACGTTGGTGCGAGAGTCGCAGACTGAGACGATCGCCACGATTAATAGGGCCAACGTCGCGGCGAATGTCATGTTAAAGGTGTGTCCAGTGACAGTTAAGGGACCCGGCGGCGCCGTACAGACATATGCGCTGCTGGACGAGGGATCGACAATAACGATCATTGATCAAGTCCTGGCGGACGAAATAGGTGCGAAAGGGCCTGTAAGCGACTTGCGTATATGTAGTATAAACGCGCAAGGGAGCGTAGCGAACAGTGAAGACGTAAGTCTAGTGTTAGTAGCAAGAGATGAAAGCACCCATCATGTTCGCGCCAAAACGATGACAAGTTTGACGCTCAATCATCAAACAGTTAGTGAAGATTGCTTACAGTACGCACACTTAAGAAAATTAACGGCTAGTGACGTGTGTTATGACAGAGTGAAACCACGTTTACTGATCGGGGCCGATAATTGGCATTTGATTGTGTCACGAAAGTTGTTAATGGGCAATCAGAGACAACCGGTAGCGTCGCTTACGAAGCTAGGGTGGGTCATACATGGAACGGCGCCTCGAATTACGGCGCTAGAGGGCGCGTCTAACGTATACAAGACGGAGCTCATCGCACCCGAGGTTGAATTGCACGACATGGTGAAACGTTACTTTGAAATAGACGCACTCGGTATCGCTAGGAGGGAACGCGAAAACCCAATGGAAGTGAGAGCGATTAAAGCGTTCAATGAGAGTATTAAACGAGTCGGCGGCCAGTGCGAAGTACGACTACCGTGGAAGAGAGACGACGTCACGCTACCACCCAGTTATTATAACGCTGTAAAACGCTTGAAGTCTATAGAACGCAAGATGGACCGGTCAAGCGACTTTGAAAAAGCTTATACAGCACAGATAGAAAATTTATTCACGAAAGGCTACGCGGAGCAGTGCAGTGGGAAAGAGACAGACGATCCACGATCATGGTACCTGCCTCACTTCGCGGTTACTAACGTGAACAAGCCGGGGAAGTTAAGATTGGTTTTCGATGCGGCGGCAAAAGCCGATGATGTTTGCCTCAATGATGAGCTTTTAGAGGGGCCCGATTTATTACAAGATTTAAATGGGTTGCTTTTGCGGTTCCGTGAGAAAAGGATAGCAATAACAGCCGACATTCAAGAGATGTTTTTACAAGTGAAAATCGCACCTATAGACCAACCGGCACAGATGTTTCTATGGAGAGGCGGCGATAGAGATGGACCGCCACGAAAATATAAAATGACGTCGATGATATTTGGGGCAAAGAGTTCGCCATTCTTAGCACATAGTGTGCGTGACTGGAACGCGAGAGAGAGCGCCGACGAGTACCCGCTAGCATGTCAAGCGATAACTAGCAATCATTATATGGACGACTGGGTGGACAGTTTTGATGATAAGGAACGGGCAATTACTACGATGAAACAAGTGATTGAAGTGCACAGGCGAGCAGGATTCAAGCTGACAGGCTTCAACTCAAACGAAGCTAGAGTCTTAGCTGAGCTGCCATTAGAGAGCCGTGCTACGTCATCGCCCAAGCAACTGGGGTCCAACCTAGACGATTGTGGTCGCACGCTGGGGTTACTATGGGATGCGGTGACCGACACACTGGGGTTCAACACGACGCTTGCGAGGGTACCGGCTGAAGTGAAGACGTTAGCGAGGCCGCCGACAAAGAGAGAAGCGCTAAGCGCCGTGATGTCGGTTTTCGATCCGTTGGGCTTACTAAGCTACTACACCATTCGAGCGAAGATTGTATTACAAAACATTTGGAAACTAAACGTAGAGTGGGACGAGGCTTTACCAGGGCCGGAGGCCGAAGAGATAATCCAATGGCTTAGAGACATAGAAAAGCTACGAACACTAAGATTACCGCGCCTCTACGCTCAAACGGGGGGAGAGCCGAGCCGAGAACTACATATATTTTGTGATGCAAGTGAAGTTGCTTACGCGACCGCGGCTTACTGGCGCGTCAAGAATGAAAATGGTGAAATAGAAGTGACATTAGCGGCCGCTAAAGCACGGGTAGCGCCAATGAAACATCTTAGCGTACCAAGACTCGAATTACAAGCGGCTCTGATTGGGACGCGTCTGGCAAGCTCTATCAAGAGACAGCAAGGCTGGGAACCCGAGAAAACTGTATATTGGACGGATTCGCGT
Organism: Agriphila geniculea; assembly: GCA_943789525.1. NCBI lineage: Eukaryota > Metazoa > Arthropoda > Insecta > Lepidoptera > Crambidae > Agriphila > Agriphila geniculea. The sequence continues at coordinate 24,540,419 of OX038875.1, read as the reverse complement.
ACCGTGTGGCATTGGATACGGAATGATAGCGTGCGTTACTCACCATACGTAGCGCACCGCTTAGGAGAGATAGCCGAGACTACGGACGCTAGCCAATGGAGATGGGTTCCGACAGCGCTGAATGTGGCGGACGACGCAACGCGCCCTTATGTAGAGATGAAGACGTGTAATGACAGATGGTTTAAAGGACCCAAATTTTTATATGAAGATGAGGCTTTATGGCCCACGTGTGATATCGTAACGGAAGAGGACACGGTAGAGATAGTGCTCACGACAATGGGAGAAGCAAACGATAGTGTGCCCCGAGCCGAGCGTTTTTCCTCATATGAACGCTTGGTGAGAGCGATGGCGAGAGTATTACTATTCGTACGCAAATGTCGTGACCGTGCCGCTACGATGAATGTAGAACTTTTAGAAGAGGCTGAGATGAGACTGCAACGAGCTTCGCAGCGCCAATGTTTCGCTGAAGAGATAGAACGCATCACCGCAAAGCGAAACCTCAGAGCAGGAAGCCGGCTACGAAAGCTAGATCCGTATTTGGACGAACAAGGTGTGCTGCGTGCCAGGGGACGGATAGGGGCAGCGGGTGTGTCTGCCCCCGCTACTCACCCCGTAGTACTGGACGGCAGACACCCGTATGCGCGGTTGCTACTATATCGTGAGCACCGTCGCGCCCACCACGCACACAATGAGCGCGTTGTGAATGACGTCAGAGCCAAATACTGGATACTACGACTGAGACCGACGATACGTACAGTCGCTAGCAAATGCGTGTTTTGTCGCGTACGAAAGGCACGTCCTGTGGTTCCAGTGCACGGAGATTTACCTAAGGCAAGATTACAGCCATTCACGAGGGCCTTCACATACTGCGGGGCCGACTATTTTGGACCTCTAACGGTGACGGTGGGACGGCGGCACGAAAAACGGTGGGGCGCACTATTTACGTGTCTCACGACGAGAGCGATACATATAGAATTGGTGGCGTCGCTATCCACAGACTCGGCAATCATGGCTCTAAGAAGAATGGGCGCGCGCCGCGGGTGGCCGCGCGTGATGTACTCAGATAATGCAACAAACTTCAGAGGCGCCGACGTAGAGTTGCGTCGTGCGGTAGAAGAATGGGAACCGGCGCTACGTGATTACGCACTAACAGAGCGTATGGAGTGGCGCTACATCGCTCCGGGCGCGCCACATCAGGGAGGCGCGTGGGAGAGGCTCGTGCGCTCGGTCAAAAGCGCGCTACGAGTCACACTGAACGAGAAGTCGCCGCGAGAAGAGGTACTAGCTACGCTGTTGGCGGAGGTAGAGCACACCATAAACGCTCGCCCGCTAACCCACGTACCAGTCAGCGAAGAAGATCCAGAGGCGCTCACCCCAAATCACTTTCTGTTGGGGGGTTCGCGCGGCCTGCCACTCACTGGGCCGTGCGAGCCAGCTTCGCGCAAGGCATGGCGTGCTGCGCAGGCGCTGGCCGACGAGTACTGGCGCCGCTGGGTGCGCGAGTACCTGCCCGAGCTCATTCCGCGCGGGGGTGCGCGTGACGTCACGGGCCGCTCACTTAAGCCCGGTGACGTCGTCATCATCGTCGACTCCAGCCTGCCTCGCAATGTGTGGCCGCGAGGCGTCGTGACGGCGGTGTATCCGGGACCAGACGGCGAGATTCGCAACGCTGATGTCAAGACAAGAGGAGGAGTTTTTCGTCGCCCGACAGCGAGATTGGCTGTCCTCCCTACTGAAGAAGAAGGTGCCGCGAGTGCTGCACCGAGGGGAGACTGTTACGGACAGCTTCAATCGCGTGAAACTAGTGAAAAAAGTGATTAAAATGTGTATAGCAAAAAGACTGTTTAATGGACCGCTAAGTGCGTTACTAGTGATAGAATCTGTGTTTGTGATTATTTCATGTAAGTACTTTGATTTGTAAACAGTAGCTTGTTATAACTGATTGAGTCATTTAGTTTGTGTTTTTAATTACTTTGAAGTTTATTAATATGTAACGTTCTATTTGGTTTTAAATTGTTGCATATAAAAAGTTCTGTAAAATGAGATATTTAGCGTAGCTGTAAGTTTTATAGTTTGTGAAATATTTAAGTTTTAGTAATTCAAATAGGTATTGTTTAGGCATTTAGGTATCCTATGGATTAAATGATATGAATGCTTGTGTTTTTACTTATACTACCTGGTAAAGGTTTTGAGGTAATGGGCTAGGTAATATAGGTCTAGGAGGTGGTAGTTTCGACCTGAAATGTGTCTAGGTCATACGCCAACCTTTGTCCTATAAGCCCTAAAGGTTTTGATATGGTACTAAGAGGTAAGATTATATAAATAAAGGCCTCTTGTATAGGTCTCTGATAAAGGTAATGAGAAACCTAAATACCTAAACCTCGTATTGAAAGGTAGCCAAATAATAAATTAGGTAGGTAATCTCGTAAAGAGCCAGGAGTGGGGGTTTGCTATCCCCACCACCGCTAACAATTTATGGTAACGTAGGGTAGTAATGATTTGAGTTTTGTAAACTACCTAAGTTAAGTAGAAAATGTAAGTTTTTGTATTAGTGGATATTTGCTATCGTACAAAATGTTACCTTAGGGACGTGTGATCGTAGGAAATGTTGTAAGCTCGCACGGCCCAATTCGTTATAACCACAATATATGGGCATATAAGAAGAAAGTGTTTCATTCTGTTCCTGCTTGGCGAATCATCCTATGGTGCAGTGTTGAGGTTACCGACATCGGTAACAGTCGCGGTGTTGTAATATAAGCGACGAAATATATTTATGATTGTACGGAACCCTCGGTGCGCGAGTCCGACTCGCTCTTGACCGGTTTTTTTTATTTTTAAAATGACTTCATATTGTTCCTAATTATGAAACCCTTTCAATATTTATGATTTTTAACCTGTTTCCTCGTGGTCCTACTAATTTGTCCTACTAGTGGGACCACGAGGAAACCCTATTTATTAATAAATTATCAATAGCAATGTAAAAATCATTATCCCAAAATGGGACATGAGCTCACGAACTTAAAAGCAGAGCCAAAATTTTATCACGAAATAGGGTTCAATCAAGAGGTCCACAAATAAATTAACATAAAAATAAATTCAAGCTAATACTCTATAATTTATGCATTGAATTACTGTCAAAAAAAAAAAAATATATATTGTGAAACCTCAGCACAAGTTTCACATACAAACCCAAACTTACAAAAACAAAAAAAGGGAACGATTTCATATTACTTTAAAAATAAACAAAATCCCGTAGAAATGAACAAAACCACTTTTTTTCGAGACAAACGGTAATCATAATCTTTTCTGCTATCATCAAAATATTTGTAGTATTCTAAAAAAAAAAGATGAACTAGAAATTGATCTTGCTAATTTAAAATCAAGTAAAAAAGCCATAGACATAATCTGCCTTTCAGAAACTTTTATTAAAAAAGGGCACGAACAAAACTTAAAGATTCTAGAAAGAGCTTTGACTATTTCTATGGCTTTGACAGACAAATGGACCACGCTACAGCTCGCTTAAAATAACTAGATCTATATTTGGGTTCAAGTTATATTGCGTAAGCTAGATTTACCAAGATTATTGACTGAGCGAGCGCGAAGCGTCTCCGTTTCATCTTGCCAAAAATACTTTCGTCTGTCCGTCTGTTCTCCTCTACAGGTCGCATTTCTCAACCGATTCTCGTGAAATTTTTTGAGCAGGTTCGTTAATGATACTCTTAACAGGGTTATTTGTAAAACACAAACAACATCGCAGGAGTAGATTTCTAACTTCATACACAACAACATTAATTGTTCCACGATTTTACTAAAAACAAACAAAAAAAATCTACTTTTCATACAAAACACTTAGATTAGCTGTTCGGACATTTGTATGAAAAGAATATTTTTTTTGTCAGTTTTCGGAAAAGTCGTAAAACGAATGTTGTTGTTTGTGATGTTAGTCTTAGAGCATCGCGGGAGGGAGCAGCCTTAGCGATTATTACTCTATTCAATTTTTTCTGGCATTTTTTGCGGGGGGGGAAAGTGCACACAAGTGCAGTGCCGCATACTCACATACAAAAACAACACTGTAAAGACGACACCAACACATAAAAAATAAAACAAAACAGCTAAAATTTGTGTACGGATGAGTCACACATCAAAATATGACACGTTTTTGACATAAAAGGCTGGGCTCAATTGTCGTTGCAGCAATATCGATACGGAAAAAGGAATAAAGGTAACAAACTCAAACATTTTACATGGGGTGAATAACAACAAAGAGCCCAACAAGCAAAAACCTTTTGGACCAACTGACCACTAAATCTCATCACCAGTGGTCAGTTGAGAAATGAATTTCTCATCTGACCACTGGAGGTGAATTGGGAGCAATTTATCACTAATTCATCACCAATGATGAAACTGATGAAGTGGGGGGGTTTTTTTGTTTCAACTGACTACGGATGACCTTTTGAAAACTATGTAAGCCTATTTCATTAAATCATAATTTAACCACCATAAGTTAACCTTTTCCATATTTATGTGATCCTGGTAATTTGGAGATGCAAGTGATTGAAAATATTTCATTTTAAACCAAAGCGAAGCGAGGACACGTTGCTAATTAATTATAAAATAAAAATGACACAGAAAATTATAGAAGTTAACCTTCTCCGTATTTATATGATCCTGGTCTTGGATGAATTAACCACTGGATACGTAACGTAAGAAAAATGTATGAAATCACGATCAACCATTTTTTGCGGGGTGAGGGGGGATTACACTTGTCAAATATTGTCAATGTTATAGGGTGATTTAGCCGGTTTCGGCCATAATTGCCGGCCAAATATTATGGATTGTGAAACTCATACATTAGTTTTCGGCCAGGCGGCCGAAAAGCAAATGACCTCCCAAAAACGCATTTAGTTACCAGGCCATCAAAGGTGAATGCGCAGGCTACATACAAAATTACCCGAGCCCCGGCGCAAATTAAATCTATCTCAGGTTTAAGTACCTTTTATGTGTTTAACAAAAAAATATGAGACCTCTGTGATCGGTGACTAACATAAAAAAAACTGCAATTTTTTTTTCAGGCGTTAATATTTTGCGTAGCTAAAGGTATATTTTCAAAAAATATTAGGTAATAATCACGACAGACCAGCTAGATAGCGCTGTAAGTAAGCGCATCACCCAGTGATTGCGACAGTTAAGCAACTTTTCCAAAGGTTTGGTCATGGGATGGGTGACCAAAAATGTCCTCAAGCTCCTCCGTGACTTTGAGAGGCACGCTAAGCCGTTATTTATGGCCTATGATATATCATTGTTTTTGGCTGCATTTTCAGTCGTTAACACCCCACCAATCCTCATTGGGGCCCCTTATTATTTATTTATTATTATTATTAGTTAACGGGAGGCGCCCAATTACATAACTAACATAGTTAACTTACTTTAAGATAAACAGAAATGGGTAATAGCCGAACACCCTCTTGTATAAGTAACTCAAGACCTTTTGTACTTTTTGACCATTACCTTATATTTCGCTTCGTGTGGATTCCGCACACATGAACTCGTTTCTAATTTTTTATCTTAGTTATGGTCAGTCCTGTTTATCCATCCATAAGAAAAACCTGTGCTCCAGCAGCGGGGACATTATAAAAATAGCTGATGTGCAATCACGTCTGATAATAATATAATAAAAATAAAATTAGAATAACGTCTTAACATGGGTGCCATGGGTGTCATGCCAGCATGGGTGACATATCGATCGCGTGCCATCAAATGGCACCTGCAAATAATAATTATTAAAAATGTTAAAGTCTGGAGGACAATTTTTTTTATCATATTAAATAAAAATACCACAATCCGGTACTAAAAATAAGATCATGCTATTTTTTGCTACTTTTAACGACACACCTACCCTGTTCAATTTTCGCCCTTCTTCCCCACGACACTACCAAGGCGCACTACTGGTAGTGTCGTGGGTAATTTTGTTTGCCGTGGTAAACCACCTCGAATAACATACTTTACCAAGTTTATGTGTCGCCAATTTTTCATCACACTCGCCCTTGCTGACTGCTGGACACATTTCTAAAATATACAGTTGGTCTGTACCTAAATCATCACGGCTCTTCGTTATATCTGTGCAAACAATAGCTTACGGCAGTAAATGATTTGACTGGAAGACATTCAAAATTATTAAGTGCCTTCCCTATCGGACCACTAAAACTTTTCGGCCCTGTAGTACTACCGTCTAAGTATTCAAAAAGATGACAAACCCCAAATCCTTGCTAGGGAACGTAGATTTATCCCTAGAATGCTCCGCGAGGCTATCGAAATAAATAAATATCCTAATTTCAATAGAGATGATGGTTGGAAAATTCCACCAGCTTGGGACCCCATTATTCACAAGCTAAAGCCCCTCACACACACTGTAAGATCTAATGATACGGTTAGTTCCTTTTGCAAATAAATAAATTAATACAAAAGACGGAGGTCGGCTTCCTCTCCAAGTTTTCTTTCGCCATTTCTTTCTTGGAGGGGCCTCCCAATTTTATGAAATGGTGGTAGTTTCAGTAGATTATCTCTCTTTTTAGCATTAAATAATTCATAAAATTAAATTATAAATCAACATAAAATAATTAAAAATTTTGTTAAATTTTAATTTCTGAACGTCTAAAAAAATTCATCGCTTGAGGGTAGGCTCACGGGTAGCTTCAGTCCCCCGTGACCACGGCAGCTGCAAAGGTGCCGAAACGTCGGGAAAACCAAAAATCAAACCAAATACCAACTAAATACCAAAGTACATTCAATAAAACCGCGCTAGTATCCGTTAAAAAGTGTTTTTTTTTCATGTCTAGTGAGCGCGTAAGCTTAAGAAGTGAGTATTCTTACATTTTCCGTAATGGCCGAAAACCAAAGGGGGCCGGCAAACCGGCTAAGTCACCCTACTTTGTTTACATACCAAATTTTATTTATTTTGCGAAAAATGGCTACTATAACAGGTTGAAATTGTGCTTACGTGTGAAAAGAAACATTTCTTGATTGCCCGCTATTTTTTTTGCTGAACAATACGAAGCATTTTGCCCATTTTTGTACCAATGTTTCGCAACGAGCTCTAGCATCACACTGACAACGCGATATCGTTTACTGAGGCTATCGGTCACAGTAAGTGGCAGAGGGGTAAAGGCGAATATGGCTGTCATTTCGCATCCAGTGGTTAATTCATCCAGTACTTTGGAAACGTAAGTAATTAAAAATATATAAAAAAAACTGAAACTCCTTGTCAGCAGAAGTTGGGAAATAATCATATCGCAGTCAGATTTGAATATTTTATAAATATAATATTTTTGGTTTGGTCACCACACCAGTGGTGAAATGGGAGTAAGATGGTGTTATTTAATAACGGATAGTCAGTTGAGAAATTGGAGTTCCAACCAACCACTGGTGGTAGGATTTGGTGGTCAGATGGTCCGGAAGGAGCAAAAAAGTCTCAGGATGCGTACGTTATTAGAGTGGTAGGCTTACAGGGCTCTTATAATTGTTTTGTGACATGTCATCGTTCTTAAAATAGTCTTAAAAAAGTTAATACGGACTCAAGAACACTCAGTCTTATTGTCAAGTCTCATATACGTATTAAGAGCATTTTATGACGTTTTTCTATTATAAATGATCTTATTCCATTCATTTTTATATAATAATATAAGATGTATCAAAAAGATTATTTATTCTGTGAGAGAACCAATTAATTTATGCTGTGATTTTATTTTACTCTTTGACGCAGAATGTAACAGTGCAAAACTGCAAAGACCAAATTGAGTCTGTCAGAAGTTAAAAAGAATTAATAAATATTTAAGAATTTTTAGGTATATCACATTTATGAGAATGCCTGGAGCAGGACCAGGCCATATCCTTTATCGACAAACATTGTGATACGGTAACATCACTAAGTTGCTCATCGGCGTGAACTCGGATTTATCTAGCGACTGATCTGAAATTTGTACGGAGGAGCCATGGACGTGCAGACCCGATGTCACTGAATAAATTTGACAACTATTCAAGAATAAAATATACGAATTTAATGTTTAAATGTAAACAAATAGCAATAATACGACAAAAAATTACTTTCATGTGAAATGTAACACCGACTTTTTGTAAACTTTGATGTTCCAGACCTCTTTTAACAGTAAAAAACTCATCAATTCGGCATTTTAAACACTGCAGCGTTCACATGCGCGACTGGACTCGGTCTAGAAAGAAATCCGGGCGCAACTGGTTTTATCAACTGCATATGCCCATTTGGGCTTGTACTTCGGCAGAGGGGAAAGCTTCGTATGGCTTCTCTTTCTGGGACAGAAGCGCGTCTTACTCTAAGATGTTAGTAATCTACTCCTGCGAGGTTGTTGGTGTTTTACAAATAAATAACCTTGTATAAGCATTTTTTTGTTGATTCAGTTTTTCGAATTAAAAAAAAACATAATTTCATTTATTTCGAAAAATGTTTAAAAATGTCACAAACGCGATGTCTACAGCTCACAGAGGTACTGGTAATATCGACCCTTTTTTGAGTTAAATAGTTGAAGTTTTTGAGTTAAAAAATGTGAATCTATAGTTGTCTATAGAAATGGCTGCCTGCCGATGTCTTTCTCAATAGTTATAACTTGGGCCTTTTGAAGGCTAAAGTGAATAGGCTTTATCTAAGTGAGCATGCTCCGTCGTAGTCCGCATCATCACTTAACACCAGGGGCCGTACCGGCTAACGCATCGAACTTCGAAAAGTCTGTCGGGTTTCAAATTAAAACAGATAAATTGAGCCCCAATTGGGCTAAAATGGCGAACCCTAATTCATGAGGTCACACAAACATCAATATCTTCCAAATAACTTCAACAAATAGTACAATAAGTAATCCCTTACTTCGATTTATCTGTTTTAATTTGAAACTCGGCAAGTTTTCCGAAGCTCGATTCGTTAGCCGGTACGGCCCCAGGTGTGATTTTGGATTAATGGTCACTTATTTTATTACAATAAAAAACCAAAGAAAACGATAACAAAATCGCATTAAAAGTTTTTTCCTCAAAGTTGCCAGGTTTTAAGATAGACGTCTGCAATTTCATTAGATTTAGTTATTAACATTTATTATCTTTATTGCAGGAATCTGGTTAGCTGATAAAAATAAACAAGTAGACAATACCCTCATAGGAAGGAAACTTAAAGAAGCGCTTGATCTGCCTTGGCGATTGCCTTTCTATGCACACAACTCTAACGCTGCTTTGTATTATGCATAGCTTTTAAGTGTAGATCTTTGTTACAGTACTAGGCACGTATCTTGAAATTTTTTCGACGGAGTGGGGATAAGTTCGCGCATGTGCTCTCGTGAGCGACCAATTCAGTTTTGGCCAAGCTGTCCCATACACCCGGTATGCCTCGTACTGTAGTTGTCTAGATTTTTGTAAGTTAGTTGTTGCTGTAATTATTGAAGTGAAAAGTTCTTTAGCGGCGTTGGACGCTTTTTTGTAATGGAAAAAAAAATGCTAAATATAAACTTGCGTCAGTAAGAATCACGTGGCGGATCGAAAATGCTTAAGACGGATGTGACGGATGGAGAGTAGACAGCTGGCGGCGGAAGTATCCCCCTCTCTTTCTACGGGGCGCGTTGAAAATGGCGGCGCGTCATTTTAAGACGTAAGCACTTGTGTCACCAGCAACGCGCTAATTTTGAAAATGGAACTAATAGCAGCGATCTCTTCGGTGAAATCATCCTTTATTGCCCGTGGTACTACCAGTATTACTACCAGTAGTACCACGGGTAAAAAAAAAATGCCCTAGTACTACTAATCGATCCAGTAGTCCCACGGGGGCACGGGAAATATTTTTTTACCCGTGTTACTACTACATTTTTAATAATAAATGTACGTATTTTAAGACATATTATGTGTTGTAGTAAAATTAAATAAAAAAGGCCTAAATAAAACAAATTACTACTTAAATATTGTCCATCAGCCATTTTAATGTCCCCACTGCTGGGGCACAGGCCTTCCTTATGGGTGGGTAAGGAGGACGGGCCATAACCCACCACGCGGGCCCAATGCGGATTGGTGGGTGTTAACGACTGCAAATGCACCCGGGACCAACGGCTTAACGTGCCTTCCGAAGTACGGAGGAGCTCGAGATTATAAATTTTTGGTCACCCATCCCATGACCGACCCTAGCGAACGTTGCTTAACCTCCGCAATCGCTGGGCCAGGCGCTAAACCACTGCGCCACCGAGCTCCTTAAATATTAATTTATATATATTCGACTGACTTAGAGAAATTAACTTAACAGTGCACGCCTAATAAGTCGGCGCGGTCGAAATCGAATACTAATCATAATTACGTTTATGATATCATAATATTAATTTCATTCTTAATAAACCAAGATTTCAAACAAAACAGATACTTATTAAATATTTGTTTTAATTTTTATTTTGTAAGTAATAAAAGCTTTATTTATTGCCCTCACATCTTTTTAGGGTTCCGTACCAAAATGGTAAAAAAGGAACCCTTATGGTGTGACTCAGTCTGTCTGTCTGTCTGTCAAGTCAAAGTCAAAGTCAAAGTCAAATAAGCTTTATTCAAATAAACTTAATTATTAAGTACTTTTGAATCGTCTATATTTTCCTACCACCCGTTTCAGACTTTTTTAGCTGACAAGAAGAACGGGCGCAAGAAACTTATCAGCTGTAACAGCCATAAGTAACGATATTTACAAACTTTAATATATCGTTACCAAATCATTACAACAAGGTGACAGGATTATTGGCAACAACATAGACTTATTGTTATATTACTTCAACAAAGTACTTATAGTAGCAAGTTATGTGTTACATCATTTCCACGCATTTTGATCTTTAAGATAATCGTCTACTTTATAATAACCTTTACCCATGAGCGTTTCTTTAACATGGTTTTTAAATTCATGCAAAGGAAGATCAATCAATTGTTGTGGAACTTTATTAATAAAGGCTATGCCTTTCCCCATAAATGAACCTCTAGTTTTTGCAAGCCTAAATCTTGGAACGGCAAGTTTATCTTTATTTCTTGTATTAAACTGGTGAATATTGCTGTTCTTAGCAAATGAATCATAGTGTTTCCTTACATAAACTAAATTTTCATAAATGTATTGGCCTGCCAAAGTTAAAATATTTATTTCTTTAAACAATTCTCTCAAGGTATCTCTTCGCCGTAGATTGTATATGTCGCGAACAGCTTCTTTTTTGGAGTACAAAAATATTTTCAATACTGGCAGCTGAGCCCCACAATAGCAGTCCATATGACATTACACTATGAAAATGCCGTTTGCAAAATGCCGTTTCAATATCAGTTAAAAGCCTTATTTTCTTAACAGCGAATGCCGCTGAACTAAGTCTACTTGATAAGGCCTCAATATGTGGATCCCATTGCAGTCGAGAATCTAGTGTGATACCTAGAAATTTTGTACTCTCAATAAACTCGACTTCATCGTCATTCAAATTAATATTTAATTTTGTCTGCTCAACATTAGGTAATGAGAATTTAACACATTTAGTTTTTTTGGGGTTAAGTGCTAAATTATTACTATTAAACCAGTATGAAACTTTAGAGAGGGCACTATTTACTTCGTCCGAACAGTTATTACCTCTGTTTACTTTAAAAACTAAAGAAGTATCATCCGCAAATAGTACTGTCTCACATAAATTATTCGCGTAGTTGGGAAGGTCATTTATATAAATTAGAAACAGCAATGGGCCCAATATTGATTAAATTGTCACAGCTGGATATCTCGAGAACTACTAATGGTATCAACTTGAAATTTGGAATAGTTTAAGATGACATTTGTCCAACTATTTTGCAAATAAGAAAGAAATAAATAAAAAAAAATTTTTACAACAGGGACTGAAAAGAGGTCTTAAAAATTTGAGTGAAGTGACTAGGGCATGTGGGGTATCATATGAAAGAACGCTGTTTGCATATTTTAAAACATTTTTTTCTTTTTTCTTAGGCCGCATAGTTTTCGACTTATGATGAAAAATGTAAAAAAAATACCGTTCCCCCCCCTTATCTCCGAAGTTTGCAAAGAGAAAAATCTGAAATAATTCTATGTGATAGTAGTTTATGTAAAGATTACAGGAAAAATAAAACGATGTCTCAATATAACACACTTTTTTAGAAATTCAAAAAACAAACAAAAATTCTTTAGTTTCACTACCAGTCAACAGATGGTGCTGTCCTAAGAATGCTAACCTAAGAAAAGAAAAATAGTTCCACTATCGGTCAAGAGATGGCGCAACCTAATACAACAATAATAATCGGTGGCTGGTTCTAATATCCTACTATTTACCGTACGAATAAACGAAGAATAAGTTCCTACTTAGTAATATAAACAGTTTGCAATGTGGAGTGGCTGAAACGTTTTTCAGTCACCATAAGCAGCTGTGGTTAAGATTTGTAAATTAACTGTCCGCCTGTTCGCCTTTCCACCTGTCTGCCGTTTATCCTACTTTTTTAAAGACTGTACTAAAGTAACGTACCCAAATCGTCGCTTATATTACAACACCGCGAATATGTGATTTCCTAACTTTACAGTCGAGAAACAAAAACAATTATATTTTCTGCGTAACAATGAAATAAAATCAATTTTATATCAATAGTTTTATAGTCATTTATTAGTTATTCTATAAATAATTAAATGCAAAAATTAACGTTATCCCTACTTATTAAATAAAATAGTCACATAGGCGGTTTCACTCTTTTAAAAAATGCATATTCGCGGTGTTGTAATATAAGCGACGAAATATATTTATTATTGTACGGAACCATCGGTGCGCGAGTCCGACTCGCTCTTGACCGGTTTTTTTTATTTTTAAAATGACTTCATATTGTTCCTAATTATGAAACCCTTTCAATATTTATGATTTTTAACCTGTTTCCTCGTGGTCCTACTAATTTGTCCTACTAGTGGGACCACGAGGAAACCCTATTTATTAATAAATTATCAATAGCAATGTAAAAATCATTATCCCAAAATGGGACATGAGCTCACGAACTTAAAAGCAGAGCCAAAATTTTATCACGAAATAGGGTTCAATCAAGAGGTCCACAAATAAATTAACATAAAAATAAATTCAAGCTAATACTCCATAATTTATGCATTGAATTACTGTCAAAATACCAATATTTATGACACAAAAGCTTTCAAACTGATATCATGTTTAGTTAAATTTCTAAAAAATCTCAAAGTCGTAAGAGCCTTTACATGCCGAAGTATGGGACATTTACCTTAATTTGTTTTTTTGAGGCCTTTTTTTATTTAATTTTACTTCAACACATATGTCTTAAATTGCCTAAATTTATTATTAAAAATGTAGTAGTACCACGGGTAAAAAAATATTTCCCGTGGTACTACTGGATCGATTGGTAGTACGACGGGAATTTTTTTTGCCCGTGGTACTACTGGTAGTAATACTGGTAGTACCACGGGCAACAAAGGGAAATCATAAACTTGTTTATACTTTGTGACTATAAGTTTAAATCGTAGAATGCGTCCATGTAGAAATTAAAAAGGCCACTGGCGCGAAATCTTTAGAATTTTTCTCTAATTACAAATCGATTGAATTTTGTGACTGTATAGTAATAGGAAACAAATAATTTTAATCCTTTGCCGCTTATTTCAAAATATCAAAAATGCACAACGTTAATATTCAAGTTTTCACTTCTGCCGGCACTCCCGGAGTGCAAGAGTTTTTTTTTATTTTAGTAGACAATACTAAATATTGATTTTAGTGTTAAGAATCTAACACCACGGGAAAATCATTGTACTTACCTAATTTATATTACTTATTTTATACAAAATGGTAACCTTAGATAATAAGAAATAATTTGTCACAACTATCAATAATATAAACTTTATTATTAAACAGACTAAACATTGACGAAGACGATTAAATTATATTATAATATTGTGCAAGTTCGAGAGTTTGTTTGATTTCTTACTTCCGTTTCTATAGTCTCTTCTATTTTGTGTATTGTTTCTTCGGCACCGTCAATCCCTTTGTGTATATTTTCTAAAAATAAATAAAATACGTGTATAAATACCTACCTAGTAACTTTACTTGTTATTATGATTAGATAGGTATAGTTACCTAAATTATTATAATATTGTTATTCAACTCACCTGTTACATTTTCTTCTATCACTTTTCCTTTACCCATGCACGAATTTTCTTTGTCTTTAATAGATTGAAATAATTTTGAAAATCTGCCTTTCTGTGGTGTCTTATTTACAATAACGTCACTCTCTTCGTCGTGTCCGGTCGCGTCGTGGCCATCTATTGCGTCCTCACTCCTCACTATTGGTAGAACGGCTTGAGTTTTCGTTTTACCTGCTTGTGGGCTAGATTTGTCCGAACCACAAGGAATCGTCTCGTTTTCTGACTGACCGGCTTCACTCTTCTGACCATCATCACTGTGTTTGCTCAAGACAGGGCTCATCTGTGTTATATCGGGAACGTGTAGCAGATCTTGAAGCAAAGGACTTTTCGGCGGAGGGGAATTTGCTATTTCTGCAGTTTTATCCGGTACCATGAGAGCTTTTAATTCATCGTGATGCATAATAGGCTCCAATATTGCGTTTTTTTTTATAAAGTGTTCGACTACCTCAACTTTCTCTGTGACTTTATCTTTTGCAGTGTCAACGGCCTTTTGAATTTGTTCTCCCGTTGTATCCATCGCACTATTTACATTGTCAACGGTGTCCTCTACAACAGTTTTCAGGGCCGGGAACGGATCGATTCCGTCTGGGATAATATCGGAGATGTCGTGCGTGCTTACGTTTTCGTTTTCAAGGTCGTTTATATTTACTATGTGGGAGCCGCTAACGTTCGCTTCAAGTGAATCTATCGATCCGGTCTCGTCGTGTGCGTTTCCATTCACATTGTCTACATTCAAGTGCTCATCGATATTCGAGTTTGTGATATCCTCGGTGGTAAACGTCTCTTCATGTTTGCTCACAGGTATCTTTTGTAGAGGCGGAAGTTCAGGCATCGCAGGCACTCTCGTATCTTCAGTAACTATGTTAAAATCGTTGTTAGTGAAATCCACGTTTGATCCTTTAGTAGCCGATAGTAGAGTGTGGCAACCGCCGCATGCTACATTGTCTACGATGAATCCATTCATAGCAGTGACCCGCTTCGGCGAGTATTGATTGGCTTGAGCCTCATTTGCGTCGTCGGGGTTGTCGATTTCGTCCAAACAAAGTTTATCGTGTCGCGGCTCGCCGCAGGTGTAGAGCAGGCCGTTGTCTGCAAAACCAGTCACATTGGGATACGACCACCGACAGCAAGTGGCGAGCCAGAACTGTTCGTCCAACCCTCGTTATACTAATTCACAGTACCTACGCATATCGAAGGCATTGGAAATAGTGCGGCTACTCAATACATACATTAGGATCGATTGCGTGCAAGGTCGACAAAAAATAGAGTTTGTTGGTGGTCATAGGGCTAGTTTATTGGGGGAATCGGTGCTGAGTCATTATGTAATTTACGAATGGAAATGAACGGCGGGGGCGTGCGTGTGTTTGTTCTAATTTACAAAAGAATCGTTATTAGAAGTTATATTATAAAATTACTAGAACTATCGGTGCAGATGTATTCGGAGAGTGAACGAATGTCATTTTAATTCTTAGATTATGTAGATACGGTAAATGTTACTAGGTTGTTTTATGAATGAATTGTAACAAAATTAATAAAAGTGTGATGAAAACATCGAATTCAACAAAAGATAAACTAATGAAAAGTAAAATTAAAATCAATTGCTAAATAATAATATCGTGCTCTCAACACGTTAATCAAGTTTAAAGAACGTAAAGATCTTAAAAAATATCGCGTGTGCTTGCTAAGGAATTATATTTTTTTCTTACACGATAAGCTTTTCAGACAGGTAATTAATGAACAGAAAGTGAGGTAGGTACGACGACAAGTGAGCGAAGCGAATTAGCTATAAATATATCCTTTCGCAACAAACTCTTGTGCTAGGAAGTATATAACGCAATGAAATCATTTAGTTGGCTAATGTAATGCCTATCTAAGTAGCTGTCTTTGTCATATTATTTTCGTGCGATTTCTACCATGAGTATGCAAACTGGTTTCGATACCGTAAAATATTGTTTTCTATCTTTCACTCGCATTGACTGTGAATAGTATATTCGATAGTTTACGATAGCGAAAACAGTTTGCATCAAGTCATGGTAGAGCGATTGGAAACTGGCTTATTTGAACTTGTGATGTTTCAATAAAACTTACCTGTAACAAAAGCCGTGTGCATAGCGCCACATGCCACCAACTTCAGCTGGTATCCATCGAACATCTTCTCCATATCGATTTCGGTGGGCACCACCACATGTTCCACCTCCTTGCTCATTCCCAACTGCCCTTTTTCATTCGAACCGAACGCCAGAATTTTGCTTTCGTCCATAGATAGTATAAAAGTGTGTGAAGCGCCGCAACATGCACTCTTGATTGGTACTTCGGTAGGTAGGACTTCGGGGACGTATATCGTGGTAGCTGAGTTTGATATGCCGAGCTTCGAATTCTCATTGTCTCCCGTGACAAACACCGCACCATTACCTGCGCAAAAGTTTAGTGTTAAATAATAATAAGTATCACGCCAGTAAGTAACGCCTTACTGGCGTGATATCAGAACATTACTGGGACTGTGTAATATTTGGATATTGCCTTGATGGGATATTTTTTTATGATCTGGTAAAAACTAGTGACATTTCACCAGTTACTTTGCATAGGGTTACCAGATGACAGGAATTTTCCTGACATGTCAGGAATTTTAGGCATCCGTCAGGAGAACAGGGAAAAACTGTAGTTGTCAGGGATTTTTGAAATCCCAAAAAGTGTAAGTAGGTACTCACTTAATGAAAGCACATTGTTTGTTAATCATTTTGGTAAGAAATAAATATCAAAAGTCAACTAAATTAAGAATGTGAATGTAGGTATACAAAATGTCAGGATACTTGAAAAATCAGGGAAAACGTCAAGAAATCTCATTATTAGATCTAATAACCCTTTTTGCGGTAGACTTTATTGTAAAAAAATACGTTACAGTCAAAGTCTACGTGTGAAAATCTAAAAGTTAACTAACCTGAAACTTGTTTGTAACAAAGATTTCTCCAAGATGTGTCCATTATGATCGACGTAATATCACGAACCTACTAAGTAATTTTTACGCTACGTAGATTTATTTAATTACGGCCAATTTCTCAATAGGTATTTTGGCTGCTAAATGCGAAAGTGACAAAGATCGCGCTAATTTTGATTTTCAAGGTTGAATAGAAATTTATTTACTAAATGAAGCGGATATTTTTCTAATCGAAGCGAAACGATTTTGTTCAAGTTTTCTATGTATTTATTTAGTTAATTCCATTTTTTTAATTTATGTAAGAGCCACTGACCTTTACAATAGAGGTCAGTGATAAGGGCTGATTTTTCAATGCCTAAATAAAAATTTGCTTGATAACGTATTAAACCGCCAAATTTTGTAATTTTTTGTCTGACAATTTTTTGAATGAAAAATTTATTTGGTATCTGTTGATAACAGATATCTGAATGATATCTGTTATCTGAGGATCGAAAAATCAGCCCTAAATAATATACGATCCAGTTTCAAATAAGTTTTAATTACATGTCGAGTAATATATAAATTACTTGACATGTAATGTAAAATTAAACCTAAAAAATGGGTACTAGCTGGCCGGTCCTCAAAGATTGAATATACAACATGTTACAAAATAACCCCTAACTAAGCCGATCAGGGTAGATAGGGAATAGGCTATTTGACTAATTTTGGAAAACCATTTTAAATTATTCTTTGTTACGTAATAAGCGCACTACATTGATATTTCAGGAAAAATCAATGTATTTCATTAAAAAATCAATGTTAAAGTTTAAAATCTTAAAACCGCGCCAAAAACGCTATGGCGCTGGACACAAGACTTGTTGACGTCACTTGCCTGTAAACATTGTAATATCCTTAGCCATTTGACAGCCATCAATCGCGGATCCTAAGTCTATGGTCGTGTCAAACGCCTGAAGCCATATTTATTTACAGGCAAGTGACGTCATCAGTAATCTTAGAGCGTTTTTGTCACAGAAAAAAATTCAAAAATTATTGCATTTTTCTGGGTGAAATTAATCAATTAATAGACTTAATTTAGTGTATATAATAGTTGAATATGTTTTTTTACGCCATTAACTGTTAGGATGACCACAATTTGTAGTATATTTTCAATGTTGTCAAATACCCTATTAGGGAACATCATACTGAACAACTTTTACTATGTGACCAACTCTGAAATCGCGAAAAAAAATGAGCATTTGTTTATTATGATAGTCCCTATCTACCATATTCGGCATTAGGGGTTATTTTGTAACTTGTCGTAGAAGGATGCACTGACTGGTGATGAAGACGGTGTGGTAGTAGCCGCACTCGACGAAGGCGATCTTCTCCATGAACTTGAGCTCGGCGAAGGTGACGCTGGAGCGCGTGGCCTCGCCCAGCCCCAGCTGGCCCTCCGTGTTCGACCCGCACACGAATACGCGCCCGTCGTCTGGGTAAACAGTGGGAACTCAGATGTAGTTGATATTTCAGGGTTAAACAATTTCACAGTTTATTGTTTCATATAGCGCTATTTCCACCGTCGCCGCTCAGAAACGATCTTCGCTATAGGGAATAGATTACCACTAACTAGCTTCTAAAGTCTTCCAGCACCACATACCTGAGGACCTATAAAAAGCATCTCGATAAGCGTACGATGTTCGTCCCACTCCGTGGCACTATTGACTCACAGGTTCAATATCAAGTAAAGACCATGTAACGTTTTTGGCATACCACCATTTAGAAAAAATCGGAAATTCTTCGCAACTGATAAAACTATGTGTCAATCGATAGGAAATGTCAAAGTAAACACAAATTATTAATGGTCAATATGGTCGTAAAATGTATACTTTCGGAGATATATGAAGAAGAGGAAATTAAAGTGTTTCTTTCTATCAAGAAATCCCAATATTTAAGTATACATTAAGGACAATTTGACAATCAATAATTCAAGTTTATTTTGACGTTTGCTATTGATTAAAACTACTAAAGTTAAAACTATTTAGTTGCGATGAATTTCCAATTTTTTTCGAATAGGTAGGTATACCAGGCTCCATGACAAAACGTTACATGCCTTTTGACGACGAATTGCGTCCGACTATCGTAATTCTTGTTTGTAATAGGCCCTCTGTTCCTAACTGGCATTCGTGCATATATATCGCGTAAGAGTATAAAGCATAAAAGCAAAAAGTGAGTATGTCGGTGTGGTTGCTGCCGGCGGACACCTACTGGATGGCGGGCGAGTCGTCCAGCTCTACGCACTGCGGCACCCTGTGGTGCCCCATGTCACCAGTACCTAGCTGGCTCTGGTCGTGTACATTGCGTGAGGGCACAATACCGGTGAGTATAGCGGTGTGGTTGCTGCCGGCGGACACCTGCCGGAAGGCGGGCAAGTCGTCCAGCCCCATGCACTGCGGCATCGTGTGGTGCTCCATGTCACCAGTTCCCAGCTGGCTCTGGTCGTGAATATTGCGTGAGAGCACAATACCAGTGAGTATAGCGGTGTGGTTGCTGCCGGCGGATACCTGCTGTCGGATGGCGGGCGAGTCGTCCAGCCCCATGCACTGCGGCATCTTGTGGTGCTCCATGTCACCAGTTCCTAGCTGGCTCTGGTCGTGAATATTGCGTGAGGGCACAATACCAGTGAGAATAGCTGTGTGGTTGCTGCAGGCGGACACCTGCTGTCGGATGGCGGGCGAGTCGTCCAGCCCCATGCACTGCGGCATCGTGTGGTGCTCCATGTCACCAGTTCCTAGCTGGCTCTGGTCGTGAATATTACGTGAGGGCACAATACCAGTGAGTATAGCGGTGTGGTTGCTGCCGGCGGACACCTGCCGGATGGCGGGCGAGTCGTCCAGTTCCACACACTGCGGCACCGTGTGGTGCTCCATGTCACCGGTTCCTAACTGGCCCTCGTCATTGCACCCGACTGTGTATATCGCGTTGGTGTCTGAAAGAAACAACTTTTTGTACTTTCATAAAAATAAGTACGTTTCATAAAAGTAAAATAAAATTAGGTCTTTTTCTCAAATTGTAGATCACCGTTTCCTCATCACATGCATAGTGGGTACCTGTAACGAACACGGTGTGCGCTCGTCCGCAGGCCACGAACATGACGCGGTGCGGCTTGAGCCACTTGACGCAGCTGGGGCGCGTCACCTCGTCCTTGTGGCCGAGCCCCAGCTGCCCCCATGTGTTGCCGCCGAATACAAACACGCGGCCATTCTCTGTAAGGGAAGAGTTTAGTATTTGAATAAACCTTTAAAAGAATGAAAATAATACTTTTGGCAAGTATTAATTATGTCAGACAAGACTAGGTATCAGTTTCATCCAATATGCAAAAAAATATGTTAACATTTCACCTTTGCACCTCCAATTTTTGATAACATCGCTGTCTATGTCCAAGGTAGCTTATATGCGTATTTTTTTTTACTTAAAGTAGGAAGTTTAAGGTGACTCACGGCATATAACTGCGCTGTGTTCGTCACCGCAGGAGATGGCGACGATGGGGTCGTTTTTGATGAAGAAGTGGCTTGGCTCATTGTCGGCGAAGTGCGACTTGCCGAAGGTGAACACGGCGCCGCTCTCTGCAATGTTAAACAAAAAGACATTTCATAAACTTTGCAAATATTTGAAAAATGAAGAGCTCAAATAGCGTAGTTTGCGATGCTACGTTGCTACGGCGGGATATCCGGATTGGTGACCGAGTGAGTATGTAATAGCCCTTTAGTGGTGCCGGCTGCAGCAGCAGTCTTTATCACTCCAATCCGTTACGGATCCATCCTTTTTAACCATCCCTAAAAAAGATCTGTGCCCCAGCAGTGAGGACAATAAAAATGGCAACAACATAAAGTAGGATTCCTACTACAGTAGCAATTTGAAGTTTATGTGAGCTTACTAGGGCAGTTAAACATTAATTGCTTGAAAGGCAACGCATAAGGAAAAATTAGTTCATGCCGTATATAAAACTGCCTATTATTGTTCGTACGTTTGTTCTCATTCGAAACTCACGAAAACATAAACCTAGATTCCTTTCCGCGACAAGCCAAAATCCACGATACGAAGAAATTTACGGGTTTGAACTAAAAGAAAATGTGTAGAGGTTCGATTGAATTATGAAGTAACAATTTATTTTGATCAACACATTATAAAAGCAGACGGAGTCACGCATATTTATCGAAAAAAAGACCAGCCACTACCGTTTAGGTGAAAAAAAGGTGTTTTCCAAGGATAATGTTGCATCATCATTCTAAAGAAAGGAAAGTTGAGCAACGCAATGACGTCACGTATCATAGCTCATTCAAATTATGAGTCCTAATTCTAGCCATAATTTGGAGTGTACTGAAGGGCTTAATGTAAATCAGCCTTTTGTTAAGGCACGTAACTTCCGTTGGCCTTGGGCGGAAGCTTGGCCACACAACCCCCCTAAATCCACCTATCGGACTTTAGATCGCTATCATATCTGAGAATTAATAGCACTTTTTTCCCGTGAATTTCAGCTAGACTAAAATACAACTTCAACTGGTATACAGTATAATTATATAAAATTAACATGTCTGGCTGAAGAAACCTGAATAAATTGTGAATATTTTACTAAAACACACTTACGATTTTAGGTTTGGTAATACCTAATGTAACAATTTTGCCATCTTAAAACTAAATTAAACAAATAAAGTTAAAATTCATAGACCCACATTAGAAAAGATTAAAATATAGGGGGCTCACATTAAAAATTCCGAATCCCAAAAATACACAGCTAACACATTGTTAATTAAACCAGTTAAATTATCATCATTATATCAGCCGCACGACACCACTGCTGGGTAGGTATAGGCCTCTCTCAAGGAACCACTTAAATACCTAGTTGTATTTATTTTCATTGACAAAGTCCATTTGGTTTTTACCATCAGCATACAGTGTTTTTGCGGAAAATTTGATTTATGCTAATAGCAACTTTAGTCGGTTGGTAGTTATAATAATTTACTGAATCTAAAATAAATGTAGTGTTAGAAATATTATTCAGCGGGCGGGTCATTGTGGCCGGTTGGCTGGCATGCAAACGTGAGGTTGGCGTGTATTATGGCATTTTTATTATTATATGCTAATTGCACTCTAAGTACCAGTGCAGTACATGTGACGTACACTGATAGCGTTATTTATGTTAGGATTATGAAATAACCTTTGTAATAAAAAATCATAATGAGAGTGATAAAAAGCATAGATTGGCAAAGAAATATTTTCTTGGTAATAAAAGTAGGTTAGAAACTAGTATGATAATCATGACAAATTCAAACAAAAAGTAAAACATGTATCATCTATTTTAAAGCACAAAGTTGGCACCGAATAAGTTCATCTTCGTTCGATTTTTTTTTTTGGTAAACAATGGTACAAAAAAACATTCAAAATTCGTTTAATAAGTCTGGAGCGCGTTGAAGTCTATTCTCCTCACAAATTTTCGCAAAGCAAAATATTACGTGACAATCTTACAGCCGCTTTGTGACATTTGCATTCGTAGTATGCCAGAAATAGTAGCAAACAGATGCTACGGAAAAATTGTAATGTAATAATAGCTACGCCGTAGCTGCAACGTTCTCGTTATTTATTCTTTGTTTCAATGTATTTTATTATTTATTTATTTACACATTCACATCGCAACATTTTGCATTAGTAAGTATATAGCCAGCGTAGTATGCCAGAAATAGTAGCAAACAGATGCTACGGAATAATTGTAATTTAATGATAGCTACGCCGCGCGCCGTAGCTGCAACGTTTTCTAAATTTATGCTTTTGTTTTAATAGTCCGTGAGCCCGCGACAGTATTGCCTACGTCATATGACATCACGATGAAATGCATGGCACACGGTCGGAAAAGTTGTGCTGAGCGAGGATCAGAAGATTATCGCAAATAAAATTGGCCGGAAGCTTATGAAAATCGTCCACTTCCGTTCAAAATTTTAATATTATATTTACGTCATTTGACATCAGTAACTAAAAAACAAAAAAAATAACTTTAAGGTATTCCGGCCATTTCATAACTTACAGACTTATGTTTACTCTCTCTACGATTGAAAACTAAATGATGACACGGGTCTCTTACTGATGTCACATGACGTAAATATAATCT
The DNA here is from genome assembly GCA_943789525.1 of Agriphila geniculea. Taxonomy (NCBI): domain Eukaryota; kingdom Metazoa; phylum Arthropoda; class Insecta; order Lepidoptera; family Crambidae; genus Agriphila; species Agriphila geniculea. Next base: position 24,517,142 of record OX038875.1, on the reverse strand, counting down.
TAAAATGTTGACCGGAAGTGGAAGATTTTCTCAAGCTTCCGGCCAATTTTATTTGCGATAATCTTTTGATTCTCGCTCAGAACAACTTTTCCGACCGTGTGCCATGCATTTCATCGTGATGTTATATGACGTAGGCAATACTGTCGCGGGCTCACGGACTATAATGTATTCTATTATTTATTTATTTGTACCATCATATTGTAATATTTTGCATTAGTACATAGCCAGCGTAATATGCCAGAAGTAGAAGCAAACAGATGCTACGGAATAATTGTAATAATAGCTACGTTGTAGCTGCAAAGTTTTTGCAATTTATATTATTTTGTTTCTTTAAACTTATTCAGGTTGTCAACATTGTTTATTTTCATCATAGACGTACATCAAATCTACCGATTTTGTATGATTCAACATAAATGTGACAAACTAAAATTTTTTTTACTTAAAGTGTATTTTAACATTTAACTAAATTATGACTAAACATGGGCCAGTCTCACAGGTTCCAGAAATATATGGATAACTGACCTGTCAGATAATTTCATACAGATGCTATCGAGAACTTGTGAGTGGTCCTAGGCTAGCTTAGTACAAACCTCTTGCTTTATAAAGAGGTATCTGTATAAATTTTAGTACCTTGATTAATTTACAACTATTTTCACGAACACTGTTAAACTTTATCTCGATTACGATTAAAGTCGACCTCAATTTCTGACCCGATGTCAGCGAGAAATCGATACGCAAAGCGAGTGGTCAGCTACATGAATATATCAATGGACGGAAGGTCTGACCATTCCTTTATACTTTAGCTGATTAATTCTTTATTGTTTTATATAAAGTGTACACCCACTTCTGAAGTCCATTCGCGTGCCGCCATGTTTTGCTTAGTCTAATAATAAATTATTGTACTATCATATTAGTTGAGTGCCGCTCGGTTAGATAACTGATAGTGATATATAAGTTAATTAAAATTTTCCATTAAATACTGAGAAAGCTACAACCTGTAAAATACCTACCCTATTTACTGCAAATAAATAATTCTATTCTATTCTGTTACGGTTTCTCATGTTTATTTCAAAGAAAACAAACAATGAATTTGGGCTAGTCACAAATGCTAACACAGCAAAACTATACCTACGAAAGTCGTATTATTCCTTATATTTACCTGGCAATACTGGAATATCCCCACCACATGAAGTCGAGTGATCCGGATAACACTTAATATCATGCAAATATTTCACATGAAATACTATGCGTATTCCACGCTTGTGTGTAATTTTCATGTTTGTTTATATATGCATTTAAAATATAAAAATATGAATTAAATAATTAGGTACTATAAATGCAAAAAGCTCATAGGAAAAGCTCTAATAAGACTTTGTTATTGAAGTGAATTGTGTACCTACAAGTGATAAAAGAAAAGTGTCCAATAGATACGGTGACAAGTGTTAGTAAGTTAATAGTTGTGATTGAGGGTGGTATTCACCTGGTATGTCATCGGCCATGGCTGCGGCTAGACTGGCATGGCGTGGTCGGCGTGGTCGGCCGGCCGCGGGGCGACGACTGACCACTGCCCGTCACCGCCACCCGCCACGTGCCACCCTTACGGACTTATACAACCACCTATGAACACTAGAAGCGATTACCTAGAGGAAAGCTTTTAGAGCCGAAACGCACTGTCAACCGGTCGACGAGCGGAGCAACTCAGTTTCCCGGCGACCCAAAACATGGGCATCGAATTCGCTGGATGCTGGCAGCGCTTGACCGTTCGTAGTGGGGATCTTGGCTAGCAGTGGCCGTGAGGCTGATATGATGATGAGGCTGTAAAAAATAAATAAATAAAATAAATACTACCTACTCTACTCAGCTACTATGTTCTAACTAAGAGAAAACTATTATTCTAATATTCAGTAGTCCAGATTTTTTTTTTACAATGGATGGTTCAGGGTCCTAGAAGGCACTGCATTAAATTTTAGGTGTTTAAGATTTAATTATTGGTAGTGTTACTAATACAGAGTCACTTTGTATTCACCATCCAAATTTTGAGGATATGTTCAGTCCATGAAACTGAATAACTTTCTCTAAGGAAAATGTGGCCAAATATGTAAAAAAAAATTGACTATCCATACAAATCAAAAAGATCACGTGATCAATTTAGTATGGAATGACCAAAATTTTGTGGCGAAATCTGACACGTTTCTTAGAGAAAGTTGGGGAAATGGGTGAAATGGTCCCAATCAAGGTGACTGATCACCCGTCTGGCTTCGCTGGTGTCCCCCCTTCTAAATAATAAATAATAGAGAAAGTTGTTTAGTTTCATGGACTGGACACATCCTTGAAATTTGGATGCTAAGCTAAGAATGACCCGATATTTAAAATTTTAAAAGTAATTCACTTCTCAAGCTAACGCGCTCACTAGACATGAAATAAAACACTTTTTAACGAATACTAGCGCGGTTTTATTGAATGTACTTTGGTGTTTAGTTGGTATTTGGTTTGATTTTTGGTTTTCCCGACGTTTCGGCACCTTTGCAGCTGCCGTGGTCACGGGGGAAAAGTAAGTCACTGTTCTTGTTTTGCTTAAATTAAAAGGTATTTAGTGCGTTCAGCAGGATGGAATGTATAGTCAATTTGAGTTCGTTTAGCAAGATTGAACTTCTAGTTAGAATTCTTATTCTGTGTTCATTGTTATTGTCGTAAGGAAAGTGCTGCCGGCAATCACGCTACGTTTCAATTGCCTTTTCCATTAAAATATAGGAGATGTTTCTTATATCACGTCGAACGTATGCAAGCTTTAAATGTTTTTCATTTGCAATAAGTTTGTAGTTACTCTAATTTGTATCTGCACACGTATTTAATCCAATGAGATATTAAATATTTTGTTTTGAATACTTTATACCTATGTGTAATTATCTGCTTTTATTACAAAAATAAGTCTTAATACTTACTCTATTTTTCCATTTGAAATTATTACTGTAATATTAGATAGGTCAAAAAACAAATCGACAAAAGTAATAAAATATAAGTTTAATTTATCTTTTTGTATGGTTATTTACCTACCTATATAATGACACTACAATAATACCTAATAAACCGAAGAAATTCAGTTCTTCGAGGATCTCCGTGGCAGTTATTAGTAGAATTACAATCAATGAATACTTATAAACATACATGTCCAAAACGTATCATGTTATGAAAAATAAGTAATCCAAGTACTTACCTACCTATAATGTCTCTATAAATAAACAATTAACATATACATGTCACGTCAAGGTTACGATTTAATATCACTGAAGCGCAATGAATGTCGTATTGCGGCGACAATGGGAAATGCGAGAAATGCTTGTTGCTACACTTGACACCTATAATATTATAGGGGACTAAGTATGAAACTGCCGTTTTGTATGGAGAATTTTAAAGAATTAGCATTTTCCATACTAACATTGTCTTAATTTATTTAACAGCCATGAACGCTAATGTTTTAAAACTTCTATGCACAAATTTTTAAGCACTCAACTAACTAATGCCACTTGTACTTATTAAGTGAAAAAAATAAAGTATATCGGCTAAATTACAACGAATTAAGTGGTCATTTCTGCTAACGAAAAACGGAGTCACTTTTAGATACATTTTTGAACGTAAAAAAATCAAATATTTTTATTGCTGATAGTGAGCCGTTTGTCATAATTCGAAATAATAACAAGGAAGCAACTTTAATATCATAGAAAATATGAGAACCTCTGTGTGTGAGAAAAAATCGGCAATTTTTCTAAGTACGCCATAAGAAGCGTCAGGGTAAAGCAGGACATAGTTTAGCTTTTTGGATGCATCGGGTATTAGAGTGAGTTTTCAGTTAGGTTTTTACATTTTGCCAGATAAGTATAAGGTTTTAAAACCTGGCAATTTGTGTATGGACATTACTGCTATTTAATAAAGGCGTTATAAAGTCCTAGTGCGACTCCAGTCCAGCATACCGAACGGGGGTGGAAGCTTTTAATGTTGACCTTGTACTCTGTGGCGTGTCCATTGATTTGATTAATTATATGGAGCTGCATAACTCGTTAGTCATCGTAATTGTTGTTGGCAGCGTCACCATGAATTTATTTCTTTTGCTGTGTTGGTTTGCCTAGGGAAATCAAACCACAACATTTTAATTAGGTAAGACTTTATTTCAAAAAGTTATTGCTTTGTGGGCTGAAACTAAAACTGTTTGTTAGAGTCGTTAATTTGGAAATTCTTAGGAGTTAACACATCCCGATTTTCCATGTTCTCATTTTCCCCCGATCTAATAGTCCTTTTGTGGTCGGGGCTAAAAAAACTATATATTTACTAAAGAAAAAAATATAAAACGGAACATTTAAAATTTTCACAAACTCATGTCATGAGAAATGTTCAATGGTTCAAAGTAAATAATGCCTGTTGCGCCTCACCCGCTGATGTCGTTGAAAAAAAAAAACAAAGTTAATTAACTCCTGAACTATTTGTAGCTTCCAAAATTACCATATCTACTATAGCTCTGTATGTTACAGCTTCTAAGGTAAAAACGGCAGTAGGTAGGTATTTAAAAGTAAGTTAAGATTTAAGGGATGTTACAAAAAGCCTGGAAGAATCAAGAATCTATTACACACACAGTTTTTAAAAATTAAGAAATATTATACAATTTGTTTTTAAGGCAAAGACAAACTTCAAAGACTGATATCTAAATAAATAAATCATATGTACCTAACCTACCTACTGAGCGTACTTTGATAATAATTAGGTACCCAACGATGACGCGCAAGTAGTTCCAACGATAAGTCCAAGTTCACAAACCCCTAATTTCCGTGGTTCATTACCGAGAGGTAAACGACTTGTTTTAAACGGCTGGCAACGTCTTGGCCGCTGGCCGCCGTTTGGCACCGATAGCCAAGAACAACCCCCATGCATATTTAATTAGAAGTTCGCGTGGAACTTAAATGCCAATGAACTGGAGGAGCGTCTGTTGAATAGAAATGTGATATTCAAATCAGAATTACAGAGGTGGAAGAAATTCGTAACCAAATTATCAAGATTAATAAAAATGGTTCAACCACCGTGTTGTCGGCGTCAGTAAGCGAAACCTATACCCAGCTTAAGGCGTTAACATGCATCAAATCCCAATATTCAATTCAAAATATTGAAAGACTACGCGCGTGAAGCTATCATAGAAAAAATATATAATGCACTTGAAATAATACACAATAGATTTAATTGAAAACATTTATAAAAATGTTACCACCATTGATATGTAAAAAATATCCGGTGGACCTCGTTTTTATTTGCAAAACTTCTCGGAAACAGAACATTCGTTTATGTTAAAACCAACGCATAAAAATCTGCGATGTTAATTCCTTCAATCTAAATTGAACAGTTTTTTTTTAACTAATTTGACAGCGAAGAAAAGTAATAAAAACATGTAAAAATCGAGGATTCGGCGCTACTACACAACGGCCGCGTTGGAACGCACATTTGAACCCAAAGCGTTTAGAGTTACGTTCGATTTCACTCTATCACAGATTGACCCGCTCGGATTGATATGCATCAATCCCTTTTTAGGGTTCCGTACCAAAATAGTAAAAAAGGAACCCTTATGGTGTGACTCAGTCTGTCTGTCTGTCTGTCACAGCTGGATATCTCGAGAACTACTAATGGTATCAACTTGAAATTTGGAATAGTTTAAGATGACATTTTTCCAACTATTTTGCAAATAAGAAATAAATAAAAAAATGAATATCTTTTTTACAACAGGGACTGAAAAGGGGTCTTAAAAATTTGAGTGGGGCTAATAGGGCATGTGGGGTATCATATGAAAGAACGCCGTTTGCACGTTTTCAATCATTTTTTCTTTTTGTTTTAGGCTGCATAGTTTTCGACCTATGATGAAAAATGTAAAAAAATACCGTTCCCCCCTCATCTCCGAAGTTTGCAAAGAGAAAAATCTGAAATAATTCTATGTGATAGTAGTTTAAATAAAGATTACAGGAAAAATAAAACGATGTCTTAATAAAGCACACTTATTTAGAAATTATCAAATTTCTAGAAAGTTAACATTAGTTCCACTATCGGTCAAGAGATGGCGCTGACCTAAAACTGCAATACTAATTTTATTATTCTAATCTGCAGTGTGGTTTGATGGTACGGAACCCTCGGGGCGCGAGTCCGACTCGCTCTTGACCGGTTTTTTTCCCGTTAAGGCCTTAAAGGATGATTATAATGATGATGATATTAAGGTGGATATGTCCATGAACGAGGTATATTTTTGTATTTAGGTACTCGCTTCCTTTGGTGGTAGTTTATTCTAGGCCTAATTACTAGGTAAATACTTAGAAACCACCATTTTACGTTTAGGTTTTTCTATCCTTCTTTCCGCATAGGGCTTTCGTCCTTATTCATCTATAATAAAGTATAGATATTTTTTTTTACTTTTCTTTTACTTTATCAATTAGGAAAACTTACACAAAACATAAAATACAGTAATATTACACGGATAACCATGAACTATTCAAATTTCCAAAAAGAGAAAAATGTAGGTACCTAATCAAAATTCGAGAAGTATGCGTGACGCTATTTCCAGTTTTTAAATAAAAGAAAATAGACTTAAATATACAATACATAGAGAAAAACATAAAAAAGGAAAAAAACAACATACAAACAAACAACATAATACTCATATCTTTTCTTGTGCGCCAGTAGAAAATACTTATTAGTAAAATGACTGCTGATAATGAAGTTCTTACTTCTTGCCATCACAGCTATAATGCTAAACATTGCTGTATTCCAGCAGTTACAGTTTAAGATAGCTAGTTCCTCAGTAATTGCCAGGATTCGGGTGAAGTGCGCTTTTCTCCCTTATTGTCACATATACTCGTATCATCTAGCTCTAAGTAGTAGGTGCATTGCATTTATCCGTCGTAGGTATATTAAACATAATAGTTTGGCATTTGATTGGAGTTCCGAATTAATTTCCATTTGATGACATTTTGAGAATGTCGTCGTCAGTCGGTTGCGTGCTATTTCTGTCGAGCGCGGGCGAAGGCTCCGCATGACGGATGTGGTGCTATTTCCATCTAATCTCGGTATATAATAAACAGAAAGTCAAGTTGATTTTAACAACACCTAATTATTTTCCTTTCTGTTTTGGTTCTGTATGTATTGTAATTTTTGATAAACATACTGAATAAGTAATACCATTTCGGCTCGGCACATAACCACCTTTTGTTACAATATAAAATCCATCTTTATTAGGTAAAGTTTTAAACTTTAAGAACAGCACCAATAGACCCTGCCACAGTCTTTGGGAGAAGGTACAATAAAAAAGAAGCCGAGGTTTTCCCAGAAAAACACACTACAGTACAGCTCACCCAAGACCTAAAAATGATACCTAAATACATCATAAAGGTTGCCTTTTCACCCACACACGACCATCATGCTTGCGCGAATCTTTTGAAATTGAATTGAAATTGAATTGAAATTGAAATTGAAATTGAAATTTTTATTCACAGAAAATAGAGTACAGTTTGGTTGTTACATTATTAGTAGTCCGTCTATTTTACCAAAATTATGGCATGTGAATTTAAGAAAAGAAAAATACAAATTACAAATTAATAAGATACTAGTTAATGTTAATGAACGTTAGGACTATTATATATTATATTCAATGGTTAATATGTCTATAGTCAATCATAATATAATTCATCATATAAATTAATTAATAAAATTAGAAATATATTAACAGTTTACACATTATGTCATTGGCAATTATCATTTAATTATTTTATGTCAACTTTACAAGTAAGATATTCCTTAACTGAGTAAAAACATCTTGTTTTAAGCCATTCAAACAGTTTTCGTCTAAATATGGTAATGTGAAGTTCGGTTAAGGAATGTGGTAATTTATTGAAGATCATTACACAACTTATGTAACAGTTCCTCTTGTAGAGGACGGTCCGCATTCTGGGTAACAATAACTCTCCGCGATGCCTAATACTTCTCTTCATAAATGTATCCCTATCATGGGGTCTCATTTCTAACAACAGAAATGGATTTTGATATTAGTTTATAGTTACATCACTAGATGGCGGTACCTGCTTCGATTTGTCATTGATGTTTTTGTAATATTCAAATATAGATAAAATAAAGTCGATAAACGTCTAAATTGTTTCTGTAAAAAAATCTCCAAGTGCAAAATTGTAGTGAAACAGTAAAATGAAGAGTTTTTAACAAATTTCAATAAAAGAATAATTATTTTTGTGACACCTATCGGCAAGAAATTGTACTAATAAGAAACGTTCTTTTAAGCACAGTTTTCAAGAGTAATTAATGATTTATGCTACTCATCCATAGATGGCGCTGTTAAAAAACGTATGATGTAATTACGTAGGAACTCCCAACTCCCCAAAATAAAGGAGATAATAAATTAAAGGGTTTATTGACTTCTAACTCACTTTGAAATAAACACTTTTTAATTATTATGATAGATTTGGATGAAAATAGAGTTGAACCGGCGTAACTATTATTGATATTAAATGAAGTTCAAGTAAGTACCTACAGCTTGGCCAGAAAGAGTAAAAATGATATTTACCTAATTTCAAAATGGAAATGGAACTAAAATTTTTCAGTACAAAATAAATATAGTCAGTATTTCACAAAGTGGCGCCCTCAATATTTGTCAACTCTTTATCAGGTCAAGCTGTAAATGTTGACATAATTTTATGAAGTCAACATTTACCTACCTACTTGAACTTTAGAGACCATCGAAATCGCGATCGAATCACACAAAAAATAATTACGAATAGGTAGGTAGGTACTTATATCTTAATGTAATGAAACGGCTTATATATTTTACTCAAAAAACTTGTAATATGGTCATTATTTTAACAACCTTCTTTGAACAAAGTCGAGCTTGCCGGTGTTCTCCGATGGTGACGCAACAAAGTTGTATGGGATTTCATTATTGTCGAGTTTTAGCCACCAGCAATTCCCTTTGAGAATCCATTATTGTCGAGTTTTCTTTCAAAAAGATAGTTAGGTGAAAAATACACTGTACAAACCCGCGCAGATAAATAATGGGGTTAGAAATGGCGTCGTTCATATTCACTTCTCGCTCGCACATTTAACGCCACACCTATCGCTCTCTCAGTCACACCACACTCGTTGTGGTAAGCGCGGTGAGCCGCCATTTTGAATCCCATTCTATATCTGCGCGAGTGTTGTATTGTTGTACCTAGATGATGTTTTTGTACTTTTATATAAAATTATTATGGAAAAATATAAAAAACTCGCACTTGACCGTTTTTTGACCTTTCATTCAATACCTCTTATCTACTTCCAAAGTTACAAAGGGGATTAAAAAAAACCTTATTTTTTGGCTCCGACGCACCGTTTCTGAGATATTTGCATTTTTGTATTTTTTCGAAATTAGGTTATATATAAGTACCTACTATAGTAGGTATAGTAGGCAGTATTCGCATTTTTTGAGTAAAGTACTATATAAGCCTTGGTCCACAATGACTGCACTGCTGGCCACGTTATGATGGCCTCGAGCTAAGCTTAACTACGCTCTCGGCCTTCAAGCTTGGTCATCTTTGCAGCCCTTGCTGTCCGAGGCCTCGACCTCCGGTCTCGGCCTTTATTTTAGCTTGACCATCAAGGGCTGCAATGCTGACCGCGCTGTGACGGCCTGGACCTGCGCTAAGCTCCGCTCTCGGCCATCATCATCGCTGCCAGCAACGCAGTCATTATTGACCGCGGCAGTAATGTACTATTTTTCGCTATTTCAGAGTCGGTCCCATAGTAAAAGTTGTTCAGTTTGATGGTCCCTATCTACCATATTCGGCATTAGGGGTTATTTTGTAACACGTTGTATAGCAATGTGCTCACGTAATATAAAATAAAACCAAAGTTCAAAAGTTTGGCGGCTGTTTAAAGGAATGTCTGTTCATATAGCCAATTCATAAAGATATAGGTACCTATGTAATGTAGGAGTGCCAATAAAATTGGGGGGTGCCAAGCCATCATTAGGTCGAGGTACCTCCATCCAATTCTTATTAATTTACGTGAGTCACAAAACTTACACATTTTAAGAATTTATCATGTACTTAAGGCCAGTATATCCGAAATTAACCTATTTTTGATTCAATAGTAAACAATTAAACATTGTTTATTTTGAGCAGATAAAAAAATATGTTGTAGTTTTATAAACGAACTTGATTATATTATGGTTTAAAACTCCATTTTTTATCTTCACTCGACTATAAAAATATGCAAAAACATTGAAAATTTTCATTGTTTTTTGGATTGTACTTAAAGATTATTAATCTCTTACGCACAAATAATATATAGAAACAAGTGCGAGTCGGACTCGCGCACGAAGGGTTCCGTACCAAAAAACGGCAAAGAATCACGTTTGTTGTATGGGAGCCTCCCTTAAATATTAACTTTATTCTGTTTTTAGTATTTGATATTATAGCGGCAACAAGAATACATCATCTGTGAAAATTTCAACTGTCTAGCTGTCACGGTTCATGAGCCTGAAAAAATATGTTGTAGTTTTATAAACGAACTTGATTATATTATGGTTTAAAACTCCATTTTTTATCTTCACTCGACTATAAAAATATGCAAAGACATTGAAAATTTTCATTGTTTTTTGGATTGTACTTAAAGATTATTAATCTCTTACGCACAAATAATATATAGAAACAAGTGCGAGTCGGACTCGCGCACGAAGGGTTCCGTACCAAAAAACGGCAAAGAATCACGTTTGTTGTATGGGAGCCTCCCTTAAATATTAACTTTATTCTGTTTTTAGTATTTGATATTATAGCGGCAACAAGAATACATCATCTGTGAAAATTTCAACTGTCTAGCTGTCACGGTTCATGAGCCTGGTGACAGACAGACAGACAGACGGACAGCGGAGTCTTAGTGATAGGGTCCCGTTTTTACCCTTTGGGTACGAAACCCTAAAAAAGGTAATGAGATATAGAAGAATATTCAACGGTTAATTTTTTCAAAAAATGTCTTTATGTTTATTTAAACATTAACATATAATAAAACGCTCGCCGCGTCTTAGTTAGAGATGCGCGATTATTACTAATTTCAATAATCGAATTAACTACTAATTACTAATTTCGATAATCGAATGTCATATTAGTAATATACTAATAATCGAATAAGTATTACTAATTAGTAAGGCCCAGCGATTGTGGAGGTTAAGCAACGTTCGCAAGGGTCGGTCATGGGATGGGTGACCAAAAATGTATTATCTCGAGCTCCTCCATGCTTCGGAAGGCACGTTAAGCCGTTGGTCCCGGCTGCATTTGCAGTCGTTAACACCCACCAATCCGCATTTGGCCCGCGTGGTGGGTTAATGGCCCGTCCTCCTTATGCACCCATAAGGAAGGCCTGTGCCCCAGCAATGGGGACATTAAAATGGCTGATGATGATGAAAGATAATAATGTCCAATGTCCAACAATTGTGATTTTTAGGGTTTCAAACATCCGGAAAAAACGGAACCATAAGGGTCAATTCAATTTGGCTCCGAATGGAAGCGCTTCGATGCGCTTCAATTCGGAGCCAGCTTGGATTGACGTATCATATTAAAATCATTTTAGCGCACGAGTCGCGCGAATGCGCGCGCATTTGCGCGTATTCCCCTTGCTACGTTTTGAACATCAGTTGCAGCTTGAATAGAATTGTGATAATACTCGTATAAAATAAAAAAATATATACCTATCGTATAATTTGAAATAAAATGGTTGACTTATATTTTGCAATGATTTACTTATATCGGAAGTTGAAGAAGAAAACTAAGTACCGTAGACTGCTGCAACTTTGCACGAAAAAAATGAATGGCGAGAAAACAAGCAAAGGTAGAAAAACATTGTTTAGTAATATGTCACTAAAAACAGATGCAAGTGATATTCGACCTTATTAACTTTGAAATTCGGTTGTTTCTTTCTCCATATTTTCGTTCACTAACTTTGTTGTTTCATTAAAAACTGTTATTTTGATAAATGTTAATAAGGTCGAAAATTGCTTGCACTTGTTTTTTTTCTAGTAATCACTACAAATATTTAGCGAACTTCACTTTTTCCCCGATATTATTTGTTCTTCTGGCCTATTGCCTATGCCCCAGCAGTTGAGACATGAATAGGCTGGTGATGATAGGTTGCTTTTTACCTGGGTCACTGGGTGCTTTAATCTACTTAAGAGTACACTTAAATTACCTGGGTGAATCTGTCTACTGAAGGGAGAAAAAGAATTATATACGATGGGCGATGAGGATGTACGGCTCAAAATCAAGTGTCAACCAATCACTGCCTATGAGTCGACGAACGACAACTTCTTTTGATGTGTTACGTTTCACGATTAGTTTTTCCCTTATTTGCTAGAAAATTAGATTTTTTATTGAGTCCTAAATGTAACGTAGGTACTTATAATATTTTAAGTCGTGTAACTGAAAATAAGAGGGTCAAAAGTAACGTAAAATGTACAAAAGTTAACATTCTGGCAACACTGGTGTCACTGATGCGATGCGACTGACGGACGACAACGACCGACAAATGTTCGCCACCGAATGCGCGCGATTTTTTTATCTCTGAAGAAATTTGAACTTTACGTTATTGATAACTAGCTGACCCGACAGACGTTGTCCGGTCTTAGTTATGAATATTGAATTCGAATTGGTATAAGAATTAATGAAAAGTTGGATTCAGAGATATTAGTAGGTACCGTTCCCGTTCCCGTTCACTTTATGACCCAACAGCTTTATAACCAAGTATATATCACTTGTTATGTTAGTAACGTGTATTGTATTATTATGTGTATTGTAGTGTACTTATTATAACTTATTATGACATTATTAATAACAATACATAAACAAAAAGAAACATAATTATTTAGTTCGAATTATCAAAATAAATATCGCGCGTTCACGTTTTGCATGAGAGTTGACAGAGCACTCGATTCGGCACATGAAATCGCGGGCGGGGAGTGTCCTTTCTGTACGTAGTAAATATCTATTCTGTGGTTTGGTCCGTGGGGTCAGAGAGTTCACTTGAATATGCGTTCGCGCGGCTCGCTCCGTAGGAAGTTTTTTTTCAGTAAATTATTATTTTCTGCTTTTTAGTTAACGAGACGAGCTAAGACTAAAAATAAAGGTACCATCTACTACTCTCGCTCTCGCACTCGTCAAGACGATTCAAACAAGCCCAAACTCGATGGGGTTGCATGGTTTTATTACAGAGTCCCAGTGGCCTTCTTCCGGCTCCATCATCAGATCCTGAAAACTATTTCCCAACAAAGTAATCGTCAAGACGATTCAAACGAGCCCAAACTCGATGGGGTTGCATAGTTTTATTGCAGAATTTCTATGGCCTTCCTCCGGCTTCATCATCAGATCCTCGGACACTATTTCCCATTAAAGTACTCGTCAAGATGATTCAAACGAGCCCAAACTCGATGGGGTTGCATAGTTTTATTACCGAGTTCCAATGGCCTTCTTCGGGCTCCATCATCAGACCCTGGACACTATTTCCCAACAAAGTACTCGTCAAGACGATTCAAACGAGCCCAATCTCGATGGGGTGGCGTGGTTTTATTAAAGAGTTCCTGTGTCCTTCTTCCGGCTCCATCATCAGACCCTGGAAACTATTTCCCAACAAAGAACTCGTCAAGACGATTCAAACAAGCCCAAATTGGATGGGGTTACACGGTTTCAATATTGAGTTCCTATGGCATGGCCTTTCAGCTTCATCATCAGACCCTGGATCTCGTCTCCCATTAGAGTATTCGTCAAGACAATTGTACCGAGCCCAAACACGATGGGGTCGTATGGTTTCATCATAGAGATCCTATGGCCTTCTTCCGGATACATCATCAGATCAGCTCAATGACACCATTATATTGTATTGCCTTCCAGTTCTGATCTATGTTCAAAGTTTCAAGTTTCTAGCTCATTGAGAATCTAGTACAAAATCGTTCACAAACTTTGCGGAGAAACAAATGAACGAACGAACACACAAACAAACGAGAAAGCCACCTAATAGTCCAGGCAATGAAAAATACTTTGTTCGAAAAAATCACATTATATCCTACAGAGGTGATTTTTGGAAACTTGATTAAAATAAGCTAGTCAATGATAAATTTCAAGTTTTCCCCAAAATATCTGGGGTGCTTTTATTGCAAGGGTGGTTTAAAGATTGTTTTTGTCTTAAAACATAGAGATTAAATCGTACACAAAGGGAATTTTCTTTATGAATTTCTAAAAACCATTAAAAACGAAACCTCAAAAATCACCACTTATATTTCAGAGGAATTTTCAAAAAAGGTAAATAAATAAAAAAAAAATCATAACTTAGAAACAAATATTAAAAAAATCAGTGATTTTGCAGAATAATGTTCCTTATAATTAACTATACTAATAACAAAATGTTCACTCAGGTGACTATTATAGTTTTTTTTTTAAATGCGTTTTATTCATTTTTAAATATGAAGCATTAATTCTTCAGTCGTAAAAGTTAAATAATAAATAGTGTAATAATTAATAACATCTTAAAATTAAGTAACCCCTTAATTCTAAGTAAAGGATTTCTCAAAATTTACGAAAATATCAGCAAGGCGGAGGGTAATATAGAGGAGAGTAGTGAGCAAGCACGGATGGCAGGCGCTCTGTGTGACGACGCGGCGACCGGCGGGTGCGGCGCAGTGTCACGAGTCGATACAAAAGTTTACGATAAAAACTAGTCTATTTATCCTTTCTTGTCCTATTTGGTAAACAATCTTCACACAACTCTTCATTGAAATATTCATTTATGAAATACAACAAATGGTTATAGATGTGCAGCCGCCAAAAACTATTTACTAAATAGATAGAGAACAAGTAAGGATAAATAGACTACTTACACCATACAGTACAGTCAGCAGCACGTTAGGTTATACAAAACTGAAAAAAAAACTATTAATTTATTTTGAACCTTAAAGTCTTCGCATTTATTTTAAAATTGATTGATTTGATATTTTAGCTTTTCCTTTAAGGAAATTTAAATTTCTTCTCAATTTTACAACAACATGCCTGAAATTCGTTCATTATTTTGACAACTTTCTTAAAGATAAATCAGAATAGCTGCACCAGTGCAATAACTAGGTACACGTGAGCAGCGGCCAGAAGAATTAATATTAAAATCCATGTCTGTTGGGTTTCGTTTAGTAGTGCGTTCTGTTAAGTGAAAAATAGTTCACTTCTTGTTACCAGCACAAAGTTATTATTAACTAAAAAAAGTTAACAAATGTTATTATTATATATTAACAAATATTATAATCTTAAAAACCGTCGCGCCTGGATACGGAGATATGATGTCATCATTCTGAATTTGATATTCAATGCGGAAATGAATTTCAATAATTACTTCCCGCACTAGTACGGGAAGTAGTATTACAAATTCAAAACGGAGAACTTTTCAGCTAATATTATTTTTATATAACTTTATGGTTATGATTCAATTTGCAAAAGGAATGCGGGGCGTTCGACATTTTAAAATTGAGTGCGGTGAATGAATTTCAATACTTACTTCCCGATCAAGTAACTATTTCAAATTCAAAACGGTAGAACTCATCAGCTAGCGTATTTACGTAACTTTACTGCACACGAACCAATTAAAAAAATAGTCTTATACTGGAAGCTATTTGCGTTGCCTCAAATGATTAAAACCATCCTCAACAATGAAAATGATAACTTCTCGTTCTCGGCTGTGTACTATTTCACAAAAATGCATGACGATTTCATCATTATTTTGTCAACCTCATTCAAGATAAATCGGAATGGCTGGATATAGATTAAGCAGCTGTTCCGGCATGAAGAACTTTCTCAGCTTTACCAGAACGCCAAGCTTTTTAGATGCCAATTATTGTGCTTTACCCTCTACGAAAGAGACGAAATTGAGTGTTGACATGCCGAGAAGGTTTAATTGGTTTTCTTTAATTAATCTAAAATTTTTTCGGCTTGGATAAACTAATAAAACACGTGGGTAAAATAGCCATATCAGGGCAGCTATTTGATACTGACCTGATACGACAAGAAGTGGAAATCATAAAGAAGTGATAGGCAGGGCACCCAATACGGTGTCCAAAACCTTAACAGTTCTCGGAAGGAAAGTTGGATAGATGTGATCTTCATTGTCGGCCATTATCAATCCAGTCATTGATTTTCTTCAATACGTGTTTGAATCGCGGGCAATTAGTAGAGTCAGCTCTGTGGTTGGTGTTCGTCGTGCCTTTGAAACGCTCGTTGTGATATTTATAGTTGCTGCACCGAGTTTTGGTCTTATTATCCTTGTTCGGACAATAATGCGTATCCCAAAATACCGGGCATTAATATGCAGCAGGTGCCTGAGGCACTCTAACATTGATAGCCAACTGGTTGGACGAGCAGCCATTAATGACAACTCTAATCGACCGATCCCTCAGGAAGTCCAATATCCAAATATAAACCGGTAGGAAGTCAGTATGATGATAGCTTGCCAAAAAGGCTATCATGCCACACCCTGCGTCCCTGCCCAAAGCCTTCGAGATATCAAGAGAAAGGGTGAGCGCCTCTGCACACCTTTCGATGACTTTGTTCCATTTGTAAGTGTTGTAAGCTAGAAGATCCAGTAGACCGGTTTTAACGAAAAACGTCCCACACCTTGGTAAATCGGTAAAATGGTACAGCATTATTGGTACAGCTAAACGCAAATACTTAGTAAATAAATTGGCTAATAAATCTGCCTTTTTTTTGGTAGCATGCGCCTAAGATCCGTTTGGTTTCAGCAAAAGAGGCATTGAGAGGTAGAAGTTGACCTCAACTGATTTTGCGAGGGACCAAAACACTTTACTACTGAGAAAGAAATAAGCTCTTTTTATAAACTTTTTCAAGGACTTGGTTCGATTCCCACGGGGGGTATAATTTGTACTCAGTTTGGTTGATGGTAGGGCTTATTTCAAGTCCGCCTGGCTAGCTACCACCATCTTACATAAGTCTGACGCCATAACATGAATTTAAAAATTGTTGTGTTCCGGCAGTTAGAGGTAAGATAGCCAGTATTCCGGGTGTAGTGCGCTTCCACCTTCGGCCTTATCGTCATTTAACATTAGGTGAGATGAAGGCCAAGCACTATCCCGTTGTGTATAAAAAAAAAGGCTCCTGCCTTAGGTCGGGCGGAGAATACACCGACGCTGACCCTACCACATAATGGTTAGAACTACCAAGGGGTGGTGAAACCGACACCGAGTAATTGCCGGGTCTGTTATCAGCAGAAGGTCCAAGCAATTAGGTAAGTGCCCGTCAATGTCCGGTATTCTAGTGGCTTCCTGGACCAGCTGGGAGAGGTCTCTAGCGTCAAGGCTAGCTTACGTGTTTCATGACCAGCATGGTTGGTTTTCTTGAATTGAAACACCCAGTCCTCGCGTTAGGCATTGAAATCCCCCAGAACCACTAGTTGAGTGGATGGGTACCGCTGTAGAGCAACATTTGCCTTCTCAATGAGTGAGTTGGTAAGCCTGGTAGTCTCGGCGTCTCGACTGTACGAGTGGTAGACACAAGCGCAGACAATTTTCTCTAAGCCAGTGTCCACTAGAACCCTGATGAAGGAAAGGGTGGGGTCTTCGAGATCACGGTGACGCTGACAACAAATGTCAATTCGTGCATACATGCAGACAACGGAAAAGCCTTTACGCATCTCAACAACCAGTCATTGCAACCACAACATCTGGCCTGACCTTTCCTCCAGAGTGGCTTCGCCAGCAATCGGTACTGGAATGCGATCGGTTGCCCCGTCCCCCCGTTTGATAATGTTGTTTTTGACTGGTGGTTGATAACACACTGCAGCCAAAATTTGCCACCTTGAAGGGGTTTACTTCTTTAGCACCACCTGAGGACCATATGTGGGTTACTGAGGGCTAACTCCTACGGACGCGAGTTAACTTAGACCTTTTGAAACGAGTAAATAAACTCTAAACTTGGAAAAGTTAATATAAAAATCCATATCTGTCGTGTTTAGTTTAGCGTCCGGCCTGGCAGTGTTAGTATGAAAAGGCTATGATATTAACAATCATTTAATTACCAAATTATCTGTGCCACAAATAGTAGATCTGTTGCCAAAATCAAATCGCTAAATAATATCAAAATATAAGCGCTTACAAACAAATAAATAATAGATTTGTCACCAGACTAATAGATCTGTACCAAAATAATATTTTTCCTTTTTTTCTTTTTTTCTTATTATTTTCTTCTCTTTTTTCTATTTTTAGTTCCTTTACCTACTTAAGTGATTACAACTTTTCCTGGTCCTTAGGAATAAATAAAGTAAGTACATTGAAGACATTGAGTAATAGTACGTTAAAACCAAGGACGGGAAGTTAGCAATTTTACATTGTTCATTGTTCAAACCATCCTCTGGTTTGATCTTTCGGAGAAAATGTAAATTGCTTCCCTTACAAATTCGATTTTAAAAAACAAAGATTTTTCTTTTTTTGCACAGAAAAGGAGAAGAAAAGAAAAACAAAGAAAACAAAAATCGAAAAGTTTATACTAAATTTTATTTTAAGGGAAAAAAATGAAAGACAACAATAATGTTTTTAATAGTTTCGTGTGACCATGTGAACAGCGGGAAGTAAGAATTGGAATTAATTACCGCACTGTTCACTGGACCACCACGTAAATGTGGAATATCGAGCATACTTTTTTTAAACGTAATGATAAATGTTTCAGAGCATGAGCGAGAAAAAGAAAATACGTTTTTAATTTAAAGGACCGAACCACTGTGTTACTTGTTACCTGTACCTACGCAGTCCCTTCTAAGTTGAAGACGTCACTTACACCATTTGCCGAAAGTTGAGGTTAGGTCAAAGAATTAAAACTAACCACTTTATTTCCTTTAAGAGAAATTAAACTCTAATTCATTGACTCAAAGTTTCTAATTGTACAACACAACAACAATAAGCTTCGCGACAGCGCGATAACGTGGCCGCTGCGCAGCATAACTGACACGAATTTCGTTCGCGCGCCAATAAATGTTTCAAATCAAATACAGCAAATTTTATAATTTGTATATCTTTGATCGCTTCTCATATAATCTAGAGATTTTTGTTTATGAGGGTTTATTACAAGAACGGAAATGTAGATGACATGAAATATTTTGTGTAGGAATTTATGTTGACTAAAATAAATGGTAAAAACATAAAATTCATTAGATTTATTAAAGTCACAGGGGTGAAAACTCAAAGAAGCTTCTGGATCTATCCTAATAAATACATGTTATAAAAAAATCACCTTGTGTACGATTTATTAAGATACATTACTATACTTTCTCCAAAAATATTACTATAACACATTCTATCTCCCAAACGTTATGTATAAAATCGGTGAATATTTTTTTACTAAATATTAAGTTTATAAACAAGCAAAAGCATCTTAAATCTCCACTGTAGAATTTTATGAATATTACTTTCTAGATGTTAGGTATTTTTTACCTATATATCATAACGCTTATGGTGTAGTGTAGAGGAAAAGCAACCTTAGTACGATGTTATAATAACCCTAAACCTTAGTTTAAAAAATGAAAACGGACTGTAGGATTTAATGTGATCAAAATTTTATTTTTCCCGGAGTATAATAAAAACGTGTTAAAATAGTAATGTTTAGTAGGTAGCTACCTACCTATTAAATAATTACCATATTATTAAATAATTAGGAAGTACCATTCCAGAGTAGGTAGGTCTACTTTTCCTATCTAGATAGATTAAATTGATGAAACTTAAATCCCTTATTTTACCAATATTATTAGGTTAAAAATCTTGATTTCTCCGATTTCTCGTTTAAAATGTGCGGAGGTTCATTATAAAACATTTATTAGGTACTTAACAATTATTTAAAGATAATAATAGGTAAGTAGTAAGTAAAAGACTTGCGTTGTTTGTCGTGTCGTAAGCCTGAACGCATTTTGAATTTGATTGAATCAAACTCGAGTAGGTACCTACCTATGTACTTACTTAAGTTAACAAACGGAGCGCGGGCGACGACGCGACGGAGGAATTTGGTACGCCATCTATTGGCGGGTAGAATATTTTAGTTTGTTGCTAAACAAACGCCATCTATTGGTGAGAAGTGTGCAACTATTCGTTCTGCTCGAAACCCTTTGCTATTTGGGCTAGCGCGCTGCGGCGACAACAACGCCATCTAACGCCTTACAAGAAAAACGTTCTTTAGTAGCCCAGATAGTCGCCTTTCGACGATCCATTTCTATTGTATGGGATGAGGTATCTGTACTAGTATAGTATTATATTATCTGTGGTATGACTATTCGGCCCGTTAGTGCTCAAGTGATATTCGTGTCGAAAACAACTCCCGAAAAGTTCATTAAAAATGAGGGTTTGCGCAATGAACGGATGTCACAATCAGGTCACATTACATCGGAAAAATACAAGAAAGATTGTAGATTACATTTCACGTATTATTAATGCGTTTGAACTTATTTTTTTACGTAAAACATTCATCAAAATTAACCATAACTTGTCACTTCACATTTTATGAAAATGTTGCCAGTACGGGGAAAAATCTCCCGCATTTACTTAGAAGGCCGGGACCATAGCGGTAGCGGATGGCAGCCAACATTTTTGTTTGTGACCTGATTTCGATGAAACTCGGTTCGGGGTACTATTTTAACAAAAAAAAACAGTAACGCAATGTTAAAAATGTAAAAAATCCAAGATGGCGGCCAACTTATTTGTTTGTAGGCCGATTTCGATGAAACTCGGTTCAGGATACTATTTTAACAAGAAAAGAGCAACGCAATGTTAAAAATATAAAAAATCCAAGATGGCGGCCAACTTTTTTGTTTGTGGGCCGATTTCGATGAAACTCGGTTCGGGATACTATTTTAACAAGAAAACAGCAACGCAATGTTAAAAATATAAAAAATCCAAGATGGCGGCCAACTTTTTTGTTTGTGGGCCGATTTCGATGAAACTCAGTTCGGGATACTATTTTAACAAGAAAACAGCAACGCAATGTTAAAAATATAAAAAAATCCAAGATGGCAGCCAACTTTTTTGTTTGTGGGCCGATTTCGATGATACTCGATTCGAGATATTATTTTAACAATAAAATAGCAACGCAAAGTTAAAATTTAAAAAAATCCAATATGGCGGCCAACTTTTTTGTTTGCGAGCCGATTTCGATGAAACTCGGTTCGGGATACTATTTTAACAAGAAAACAGCCACGCAATGTTAAAAATATAAAAAAATCCAAGATGGCGGCCAACTTTTTTGTTTGTAGGACGATTTCGATGAAACTTGGTTCCGGGTACTATTATAACAATAAAACAGCAACGCAATGTTAAAAATAAAACAAAATCAAAGATGGCGGCCAAATTTTTTGTTTGTGGCCTGATTTCAATGAAATCCGGTTTTAGGTACTATTTATTATTAGGTTTTCAAAAAAACAGCAACGCAATGATTCGAAACATAAAAAATCCAAGATGGCGTCCACACTTTTTCTTTGAAGGCTGATATCGATGAAACCCGGTTTAGGGTACTTTTTAAAAAAAAAACAACAGCAACGCAAAGTAAAAAAATCCAAAAGGGCAGCCAATATTGTTTTTTTTTTTTCAAACAAGTTACATCGAAATAAATCCAATAACACAGTTCACCACCATCTCAACCTTTTGTCATTTTTAACATTACATTGCTGTTTTCTTGTCAAAATAGTGCCCCAAACCGAGTTTCATCGAAATCGGCCCACAAACAAAAAAGTTGGCCGCCATCTTGGATTTTTTATATTTTGAACATTGCATTGCTGTTTTCTTGTTAAAATAGTACCCTGAACTGAGTTTCATCGAAATCGGCCCACAAACAAAAAAGTTGGCCGCCATCTTGATTTTTTATATTTTTAACATTGTGTTGCGTTTTTCTTGTTAAAATAGTACTCCAAACCGAGTTTCATCGAAATCGGCCCACAAACAAAAAAGTTTGCCGCCATCTTGGATTTTTTATATTTTTAACATTGCGTTGCTGTTTTCTTGTTAAAATAGTGCCCGAAATTGAGTTTCATCAAGATCCGCCCACAAACAAAAAAAGTTGTCCACCATCTTTGACATTTTTAACATTGTACACTCACATCTTATTTTAAAAAAAAATATTATTTTACACTTTTGTTTGGTATATACTTTGGTTAGACTTAAACCCTTGCCCATCTCTAGTTTTGACAAGCAAACTCTAGTTACAGTTAAATGGTAAAATTTTCACAATCGCAACTATAAGTACGACGATGGTTTCAACTTCCCTACTTTTAAGGGAAAATTTAATGTTTTGGTAACATTATTTTTTTGCTGTGTGCGTTTCGTCGAGCGTAAACACAAGCACCTTACGCACACATAAATATCATTTGTGCCTCACTTTTGACAGACCGCTTTCTAGGACACTATCGTTCTAGGTGTAATTATTCTAAGGTGAGTACAAAAATGTTTTAAAGTATTTACAGATAGTAATCTTAGTCCAATCAACGGGGCTTATGCAACCCGAATCATTCTTCCGTCTATGAAATTTGGCATGTGATGAAGTTAGGTAATACAGATTACAGATGAACAATAATCCAATAAATTTTGTTACGAGAAGTTAGGTATTTTTACCTAAACATGAAAATCGCTTATATCTCTCTGTGAATATTTCCTCGGGCTAAAATACTTTCTGTATACGTATTTGTGTATTAGTTAGAATAAGTATGTAAAAGAATCCAATATTTTTTCGATTTCGAAGATACTCCAAATTTAAATTTTAATATTTTTCAATATATATTTTCTTGATAAAAATATCTGCTGATTATTATTTTTAATATGTTTTTATATCCTTAAATATATAGCTTTGTTCAGTAAGTCAATTAATTTTCTTCTTTAATCATATTTTTTTTTTTTGTCTTAAGAGGTAATGTGAAAAATAGTCGGTCCATTTTCATACATTTACGTATAAATATGGTTAAAGAAGAAAATTTGTTGGCCTACTGAACAAATCTATATATTAAGGGTATAAAAACATATTAAAAAATAATAATCAACAGATATTTTTATCAAGAAAAGATATATTGAAAAATATTAAAATTTAAATTTGGAGTATCTCCGAAATCGAAAAAATATTGGATTCTTTTACATACTTATTCTAACTAATACACAAATACGTATACAGAAAGTATTTTAGCCCGAGGAAATATTCACAGAGAGATATAAGCGATTTTCATGTTTAGGTAAAAATACCTAACTTCTCGTAACAAATTTTATTGGCTTATTGTTCATCTGTAATCTGTGTTACCTAACTTCATCACATGCCAAATTTTATAGACGGGAGAATTTTTCGGAAGTCTCCATACAACAAATATGCTCATTGATTGGACTATCTCGCGTGCTTGTGGCTAGTTTACAGGCATGAGGCAGCCCGAGCCGCATACCGGCCCGAATCGATCATGCAAGCTACGACACTTCGTTACTCAGCTTCTCCGAGAACGAAGGGCAGTTAAAGGCAACCGTTAATGTCATACTACAGCATTGTCAGGGTTACTCATACTCAGTTGTAACCCTGACAATGATGTATGGGGAAAAGTCATGGTTTCATTGTCAAAGGAAAGGGTGATTCTTACGACCTAAACAAAGCTTTTATATCTCAAAAACAATGTGTCAGAGCAATCTGTAACGCTCCACCTATGACATCGTGTAAGCAATTGTTTCCAAAGCTCAACTTATTAACTCTTCCTTCACTATACATTTTCGAGTGCTGTATATTCGTAAAAAACCATCCGGATTTGTTTGTGCATAGGGATCACAGATAATATAATACTATACTAGTACAGATACCTCATCCCATACAATAGAAATGGATCGTCGAAAGGCGACTATCTGGGCTACTAAAGAACGTTTTTCTTGTAAGGCGTTAGATGGCGTTGTTGTCGCCGCAGCGCGCTAGCCCAAATAGCAAAGGGTTTCGAGCAGAACGAATAGTTGCACACTTCTCACCAATAGATGGCGTTTGTTTAGCAACAAACTAAAATATTCTACCCGCCAATAGATGGCGTACCAAATTCCTCCGTCGCGTCGTCGCCCGCGCTCCGTTTGTTAACTTAAGTAAGTACATAGGTAGGTACCTACTCGAGTTTGATTCAATCAAATTCAAAATGCGTTCAGGCTTACGACACGACAAACAACGCAAGTCTTTTACTTACTACTTACCTATTATTATCTTTAAATAATTGTTAAGTACCTAATAAATGTTTTATAATGAACCTCCGCACATTTTAAACGAGAAATCGGAGAAATCAAGATTTTTAACCTAATAATATTGGTAAAATAAGGGATTTAAGTTTCATCAATTTAATCTATCTAGATAGGAAAAGTAGACCTACCTACTCTGGAATGGTACTTCCTAATTATTTAATAATATGGTAATTATTTAATAGGTAGGTAGCTACCTACTAAACATTACTATTTTAACACGTTTTTATTATACTCCGGGAAAAATAAAATTTTGATCACATTAAATCCTACAGTCCGTTTTCATTTTTTAAACTAAGGTTTAGGGTTATTATAACATCGTACTAAGGTTGCTTTTCCTCTACACTACACCATAAGCGTTATGATATATAGGTAAAAAATACCTAACATCTAGAAAGTAATATTCATAAAATTCTACAGTGGAGATTTAAGATGCTTTTGCTTGTTTATAAACTTAATATTTAGTAAAAAAATATTCACCGATTTTATACATAACGTTTGGGAGATAGAATGTGTTATAGTAATATTTTTGGAGAAAGTATAGTAATGTATCTTAATAAATCGTACACAAGGTGATTTTTTTATAACATGTATTTATTAGGATAGATCCAGAAGCTTCTTTGAGTTTTCACCCCTGTGACTTTAATAAATCTAATGAATTTTATGTTTTTACCATTTATTTTAGTCAACATAAATTCCTACACAAAATATTTCATGTCATCTACATTTCCGTTCTTGTAATAAACCCTCATAAACAAAAATCTCTAGATTATATGAGAAGCGATCAAAGATATACAAATTATAAAATTTGCTGTATTTGATTTGAAACATTTATTGGCGCGCGAACGAAATTCGTGTCAGTTATGCTGCGCAGCGGCCACGTTATCGCGCTGTCGCGAAGCTTATTGTTGTTGTGTTGTACAATTAGAAACTTTGAGTCAATGAATTAGAGTTTAATTTCTCTTAAAGGAAATAAAGTGGTTAGTTTTAATTCTTTGACCTAACCTCAACTTTCGGCAAATGGTGTAAGTGACGTCTTCAACTTAGAAGGGACTGCGTAGGTACAGGTAACAAGTAACACAGTGGTTCGGTCCTTTAAATTAAAAACGTATTTTCTTTTTCTCGCTCATGCTCTGAAACATTTATCATTACGTTTAAAAAAAGTATGCTCGATATTCCACATTTACGTGGTGGTCCAGTGAACAGTGCGGTAATTAATTCCAATTCTTACTTCCCGCTGTTCACATGGTCACACGAAACTATTAAAAACATTATTGTTGTCTTTCATTTTTTTCCCTTAAAATAAAATTTAGTATAAACTTTTCGATTTTTGTTTTCTTTGTTTTTCTTTTCTTCTCCTTTTCTGTGCAAAAAAAGAAAAATCTTTGTTTTTTAAAATCGAATTTGTAAGGGAAGCAATTTACATTTTCTCCGAAAGATCAAACCAGAGGATGGTTTGAACAATGAACAATGTAAAATTGCTAACTTCCCGTCCTTGGTTTTAACGTACTATTACTCAATGTCTTCAATGTACTTACTTTATTTATTCCTAAGGACCAGGAAAAGTTGTAATCACTTAAGTAGGTAAAGGAACTAAAAATAGAAAAAAGAGAAGAAAATAATAAGAAAAAAAGAAAAAAAGGAAAAATATTATTTTGGTACAGATCTATTAGTCTGGTGACAAATCTATTATTTATTTGTTTGTAAGCGCTTATATTTTGATATTATTTAGCGATTTGATTTTGGCAACAGATCTACTATTTGTGGCACAGATAATTTGGTAATTAAATGATTGTTAATATCATAGCCTTTTCATACTAACACTGCCAGGCCGGACGCTAAACTAAACACGACAGATATGGATTTTTATATTAACTTTTCCAAGTTTAGAGTTTATTTACTCGTTTCAAAAGGTCTAAGTTAACTCGCGTCCGTAGGAGTTAGCCCTCAGTAACCCACATATGGTCCTCAGGTGGTGCTAAAGAAGTAAACCCCTTCAAGGTGGCAAATTTTGGCTGCAGTGTGTTATCAACCACCAGTCAAAAACAACATTATCAAACGGGGGGACGGGGCAACCGATCGCATTCCAGTACCGATTGCTGGCGAAGCCACTCTGGAGGAAAGGTCAGGCCAGATGTTGTGGTTGCAATGACTGGTTGTTGAGATGCGTAAAGGCTTTTCCGTTGTCTGCATGTATGCACGAATTGACATTTGTTGTCAGCGTCACCGTGATCTCGAAGACCCCACCCTTTCCTTCATCAGGGTTCTAGTGGACACTGGCTTAGAGAAAATTGTCTGCGCTTGTGTCTACCACTCGTACAGTCGAGACGCCGAGACTACCAGGCTTACCAACTCACTCATTGAGAAGGCAAATGTTGCTCTACAGCGGTACCCATCCACTCAACTAGTGGTTCTGGGGGATTTCAATGCCTAACGCGAGGACTGGGTGTTTCAATTCAAGAAAACCAACCATGCTGGTCATGAAACACGTAAGCTAGCCTTGACGCTAGAGACCTCTCCCAGCTGGTCCAGGAAGCCACTAGAATACCGGACATTGACGGGCACTTACCTAATTGCTTGGACCTTCTGCTGATAACAGACCCGGCAATTACTCGGTGTCGGTTTCACCACCCCTTGGTAGTTCTAACCATTATGTGGTAGGGTCAGCGTCGGTGTATTCTCCGCCCGACCTAAGGCAGGAGCCTTTTTTTTTATACACAACGGGATAGTGCTTGGCCTTCATCTCACCTAATGTTAAATGACGATAAGGCCGAAGGTGGAAGCGCACTACACCCGGAATACTGGCTATCTTACCTCTAACTGCCGGAACACAACAATTTTTAAATTCATGTTATGGCGTCAGACTTATGTAAGATGGTGGTAGCTAGCCAGGCGGACTTGAAATAAGCCCTACCATCAACCAAACTGAGTACAAATTATACCCCCCGTGGGAATCGAACCAAGTCCTTGAAAAAGTTTATAAAAAGAGCTTATTTCTTTCTCAGTAGTAAAGTGTTTTGGTCCCTCGCAAAATCAGTTGAGGTCAACTTCTACCTCTCAATGCCTCTTTTGATGAAACCAAACGGATCTTAGGCGCATGCTACCAAAAAAAAGGCAGATTTATTAGCCAATTTATTTACTAAGTATTTGCGTTTAGCTGTACCAATAATGCTGTACCATTTTACCGATTTACCAAGGTGTGGGACGTTTTTCGTTAAAACCGGTCTACTGGATCTTCTAGCTTACAACACTTACAAATGGAACAAAGTCATCGAAAGGTGTGCAGAGGCGCTCACCCTTTCTCTTGATATCTCGAAGGCTTTGGGCAGGGACGCAGGGTGTGGCATGATAGCCTTTTTGGCAAGCTATCATCATACTGACTTCCTACCGGTTTATATTTGGATATTGGACTTCCTGAGGGATCGGTCGATTAGAGTTGTCATTAATGGCTGCTCGTCCAACCAGTTGGCTATCAATGTTAGAGTGCCTCAGGCACCTGCTGCATATTAATGCCCGGTATTTTGGGATACGCATTATTGTCCGAACAAGGATAATAAGACCAAAACTCGGTGCAGCAACTATAAATATCACAACGAGCGTTTCAAAGGCACGACGAACACCAACCACAGAGCTGACTCTACTAATTGCCCGCGATTCAAACACGTATTGAAGAAAATCAATGACTGGATTGATAATGGCCGACAATGAAGATCACATCTATCCAACTTTCCTTCCGAGAACTGTTAAGGTTTTGGACACCGTATTGGGTGCCCTGCCTATCACTTCTTTATGATTTCCACTTCTTGTCGTATCAGGTCAGTATCAAATAGCTGCCCTGATATGGCTATTTTACCCACGTGTTTTATTAGTTTATCCAAGCCGAAAAAATTTTAGATTAATTAAAGAAAACCAATTAAACCTTCTCGGCATGTCAACACTCAATTTCGTCTCTTTCGTAGAGGGTAAAGCACAATAATTGGCATCTAAAAAGCTTGGCGTTCTGGTAAAGCTGAGAAAGTTCTTCATGCCGGAACAGCTGCTTAATCTATATCCAGCCATTCCGATTTATCTTGAATGAGGTTGACAAAATAATGATGAAATCGTCATGCATTTTTGTGAAATAGTACACAGCCGAGAACGAGAAGTTATCATTTTCATTGTTGAGGATGGTTTTAATCATTTGAGGCAACGCAAATAGCTTCCAGTATAAGACTATTTTTTTAATTGGTTCGTGTGCAGTAAAGTTACGTAAATACGCTAGCTGATGAGTTCTACCGTTTTGAATTTGAAATAGTTACTTGATCGGGAAGTAAGTATTGAAATTCATTCACCGCACTCAATTTTAAAATGTCGAACGCCCCGCATTCCTTTTGCAAATTGAATCATAACCATAAAGTTATATAAAAATAATATTAGCTGAAAAGTTCTCCGTTTTGAATTTGTAATACTACTTCCCGTACTAGTGCGGGAAGTAATTATTGAAATTCATTTCCGCATTGAATATCAAATTCAGAATGATGACATCATATCTCCGTATCCAGGCGCGACGGTTTTTAAGATTATAATATTTGTTAATATATAATAATAACATTTGTTAACTTTTTTTAGTTAATAATAACTTTGTGCTGGTAACAAGAAGTGAACTATTTTTCACTTAACAGAACGCACTACTAAACGAAACCCAACAGACATGGATTTTAATATTAATTCTTTTGGCCGCTGCTCACGTGTACCTAGTTATTGCACTGGTGCAGCTATTCTGATTTATCTTTAAGAAAGTTGTCAAAATAATGAACGAATTTCAGGCATGTTGTTGTAAAATTGAGAAGAAATTTAAATTTCCTTAAAGGAAAAGCTAAAATATCAAATCAATCAATTTTAAACTAAATGCGAAGACTTTAAGGTTCAAAATAAATTAATAGTTTTTTTTTCAGTTTTGTATAACCTAACGTGCTGCTGACTGTACTGTATGGTGTAAGTAGTCTATTTATCCTTACTTGTTCTCTATCTATTTAGTAAATAGTTTTTGGCGGCTGCACATCTATAACCATTTGTTGTATTTCATAAATGAATATTTCAATGAAGAGTTGTGTGAAGATTGTTTACCAAATAGGACAAGAAAGGATAAATAGACTAGTTTTTATCGTAAACTTTTGTATCGACTCGTGACACTGCGCCGCACCCGCCGGTCGCCGCGTCGTCACACAGAGCGCCTGCCATCCGTGCTTGCTCACTACTCTCCTCTATATTACCCTCCGCCTTGCTGATATTTTCGTAAATTTTGAGAAATCCTTTACTTAGAATTAAGGGGTTACTTAATTTTAAGATGTTATTAATTATTACACTATTTATTATTTAACTTTTACGACTGAAGAATTAATGCTTCATATTTAAAAATGAATAAAACGCATTTAAAAAAAAAACTATAATAGTCACCTGAGTGAACATTTTGTTATTAGTATAGTTAATTATAAGGAACATTATTCTGCAAAATCACTGATTTTTTTAATATTTGTTTCTAAGTTATGATTTTTTTTTTATTTATTTACCTTTTTTGAAAATTCCTCTGAAATATAAGTGGTGATTTTTGAGGTTTCGTTTTTAATGGTTTTTAGAAATTCATAAAGAAAATTCCCTTTGTGTACGATTTAATCTCTATGTTTTAAGACAAAAACAATCTTTAAACCACCCTTGCAATAAAAGCACCCCAGATATTTTGGGGAAAACTTGAAATTTATCATTGACTAGCTTATTTTAATCAAGTTTCCAAAAATCACCTCTGTAGGATATAATGTGATTTTTTCGAACAAAGTATTTTTCATTGCCTGGACTATTAGGTGGCTTTCTCGTTTGTTTGTGTGTTCGTTCGTTCATTTGTTTCTCCGCAAAGTTTGTGAACGATTTTGTACTAGATTCTCAATGAGCTAGAAACTTGAAACTTTGAACATAGATCAGAACTGGAAGGCAATACAATATAATGGTGTCATTGAGCTGATCTGATGATGTATCCGGAAGAAGGCCATAGGATCTCTATGATGAAACCATACGACCCCATCGTGTTTGGGCTCGGTACAATTGTCTTGACGAATACTCTAATGGGAGACGAGATCCAGGGTCTGATGATGAAGCTGAAAGGCCATGCCATAGGAACTCAATATTGAAACCGTGTAACCCCATCCAATTTGGGCTTGTTTGAATCGTCTTGACGAGTTCTTTGTTGGGAAATAGTTTCCAGGGTCTGATGATGGAGCCGGAAGAAGGACACAGGAACTCTTTAATAAAACCACGCCACCCCATCGAGATTGGGCTCGTTTGAATCGTCTTGACGAGTACTTTGTTGGGAAATAGTGTCCAGGGTCTGATGATGGAGCCCGAAGAAGGCCATTGGAACTCGGTAATAAAACTATGCAACCCCATCGAGTTTGGGCTCGTTTGAATCATCTTGACGAGTACTTTAATGGGAAATAGTGTCCGAGGATCTGATGATGAAGCCGGAGGAAGGCCATAGGAATTCTGCAATAAAACTATGCAACCCCATCGAGTTTGGGCTCGTTTGAATCGTCTTGACGATTACTTTGTTGGGAAATAGTTTTCAGGATCTGATGATGGAGCCGGAAGAAGGCCACTGGGACTCTGTAATAAAACCATGCAACCCCATCGAGTTTGGGCTTGTTTGAATCGTCTTGACGAGTGCGAGAGCGAGAGTAGTAGATGGTACCTTTATTTTTAGTCTTAGCTCGTCTCGTTAACTAAAAAGCAGAAAATAATAATTTACTGAAAAAAAACTTCCTACGGAGCGAGCCGCGCGAACGCATATTCAAGTGAACTCTCTGACCCCACGGACCAAACCACAGAATAGATATTTACTACGTACAGAAAGGACACTCCCCGCCCGCGATTTCATGTGCCGAATCGAGTGCTCTGTCAACTCTCATGCAAAACGTGAACGCGCGATATTTATTTTGATAATTCGAACTAAATAATTATGTTTCTTTTTGTTTATGTATTGTTATTAATAATGTCATAATAAGTTATAATAAGTACACTACAATACACATAATAATACAATACACGTTACTAACATAACAAGTGATATATACTTGGTTATAAAGCTGTTGGGTCATAAAGTGAACGGGAACGGGAACGGTACCTACTAATATCTCTGAATCCAACTTTTCATTAATTCTTATACCAATTCGAATTCAATATTCATAACTAAGACCGGACAACGTCTGTCGGGTCAGCTAGTTATCAATAACGTAAAGTTCAAATTTCTTCAGAGATAAAAAAATCGCGCGCATTCGGTGGCGAACATTTGTCGGTCGTTGTCGTCCGTCAGTCGCATCGCATCAGTGACACCAGTGTTGCCAGAATGTTAACTTTTGTACATTTTACGTTACTTTTGACCCTCTTATTTTCAGTTACACGACTTAAAATATTATAAGTACCTACGTTACATTTAGGACTCAATAAAAAATCTAATTTTCTAGCAAATAAGGGAAAAACTAATCGTGAAACGTAACACATCAAAAGAAGTTGTCGTTCGTCGACTCATAGGCAGTGATTGGTTGACACTTGATTTTGAGCCGTACATCCTCACCGCCCATCGTATATAATTCTTTTTCTCCCTTCAGTAGACAGATTCACCCAGGTAATTTAAGTGTACTCTTAAGTAGATTAAAGCACCCAGTGACCCAGGTAAAAAGCAACCTATCATCACCAGCCTATTCATGTCTCAACTGCTGGGGCATAGGCAATAGGCCAGAAGAACAAATAATATCGGGGAAAAAGTGAAGTTCGCTAAATATTTGTAGTGATTACTAGAAAAAAAACAAGTGCAAGCAATTTTCGACCTTATTAACATTTATCAAAATAACAGTTTTTAATGAAACAACAAAGTTAGTGAACGAAAATATGGAGAAAGAAACAACCGAATTTCAAAGTTAATAAGGTCGAATATCACTTGCATCTGTTTTTAGTGACATATTACTAAACAATGTTTTTCTACCTTTGCTTGTTTTCTCGCCATTCATTTTTTTCGTGCAAAGTTGCAGCAGTCTACGGTACTTAGTTTTCTTCTTCAACTTCCGATATAAGTAAATCATTGCAAAATATAAGTCAACCATTTTATTTCAAATTATACGATAGGTATATATTTTTTTATTTTATACGAGTATTATCACAATTCTATTCAAGCTGCAACTGATGTTCAAAACGTAGCAAGGGGAATACGCGCAAATGCGCGCGCATTCGCGCGACTCGTGCGCTAAAATGATTTTAATATGATACGTCAATCCAAGCTGGCTCCGAATTGAAGCGCATCGAAGCGCTTCCATTCGGAGCCAAATTGAATTGACCCTTATGGTTCCGTTTTTTCCGGATGTTTGAAACCCTAAAAATCACAATTGTTGGACATTGGACATTATTATCTTTCATCATCATCAGCCATTTTAATGTCCCCATTGCTGGGGCACAGGCCTTCCTTATGGGTGCATAAGGAGGACGGGCCATTAACCCACCACGCGGGCCAAATGCGGATTGGTGGGTGTTAACGACTGCAAATGCAGCCGGGACCAACGGCTTAACGTGCCTTCCGAAGCATGGAGGAGCTCGAGATAATACATTTTTGGTCACCCATCCCATGACCGACCCTTGCGAACGTTGCTTAACCTCCACAATCGCTGGGCCTTACTAATTAGTAATACTTATTCGATTATTAGTATATTACTAATATGACATTCGATTATCGAAATTAGTAATTAGTAGTTAATTCGATTATTGAAATTAGTAATAATCGCGCATCTCTAACTAAGACGCGGCGAGCGTTTTATTATATGTTAATGTTTAAATAAACATAAAGACATTTTTTGAAAAAATTAACCGTTGAATATTCTTCTATATCTCATTACCTTTTTTAGGGTTTCGTACCCAAAGGGTAAAAACGGGACCCTATCACTAAGACTCCGCTGTCCGTCTGTCTGTCTGTCTGTCACCAGGCTCATGAACCGTGACAGCTAGACAGTTGAAATTTTCACAGATGATGTATTCTTGTTGCCGCTATAATATCAAATACTAAAAACAGAATAAAGTTAATATTTAAGGGAGGCTCCCATACAACAAACGTGATTCTTTGCCGTTTTTTGGTACGGAACCCTTCGTGCGCGAGTCCGACTCGCACTTGTTTCTATATATTATTTGTGCGTAAGAGATTAATAATCTTTAAGTACAATCCAAAAAACAATGAAAATTTTCAATGTCTTTGCATATTTTTATAGTCGAGTGAAGATAAAAAATGGAGTTTTAAACCATAATATAATCAAGTTCGTTTATAAAACTACAACATATTTTTTCAGGCTCATGAACCGTGACAGCTAGACAGTTGAAATTTTCACAGATGATGTATTCTTGTTGCCGCTATAATATCAAATACTAAAAACAGAATAAAGTTAATATTTAAGGGAGGCTCCCATACAACAAACGTGATTCTTTGCCGTTTTTTGGTACGGAACCCTTCGTGCGCGAGTCCGACTCGCACTTGTTTCTATATATTATTTGTGCGTAAGAGATTAATAATCTTTAAGTACAATCCAAAAAACAATGAAAATTTTCAATGTTTTTGCATATTTTTATAGTCGAGTGAAGATAAAAAATGGAGTTTTAAACCATAATATAATCAAGTTCGTTTATAAAACTACAACATATTTTTTTATCTGCTCAAAATAAACAATGTTTAATTGTTTACTATTGAATCAAAAATAGGTTAATTTCGGATATACTGGCCTTAAGTACATGATAAATTCTTAAAATGTGTAAGTTTTGTGACTCACGTAAATTAATAAGAATTGGATGGAGGTACCTCGACCTAATGATGGCTTGGCACCCCCCAATTTTATTGGCACTCCTACATTACATAGGTACCTATATCTTTATGAATTGGCTATATGAACAGACATTCCTTTAAACAGCCGCCAAACTTTTGAACTTTGGTTTTATTTTATATTACGTGAGCACATTGCTATACAACGTGTTACAAAATAACCCCTAATGCCGAATATGGTAGATAGGGACCATCAAACTGAACAACTTTTACTATGGGACCGACTCTGAAATAGCGAAAAATAGTACATTACTGCCGCGGTCAATAATGACTGCGTTGCTGGCAGCGATGATGATGGCCGAGAGCGGAGCTTAGCGCAGGTCCAGGCCGTCACAGCGCGGTCAGCATTGCAGCCCTTGATGGTCAAGCTAAAATAAAGGCCGAGACCGGAGGTCGAGGCCTCGGACAGCAAGGGCTGCAAAGATGACCAAGCTTGAAGGCCGAGAGCGTAGTTAAGCTTAGCTCGAGGCCATCATAACGTGGCCAGCAGTGCAGTCATTGTGGACCAAGGCTTATATAGTACTTTACTCAAAAAATGCGAATACTGCCTACTATACCTACTATAGTAGGTACTTATATATAACCTAATTTCGAAAAAATACAAAAATGCAAATATCTCAGAAACGGTGCGTCGGAGCCAAAAAATAAGGTTTTTTTTAATCCCCTTTGTAACTTTGGAAGTAGATAAGAGGTATTGAATGAAAGGTCAAAAAACGGTCAAGTGCGAGTTTTTTATATTTTTCCATAATAATTTTATATAAAAGTACAAAAACATCATCTAGGTACAACAATACAACACTCGCGCAGATATAGAATGGGATTCAAAATGGCGGCTCACCGCGCTTACCACAACGAGTGTGGTGTGACTGAGAGAGCGATAGGTGTGGCGTTAAATGTGCGAGCGAGAAGTGAATATGAACGACGCCATTTCTAACCCCATTATTTATCTGCGCGGGTTTGTACAGTGTATTTTTCACCTAACTATCTTTTTGAAAGAAAACTCGACAATAATGGATTCTCAAAGGGAATTGCTGGTGGCTAAAACTCGACAATAATGAAATCCCATACAACTTTGTTGCGTCACCATCGGAGAACACCGGCAAGCTCGACTTTGTTCAAAGAAGGTTGTTAAAATAATGACCATATTACAAGTTTTTTGAGTAAAATATATAAGCCGTTTCATTACATTAAGATATAAGTACCTACCTACCTATTCGTAATTATTTTTTGTGTGATTCGATCGCGATTTCGATGGTCTCTAAAGTTCAAGTAGGTAGGTAAATGTTGACTTCATAAAATTATGTCAACATTTACAGCTTGACCTGATAAAGAGTTGACAAATATTGAGGGCGCCACTTTGTGAAATACTGACTATATTTATTTTGTACTGAAAAATTTTAGTTCCATTTCCATTTTGAAATTAGGTAAATATCATTTTTACTCTTTCTGGCCAAGCTGTAGGTACTTACTTGAACTTCATTTAATATCAATAATAGTTACGCCGGTTCAACTCTATTTTCATCCAAATCTATCATAATAATTAAAAAGTGTTTATTTCAAAGTGAGTTAGAAGTCAATAAACCCTTTAATTTATTATCTCCTTTATTTTGGGGAGTTGGGAGTTCCTACGTAATTACATCATACGTTTTTTAACAGCGCCATCTATGGATGAGTAGCATAAATCATTAATTACTCTTGAAAACTGTGCTTAAAAGAACGTTTCTTATTAGTACAATTTCTTGCCGATAGGTGTCACAAAAATAATTATTCTTTTATTGAAATTTGTTAAAAACTCTTCATTTTACTGTTTCACTACAATTTTGCACTTGGAGATTTTTTTACAGAAACAATTTAGACGTTTATCGACTTTATTTTATCTATATTTGAATATTACAAAAACATCAATGACAAATCGAAGCAGGTACCGCCATCTAGTGATGTAACTATAAACTAATATCAAAATCCATTTCTGTTGTTAGAAATGAGACCCCATGGTCATACCAAGCCATTCTGGCTTGGTTTGAGTTGCCTCACCATACGGACGCGGACTCGCCTTCTATGTGTAATTATTCTAAGGTACTCACCTAAAGTACTAAACTATTTAAAAGTAACAATATAAAAAGTCAAAGAGGTCAAAGGCGAGAGTTAGTGTGGTACCGGCTCACGTTTTTCTTAAGGCGATTAGTGTCGTCACATTAGCACCCTCATCTTAATTTATTGGTCGCTAAGTACATGATGTATCGAAAGTTCATATGTACGACCGACTGAAGCTAAGGTTCTGTCTGTAGTTAATTTACAAACAATAACCTCTGTAAAATATAGTTAGTTGTAGTCATGTTGTAGTAGTAGTAGTAGGTAAAAGAGCAAAAAGTGACCTCTTTTGGCACATTTGCCTACTAGGTACTACTATAACGAACTATATGCTTACTACTACTACAACAAACTAGAGTTATTGTTTGTAAATAAACTATTGAATCTTAGCTTCAATCGATACAAAATAAAAAAAACAATACCCCGTTTATGATAACATTACGGTAAGTTAAACTGATTAAACATCAGTTTAACCTACCGTAATGTTAATGTTATCCACCTATAGTTTCGAGTCTAGATCACGCTCGACGCTCGACACGATCTCTATCGACTCGATCACGATCAGTACCCTTAGCACGAACAACTATCGAGAAAAAAAACGCGCGTAAAATTACTCGATAGAGAATTATCTATGGAAATTTTAATTTCACTATTCAGCGGTAGATGGCGTTGTACAAATTTCCCATACAAAATTGCACTATCGAATGATTTTACGCGCGTTATTTTTTTCGATAGCTGTTCGTGCTAAGGGTACTGTGCCCTTAGCACGAACAGCTATCGAGAAAAAAAACGCGCGTAAAATTACTCGATAGAGAATTATCTATGGAAATTTTAATTTCGCTATTCGGCGGTAGATGGCGTTGTACAAATTTTCAATACAAAATTGCACTATCGAGTAATTTTACGCGCGTTTTTTTCTCGATAGCTGTTCGTGCTAAGGGTAAAGGCCAAATAGATGGCGCTCATTTTATCATAGCCGGCTTTTCCAAGATTTTAGCTATTACACAAAATATTTTAGCGTGTCCGATAACTAATGTCAATTCTTCACTATGAACGATTTTATCAAAACAAAATTATTTCATTAAATGCAATAAGGTATGTTTGTTTGTAGTATTTGCCAAATACAACTTTCGGATGAAGCGCCATCTATGCTGACAGCATTGTTAAGCTGAACTTTCCCAGGTTTTTAATTTACAAAAATGAATTAATGGCGTAATTATACATTGTTTTGTAATATTTGCACTCGATATTCAGTACACTCATTTTTGTTGACTGTGGGAATATGCGACAGTAGCCCAATCATACATAGGTGTTTAGACAGAAAATGTTAGTATTAATGCGAGTTCGACACGCACTTTGTAGTAATAAAGAAACCACAACAAACGCAAAACAAATTGGTTAGTGTTAGCACGCAATCTAATGTAAGTAGGTACTGTATTAACTGTATAATCGGAAACACAGATTTACGTACATGTCTTGAATAAAATTCAACAACTAATCGAAAATCCAACCTACCCCTCCTTTTCCCCATTTTTAATGCCACTCTTTCAGCTATATTTTTGACAGTCAAAATGTTTATATCAATTTGCACGTGGTAAATTAAGTTACCTCAGTGCCTCACGACGAAAGTCTGACCAGTGTGTGTTGCCAGTGATGACTTACGGCAGTGAAACGTGGTCGCTATCTATGGGTCTCATAAGGAGGCTCAAGGTCACCCAGCGTGCGATGGAGAGAGCCATGCTCTGCGTTTACCTGAGTAATCGAATCAGAAATGAGGAGATCCACAGGCGAACAGTAACCGACATCGTTCGAAGGATTGCTCCGCTGAAGTGGCAGTGGGCTGGACACATAGGGAGAAGAACCGATGGTCGTTAGGGCGGAAAGGTTCTTTAATGGCGACCGCGCACCGGACGACGCTCCGTGGGTAGGCCCCCGACAAGGTGGACCGACGATCTGGGAGGCCTATGCCTAGCAGTGGGCGTCGTGCGGCTGATAATGATGATGATGACAATAAAATTAAGTTAATGTTACGATCTTTACGATTGGAGACCTTGTTCTGAGAAAAAATAGCAAGAAACTTAGTAAGATCTGTTTTATTACTAATACTACAGAATACAGTTTCAGAGCTATTTCCTTCTAATGTTACTTATATTAGGTTTCTGTAGTTATTACACGAAGTCTGGTGTTTATGTTGATTCTTTACCCTTCGTAACGCCAGCTAATGTGCTAGTAATTGCTGCGGCACTCGCCTACACTGTTGGAATCAAGGTTTTTAGGTTAAATTGACCGTGAAGTCTGATCGATGACCTACAGAAGAAAAGGGCTCTTGCACTGCCAAACGTAGGTAAAAGAAAATTCACCTAATGGTCTTAATAAAATATTAAAAAAGTTTTTCGAGCTTATATGAACTTTTTTCAAACATGCTTGGGAATTCGATCATTGTTTCGACAACCCTCTTCGAAATTGGTCTTATACATGATCGTGTTTAGCGGCCGGCAATGTTATAATGATAACTTATGTCGTGTAATTTAAAAATGAGATGAACATTTTCACCGACGTAGTACAACACTAGATACTTAAACTAGCGCTTTGCTAAGATGACGGCGCCGTCATCCTAAGAAACCCTAGCATAAGAATAAATCTTTTATTCTTATAACTCTAGCTTTAGAACGTACTGTACCTACACGACAACCAAGGAAACTGAAGAAAGTCATCAAAGAGTTTATTAAAATTTCGAACTTGTTCGGACTTTAGAAAGCGCTTGGTGTGTGTGTCGAAAGACACTCTTTCTTGTGTGTGTGTGTGTTTTAAAGTAATAAAAATAACTATTTTATTTTTATTACTTTATCACACACACACACACACACACACACACACACACACACACACACATGTTGTCATTGAACGTTGATTTTGACAAAATGAGTGCAAGGGAAGAACATACAAGAGCACTAAAAAATATTTTGAATATCCACTGTCGATAATTTCCGCCTATTATTTAAAAAAGCCACTAAACAAGACTTGATATTCCCTTAGAACCCTGGGTCTTATTTAATACCTAGGTCTTTTTTTAAATGGGCGGAGCATTAGAAAAAAATTGTGGTAACCTATGGTTTGATTTGGTTGTTTTGTGGTGAGTCGCCATGGCAACGGTATCGGCGCATCTCTGCGTACGAAGAAATCGCTTCAGTACGGTCATTGATCTTTTTCATTTCTTGAATTTAGGTATTTAATAATTTGGAACCAATTTATTATTACAACACAGTATGCGTATAATTTTCTTTTATATCTACATATAAATTTAATCATAACATATTGCAGTCTTCAAATTAGTTCAAATACTTGCGTACCTACCTAGGTATTTATTTGAGTAGCTTCAAATACCAACGGTTTGTTTTTTGTAAAAAATAGTCTGATGAATATGTTAGATTTTATAGGTATTTTTTTCCCTATTTCAACCTTATTATTGAAGAATATAAAAAAGTAAAGCAGAAGTTTGTGAATGCTACTCGATACTAGATGGCGTTAGTAGTTCTTTACAGTTACGATTTGGTATGTAATTTGGTTTCGGACAAAATATAAAAATTAAACATCAATTTATCCTATAATCATAACTTTTTTTTTTATGGACTTTTGATTATCTTGGATAATTTATATTCATTCCAGTTATAAACTGAAACTTTACTTTTTTTAATAGAATAAAATGTAGTCCAAATCTAAAATTGAAACTCTCCCATTTAGTAGGTATGAACCTCTATACAAAAAAAAGTTGGGAGTTACAAGTCGTGATAAAGTTTGGCCACATGATAGAAACTGATCTGTAGGCTGTTTCTAACTAATATTGAGCTGGGCCAAACTATCCTTACATACAGTTCCATATGGCGGCGGGTTGAATAGTGCACTTTTCCCGGCTCCATTCTAAAAACTATAACAATTCAGGCTTAGCTAATAGGTCAAATGTGGTATCATTTTCGGATAAATCAATAACGTAGAATTTATTTCTGGTATAAAAAAAATGCAATTAATTACGCAGTTTCTGAAAAATTACATAATAACCAACATTTTTAAACTTCATTTTTTTAGTTTAGGTATTGGCACTTGTTTTTCAGGTTAATTTGTTATATGCTTTTGTTATGTTAACTATATTTTATACAATTTGCGCCTAACCCAAGTAGTTGAGGTCCATTGTTTGCGGAGACACAGCTAGTCAAAAATATGCATTTTTTCACGAAATAAAAGGGGTTTCCGTTTCGTTCGGAAGCATTACTTACTTTTTTGTTTATATTTCTGTAAAGTTAATTAAATTTTCTACAATTTGAGCCTAACTTGAGTAGTCTAGGTTTACTAGTTGCAAAGACACAGCTAGTCAAAGATAAGATTTTTTCAATTAATTTCAATAAAAAGCCCATTTTTAACCAGCTATGTCTCTGCAACCAATAGACCTAGACTACTCAAATTAAGCTCAAATTATAGAAAATTTAATTAACTTTACAGAAATATAAACAAAATAGCTGAAAAATGTTTCTGAACGAAACGGATAACTTTTTTATTTCGTAAAAAAATGCATATTTTTGACTAGCTGTATGTCCGCAAACAATAGACTTAAACTACTTGGGTTATGCTCAAATTGTATAAAATATAGTTAGCATAACAAAAGCATATAACAAATTAACCTGAAAAACGATTCTTTAAAGTAGTTTTTTTGAAATTACTGAAACAAGTGCCAATACCTAAACTAAAAAATTTAAGTTTAAAAATGTTGGTTATTGTGTAATTTTTCAGAAACTGCTTAATAAATTGATTTTTCTTATATCAGAAATAAGTTCTACGTTATTGATTTATCCGAAAATGATACCACATTTGACCTATTAGTTAAATCTGAATTGTTATAGTTTTTAGAATGGAGCCGGGAAAAGTGCGCTATTCAACCCGCCGCCGTATGGTACTGTATGTAAGGTTAGTTTGGCCCAGCTCAATATTAGTTAGAAACAGCCTACAGATCAGTTTCTATCATGTGGCCAAACTTTATCACGACTTGTAACTCCCAACTTTTTTTAGTATAGAGGTTCATACCTACTAATTAGATCATCATAGCGTTGAAAATAATCCTTATGATGAATAATTGTGGAACAACGTGTGTTATTTGATCTATCAGTGGATCATCTGAGTTTACTATAATGGCACTCTTATGAAAAAACTAGCTTCCGCCCGCGACTTCGTCCGCGTGGACATTCGAGAAAATCCTTAGGGATCATTTAACCAGGATAAGAAGTATTCTATGTTTTAATTTTATCGAAATCCGATCAGCTGTTTAATACGTGATTAGGCGGGATTAGGCGCGCTGCCTTGCGAGGCAGGACGTTTGCCGCGTGTAGCAGGCCTTGCACGAGGCAGCTTGCTTTGTGGGGACGAGGTTTCTCGAATGTCCACGTGGACAAAGTAGCGGGCGGAGGCTAGTTCATTATATTCAGAATTAGGTCCAGAGATATTAGTATCCACGTCTACGTCCACGAAAAATGGGTTTAATTATTTGTCTTTAGTTTTCAATCATTTAGTGAGTTTTACTTGAAAATGAATGACTTTACGTTTACAATTTCATCCCTTTTTCACTCTTTCTGGGGGTGGAATTATCAAAAGCGCTAAGTTAAAATAAATATAAGTTTTCAATCGTCAGCTTAAACACAAAATTTGAAGATTCTGACTACGAAACAGGGGCTGAATTTTCCAAAATCCGTTCTTAGCGGACGTCTACGTCCTAAAGACCATTAGCCCCGTATCTATAGACGAGTAAGTAATGACTTGAATAAAACTTGTAATATTCAAATGGTTCTCATAACCATACCCCGTTATTTCGGTGCACGAATGAAATACAGACTAAAAAAATCAGAAGCAAAAGACCTTTAGGGCCACATAATTACTGCCTACGTTTTTGCTACTCATAAAACAACTGCATTTTGTAGCATATATTTAGGTACCCATGAGTCGCAGTCGCTGGCTGTCATTTATCGTTGACGCGTTCGCGCGAGTTCGAGAAAACACGGGCGAGTGAGACAGTGAATCAATCCGTATTCTGTCACTGTCAGTCGCATCAAAGAGCCGATAACAACTGCCTGCGCTCGCGACATGATTTGTATGTATGCATATCAAATCTATTAGTTTGATTTGCTACTTAGAAGTGCCAAACACTATGTCGCGTGTAACGACACACGACAATGATTCTCTAGAAATAAAACGTTATTTCTAGAGAATCACAAAAAAAGTTTCGAAGATGAAGGTGAATATTCTCAATCAATTCTGTCGTTAAAAAAAATACGCCAGAGTACAAATCATCGAATTGTTAATTTAATACGTTCAAAGCCGTTACTTGAATATAATTTCAGAAAAATATGTATTACACATTACATTCTCTTAGAGGTTGAGTGGGACTAGGCAGAATTATCAAATCAATCAAAAATAGACCTTCTTTTGTACTTTGTCTCTGGCTTCAATCATTCGTGCACCCGCGATAACGGGGTATGCTCATAACATATTCTCATGCAATTAATAGTATAATTCATCTTAAATAACTTCTTAGTGCAGTTTTGGTGCATTTAAGGTTAATTATACTATAAAATAATATAATATTAGAAGCATTTGAAAATTGCAAGTTTTACTCAAGTCATTACTCGGTGTGCCAAATTTCAGCTAGATCCGTCCAGTAGTTTGAGCTATGCGTTAATAGATCAGTCAGTCTCTTAGCTTTTTATATATAGGTACCTACAGATTGCGGGCACCTGATTTTCGTCACTGAAAAAAACGACATGGAATTTCGAATGATTGTTTATTAACTAAATGCAGTATTTTTTTGTTAATAGCTAAGTATACTTAAAACTGTTCATAGAGACAATTCATTTCTTAAAAATAAGTGCCGAATTAGGTGAATAAAAATAGATGGCGCCAGAAGGATTTCAAAGTGGCTATGTACAAGTTAATTCGAATGTTAGATAATTGTTTAAAACAGGAAAGTTA
The DNA here is from genome assembly GCA_943789525.1 of Agriphila geniculea. Taxonomy (NCBI): domain Eukaryota; kingdom Metazoa; phylum Arthropoda; class Insecta; order Lepidoptera; family Crambidae; genus Agriphila; species Agriphila geniculea. Next base: position 24,473,862 of record OX038875.1, on the reverse strand, counting down.
TTGTATATTGAGGTAAGAAATAATACTACTCTACCAACCTAGTAGACTAGTTCATTTAAATTAAGCATCAATAAAAATTCTGCGATGATACTACTAAAATTATAAAAACGTTTAAAAGTTACTTGGAGTTCGTACTCAAATATTTTTTTATTAAGACTTACCTTAAAGCTATAACAAAAGTATTCAGTAAATTTAATTAACAAAATACTCATCAGTGTTTAAACTACGTTCGTAGATGGATTTTTTACAGTTAGATGCACTTGTGTCTAAACTACGTACGTAGATGGTTTTTTTTACAATTATATGCACTTGTGTTTAAACTACATACGTAGATGGGTTTTTTACATATTGATGCATTTGTGTTTAAACTACATACGTAGATGGATTTTTTTACAGTTAGATGCACTTGTGTTTCAACTACGTACGTAGATGGATTTATTACAATTAGATGCACTTGTATTTAAACAACGTACGTAGATGGATTTATTACAATTAGATTCACTTGTGTTTAAACTACGTAAGTAGATGGATCTTTTACAGTTAGATGCACTTGTGTTTAAACTACATACGTAAATGGATTTATTACAATTAGATGCACTTGTATTTAAACTACGTACAAGATGGATTTATTACAATTAGATTCACTTGTGTTTAAACTACGTACGTAGATGGATTTTTTACAATTAGATTTACTTGTCTTTAAACTACGTACGTAGATGGATCTTTTACAGTTAGATGCACTTGTGTTTAAACTACATACGTAAATGGATTTATTACAATTAGATGCACTTGTATTTAAACTACGTACGTAGATAGATTTATTACAATTAGATGCACTTGTATTTAAACTACGTACAAGATGGATTTATTACAATTAGATTCACTTGTGTTTAAACTACGTACGTAGATGGATTTTTTACAATTAGATTTACTTGTCTTTAAACTACGTACGTAGATGGATTTTTTATAATTAGATGCACTTGTGTTTAAACTATTTTTCAAGAGGGGCCCGTTAAAAAGATATAGACACACCAATTTCAAAGGTTACCTAAAACTTGCACTAAATGTTTGTACGAAAGTATGATGTTATGATAAATATTACAAAAAGTCAAATAGAATATAATTTAACAGAAATTCTTCACTGACCTAAATCTTGTTGACATTCATTGGCAAATACAGTATTTAATATAGGTACATCATTTTGGACTGATTTTTGCTTCTACTATTCAAAAAACCATTGTATGTGTGTTGGGCTCTAGTGCCATCAGTAAGGTAAACCCCAAAATAAAAAAATAGACACATTTTTGTTTAAACAAAAAAAGCAATGTTAAGTTAAAATTACAAGTAGGTACATGTACTTAATTTTATATTATAACAGCCATTACAATAATGTCACTATGGATGTAGTTCAAAACTAGCGAAATTAATACAAAATTAATACGTTTGTAATGACTATTTTTTAGTTACACGAAGTACTTAATAATTTCTCGGTTGACTTAAAAGCTATATGAATTCGTCGTATAAATGCGAGGATAAATATTGGCAGTTTATTAGGATGTTGGTAGGTAACCTACGTAAAACTATTATAAGTAATTAACAATGGAACGTAAGCTAAAACGCCTAATTTCTTATACGAATATGAAATGCCAATTACATCGTACGACACGAATAAACTTTAAGGCCCGCATTTATAAAAAAGCACTCAACTCTAAAATAATGATTTTATCTACACCCATGTTTAGGTAAATCCTGTGTAAAGGGTTTTGACATGAGAATAAATAAAGTTTATTTATTCTCATGGTTCTGAAACGGTTAGCTTACTGCCAACATTACAATATCCGAGCGAGAGCATGTCGCGCTCCTCCCCGCGCCCACGCGCGTTACATTATGAAATTCAGTACAACATTATAACATTCGTTCGGATGATAAAAAAGGAGGAGGAAAGTCAAAGTCAAAGTCAAAACCCTTAATAGAGGATACATATCATGGGTCTTTTGAATCCATAAGTATTAAAATATTGTTAGTATCCCAAATAATAAAAATAATGGGTGTAAATTAAGTTTTGTATGCAACTGTACATAATTAGGTATTATAGTACAGTTGCATAAATAACTATAAAGCTCTCAGCACAGATTTATCACAATACATTTTTTTATTGGCAATTTGTGTAATGCCAGCACTACATATTCGGCAAGCATCGACACAATTCATCGTACGTTGCCGGTTTTGTAACAAATGCTTCAAAGAGGTTCTTACACAAGCATCAACGTACGATAAATTGTGCCGATCTTTGGTGAATATGTAGTGCAGACATAAATCTATGTATCGTTGGCTTACATATAGAGACACTTGTCACAGAGATTGGTATTGTCTCACGATTGAGAGCGTTTTATTAATCCGGGCCAATTTATAATATTTTTGTTAGGTATAACTAAATTAGTTGATGAATTTAAGAATATTATACAGTTAAAAAGTGTCAGAAACATTATGTATGTGACGACAGAGACAAAAATAAAATTATTATTATTAAGTAGTCTCTATAATACAAAATACTATTCAGAAATAAACTTACTTGACTAGTTTAAGTATAAATATGTTACTTCATTTTGTAACTTTATAAATAGTGTCTATAGTATAAATAAGGAATAATAACAATGTGTTTTATTAAACCTGAGAAAATGTCGAGAGGTACATAGTACCTACTCAGTTATACTAAGTGTAGGGATATTTACGTACCATGGGCAACAGCGTCGCATAACCACTCCTAAAGTTAAAATCGCTTGCATGCCGCGCCGTCACATCATACGTTTAGTTCGTGCAGGGGCGATACGCACGCACACGAATTTTGTTGCTAACTGATTAAGCGACGCTGTTGCCCATAGTATATCATGACCAAACAATAGTTGAAAAGTATCACAACAGAATCGTAGAAAAATATACGGAAAGAATCTTACATCGAGAATACTAAACTAACGACGAGGGAAACGATGTCAGAGTCAAATAAAACGTCATAACGTTGGTAACTAAAGGGGCGCTATATAAAATACATTCGTTTCGTGCACAGCTTCTAGCTACTCTAAGAAGGAAAGAGAAGAAGAAGATTCGCTTCGCACCACCGAGCGTTCAGTACCCTTAGCATGAACAGCTATCGAGAAAAAAAACGCGCGTGAAATTACTCGATAGAGAATTATCTATGGAATTTTTAATTTCGCTATTCGGCGGTAGATGGCGTTGTACAATGTTCCAATACAAAATTGCACTATCGAATGATTTTACGCGCGTTATTTCTTTCGACAGCTGTTCGTGCTACGGGTACTGATCCCGTAGCACGAACAGCTATCGAAAAAAATAACGCGCGTAAAAACATTCGATAGAGTAATTATGTATGAGAAATTTGTACAGCGCCATCTATCGCCGTATAACAAAATGAAATTTTCCATAGAGAATACTATATCGAGTACTTATACGCGCGTTTTTTTTCTCGATAGCTGTTCGTGCTAAGGGTAAGGGTACTGTACCCTGTAACAGCTATCGAGAAAAAAACGTGCGTAAAAGTACCCGATAGAGTAATAATAATAATATTGAAATAAAACAGTTTTTAACGGATACTAGCGCGGTTTTATTGAAAGTTCTTTGGTAATTAGTTGGTATTTGGTTTGATTTTTGGTTTTCCCGACGTTTCGGCAACTTTGCAGCTGCCGTGGTCACGGGGGACTGCAGCACCAGACCACGGCAGCTGCGAAGTTGCCGAAACGTCGGGAAAACCAAAAAACAAACCAAATACCAACTAATTACAAAAGTACTTTCAATAAAACCGCGCTAGTATCCGTTAAAAATTGTTTTATTTCATGTCTAGTGAGCGCGTAAGCTTGAGAAGTGAATAATAATATTCATTTATTTCGAGCTACTTATTCTCACTCAAAAAATTAGTAACAATGATACTTAAATCTAATATTAGTATGAGCTTACAATACAAAAAAAACAAAAAAGACGCAACAATAACGCGACGCGACAAAGTAATATCTATGAATAATTTAATATCGCTTTTCAGCGGTAGATGGCACTGTACAAATTTTCCATACTAAGTAAATTACTATATCGAATGTTTTTACGCGCGTTATTTTTTTCGATGCTGTTCGTGCTACGGGTATTGTACCGTTAGCACGAACAGCTAAGTACCTATCGAAAAAAATAATGCGCGTAAAAACATTCGATAGTCAGACTAGGGTTGCCAACCCTACTATATAATATAGTATCCTACTATATTGAGGGCTCCCCTACTATATTTTTTCAAGTGAAAAAATAAAAAAAAAGCAGCAAAGAAAATACTTACACTTATGCACGTAAGTAATTGCATAGTAATTTTTGTGTTTAAATACTTGTGTTTAAACACTTGTGTTTATGGTTGTTGAATAAATTATGAAAATCTTAGTATGAAAAAAGCAACTTCTTTAAAATCCTCCACACAAAACGATAACCTACTATATTTTTTGGACTTTTTCGCCATCGACTATATTTTTACACGTAATAATATTGAAACTACTATATTTGTTGCAAAAAAAGTTGGCAACCCTAAGTCAGACCGACATCATTCACATTAGGGGACGGACACTTCTATAACCATAGACATAGAAAAATTTTCGCTGCGCTCAAGACATTCTATTTCTATGTATTACCCATAGAAATGGATTTAACATTTTCCTCGATCGTTGCCAAAAATCCCGTCTATAATTTTGTGTGGGAAATTTGTACAGTGCGACTGCACTGTTTTAATTTCGCTTTTCGACGATAGATGTATCGCCAAAAAGCGAAATTAAATTTTCCATAGGTAATTTACCTCTATCGAGTAATTTTACGCGCGATTTTTTTTTCCGATAGCTGTTCGTGCTAAGAGGACGAAAGCTCAATCGTTTCGTTCCTCAGTGCAAAACTAAGAAAGCTTCGGTTGAGGATGAGAGAAAATAAAACATGATAAAACAAAAGTCATACATAATTTAATAGGGCAGATTAGTGGTAGCGTAAGAAGGTACCACGTGTTTGCCTCGTCATCGGGGCTGGCGGGGGTGGGGGGAGAAGCATGTCGAATTCTTCCACGATAGTCTTTGGGTGTAGCGCGCTGATGTTGTTGTCCATTGTGTAGGTCCTCGCGTGCGTCCTCGCGAGGCGCGGCGGTTCGTCGTTGACGAGCCACTCGCCTCGTTCTCTCAGCTTCCTCCTCCTCTCGAGTTGCTTGTCTCGGAGGTGGTGGAGGCGCGCGAGGTTGCTCTTCACCTGCTGCGCCGTGAGGCCGGTTTTGCCGGACTTTAGTAGGTTCGCGTTGTATCGGAAAGATGCTTCGGGGTCGCGCCTATTCCATTGATATCTGGAGAGAAAAATAAGGGTAGTATTTATTTAATCGGGTATATAATAATGAATTACGCGTGTATTCCCAGAAGTTCCATTGAAGTTGTCCCATGATGGGACTTTTGGGATTTTTCTTCCCAGAAGAAGTTCAGTTACTTTTACAACTACTACTACAACCGGGTTTGCTTGAATAATTCAACATAATTCTGGGAATCAAAATTCCACTAGTACCATTAATGGAACCTCTGGTAAGAAAAATCCCATAAGTCCTATCACGGAACAACTTCAGTGGAACTTCTGGGAATACTTAAGTATGAAAAATACTGAATATAGCGTACTAAAATATTAAGTAAGGGGAACGACTGAGAGTGGCTACAAATATTGGAAATGGGTGATTGAGTAACTAGTTATTCAGAACGGGCAGTACTTTTATTATTAAGCGACCAAATTTCTATTTGGGCGACAACCTTAAGGCATACGAAAAATTTGAAATTTGCCATATATTTTATTAAAAAAAACGACTATTAACCTGATCGAGATGCTAAAAAATGTTTTATTGTGTAAGCTTATAGTTATTTATGCAACTGTACTAGAACGAGGGGTATTAAAACACGAACGTGGGTTTATCACATGAGTGTTTTAATACCTAATTATGTACAGTTGCATACAAGACTTCATCTACACCCATTTTTTATTTTTTCTTATTTTTATTAGGCAAACAAACAATATTTAATACATATGGATTAAAAACCTAAGTATCCTCTATAAAGGTTTTGACTTTGACTTTCCTCTCCCTCCTAGTCATTATGTCTTCCGCAAGAGTGTTATAATGTTGTACTGAATTTCATAATGCAACGCTCGCGCGTAGGCGCCCGGCGCTGCAGGACCAGCTCTCGCTCGGGTTATTGTAATGATGGCTGTATGCTAACTGTTTCAGAACCCCTTACAGAGAATTTAAAGCATGGGTGTAGATAAAATCAGTTTAAAGTTACCTACTTGGTATAATAGTTGCCCACTCAGTATTTTTGTCACTCATTTAGAATTTTCACTGTTAACTTAAATTATTTATATCCCACATGTAGTTGCTCGTTTTACGTATTTTTTAAAAATCCAAAATTTGTCGCCCGTTAGGTTATTTTGTCGCAAACAATATAAGCCGCTGCCAGGTTTAGTATTTAAGTATCCCATTAACAGTCGCCTTTATAATTTCCAGTACCCAATTAAAAATATCCCGAAAATTAATAGTAGAGAGTTAGTTTTTGAGGAAGTTTGCGAACTTGTATGTAGTAAAGTAACTACAGTTTTAAATACTAGACAAAATAAATACAGTAGGCTTGTAGTGTGTTTCAAAAGTTTAATGTAGGATAGAATCGATCTAAAATTTATGGACAATTATTTTGATGTTATTGGGCAATAAAAGTCGGTTAATGTGTTTTGTTCGCAAGTAGATTTGTACCGAATTGGAAAGGGACCGCTGTGCTAACGATAATGGGAAAAGTTTTAATGCTGGACAAACAGAGATTAAAAGTAATATACCTAGATGAAAACTCATATTTATTGGTACCTAATTTAATTCTGCTAATGTCAATAACAAAATATGGGGTCAGTAAGCAAGCGCTGCAAATCGCCAAATCCATTTATTATCATGATTCATAAATCAACTAGGTCAATATTAAAAAAAGGGAACCTATGCGGATGCGTGTAATGTTTATTGAATAACCTTTCATCAATAGCTACTTTTCACTTTAGAATAAAAATATTTATGATGAAGTGAATTTGAATTATACTAAAGACTTACCCGGGGAATGGTTTCGTCAACTTCCGGTTTGTGGGTCGCGATCTCTTCCTCAGTTCGTTCGGCCGCAACCTGCGCGGGCGCGGGTTTCGCGTGTTCGGGTGCAGGCGCATGGCGCTCGGGCGCACGTCGTATGACTTCGGGTGGATTAGAGGGTTGAGGGTGACGTCATTCAGCTTTGGGTTGAGTTCTGCGCTCACGCTGGGCACGGTGATCTCGTTGGGCGTCCCCATTCGCTGCCACCTTTTTCTCAAGTCCTTCACTTTGGACTTGGGCAACTTGCGCAGTTTCGTTTGACAAATGAACTGGCGAGGTTCATAGCAGCTGGCTGGAGACCATCTGTAATGAGATGCAGCTCATTTAAAAATGTCACTTTACTCAAACATGGTATAGATACAAAAAGTTAAGTGTAAAATAACCCAACTACTTATAAGTAAGACTTATAAAGTCAGTGAATGAAAAGTTTGAACATTAGAATGTTTATGCAACTTAAAATCTAATTAACATAATATCTGCCCGCTGGTCATGTTCATTACATGAGTCAATGATCCTTTAATTATTCGCACATAGCTGTTCTTTAAGATGGCCCAGAATATTGTAAGCCGGTTGTTGCTGATCATAGCATATTCAATTCAGCTATATTATGATTCAATTTTCAATAGTGTGTTCCAAACAATGAGAATCGTACACGATCAGTTTCAGTGATGCAGTTCTACGGCTCCCCTTCGCCAGTTGTGCTCAAGGGCAAGAACATGTGTTGGTGCATTTTATTTGCGGAGGGCGCCCGTTGCAGTCAATTGTTCGAGTCGGCGGCGACACAATACAAATCGACAATCGTAAACTTTTATATTGGTTTTCGTGGTATCGATCACAGTTTAGCAATAGTCGTTCCAGCCAATGAGTGCCTGTTATTGCTTGGTTCAAGGGAAAGGTTGGAGCGTGTTTCATTCCTTCTTGGGCATTTTACAGCTTTATGATTTACCATACCTACCTTGAAGAATTGTCAATGCCCATAAAAAGATTTTATAATAAATTACACACATCAACTTTGTCTAGGGATACATGTGGTTTTTTCATACAAACGAGGTAACTTTGTAGCCTTGTTTTCTGCCAGGGATGTACCGTGCTGTGATCTGATGATGGCCATCCAGGGAGTGAATGAAGGAGATTCAGATTGTTATACACACCCAACTGATCTGATCAGCATTCTAAAAAATTAAAGGATATGTTTAAAAAAACCGCGAAAATAGCGTTAAAATGTATGGAAATCCTGAAACTGAGAACTCTGACCCTTCTATCTTTTAGAATGCTGATCAGATAAGTTCGGTGTATATAGGTATATAACGATCTGAATCTCTTAATTGATTATTAACTTTGAAAAAAATATTTAGTTAACAAAGGTTTATAGGATTTTTTCTGTAATAAACTGAACTTGCACCAAACTAAATAATGTGGTCACGGAATTAAATCAAGCTTAATATTGATTGCTGCACTTTTAGGGTCCGAATAGAATCACCCATTCTTCCATTTCAATGTTTGACTTTATCCACACAATATTCAATTCGTCACGAATTCGTTTAAACTTGACGTTTATTAGAGACTCCTTGTTATTTGCTGCGAAGTTATGCATTTAATTTAAAGGCTTTAGTGAAACTTTGCCATTTGGCCTATTGACTATCGGAGTTTTAGATAAAAAATACTTTGTCAAAATATTAGCTTGTTTGTAGTAAAATACCTATTGGTTTACCAACAAAATAAAACCAAGAAGAGTGATTTTAATAGTTGAGCACATCATTTGTTAAAATACAAAAATGGCGATAATATGTTTGCGATTAGTTTCAACTCTCTCTTGAGATGTAAACCTACACTTCATTTTCCGTTAGTTTACTTTCATCTTAATCAACTGGTAAGGCTGCTTTTCCACCAGAAATGAATGAGGTGGATCGAGTTGCATTTCCCGCCCCTTTTGCACCCTCAGTACTTGTACCTAAGTACGCCACACATTACATCCCACCTGTATTTAAGCTCCGGCATCATAGCGATGCAGTGCCACTGCAGCTCCTCGGGCGACAGCTTCCTCATCTTGGAGAAGGACTGGTAGTGCATGCTGCGCAGCTCCCCGCCCCACTTCCACCCCTTCGAGTTGTAGTCGTATATGCCGCCTATCCACCGACTCGCCTTCTCTGCAATTTACCAATTTTGAAATCACATTTTGTTGTTATTTTGTTCGATAAGTACAAAACTAAGAGATTAGTATTTTTTAAATCGGTATCGGAAGAGGAAAATTCGTCTATATTTAAGTTGTACTTACTTATATATTGTACTAGCAGCCGCCCGCGGTTTCAACCGCGTGGTTACCGTTCCCGTGGGAATATCGGGATAAACAGTATTCTATGTTTTAATCTAGGCTATTTACTATATGTGTGCCAAATTTCAATCAAATCTTTTCAATAGTTTTTGCGTAATTGAGGAACAAACATCCAAACATCTAAACATCCAAACCCACAAACTTTCACATTTATAATATTAGTAGGATTGTATTAGTTGCTAGTATCAATTTTTGCATCAAATCAAAATTTTAATATAACTATAAATTATAATTATTACCTCCTGAATAAAGAACAATGTTTGATAAAGAAGATATCTTCATCATTGCTCTTTATTCAAAACAAAACTACTAATACTGACCAACGGCGGGTTTGTTGAGGTAATTTCTTAAATTTCTGTCCTCCCATCGAGCAGGAACAGATAAATTGCTGTCACGATCCTGTAACAAGAAAAACATAGTGTAAGTATAATAATATACTTTTAAGCGCATTTTTTTTCTCGATAGCTGTTCGTGCTACGGGTACAGCTCTATAGATAATTTAATTTTGCTATTCGGCGGTAGATGGCGCTGTACAAATTTCACATACAAAATTACACTATCGAATGTTTTTACGCACGTTTTTTTTTTCGATACCTTGTACCCTTAGCACGAACAGCTATCGAAAAAAATAACGCGCGTAAAATCATTCGATAGTGCCATTTTGTATTGGAAATTTGTACAACGCCATCTACCGCCGAATAGCGAAATTAAAATTCCCATTGATTATTCTCTATCGCAGCGGTTCCCGAATTCTTTTGGCTACGGAACCCTTTTTTGTTCACCGCTTTTGGGCGGAACCCTAGATCAAGTAAGAAATAAACTAACCAGGGTAGTTACATTCAGGTAAAGAAAACCTAGGACAAGGCTGCGCAAAAAAATTTTGGGTATATTTTCTAACCAAATGTACGTTGAAATCATTATAACTGGCAGTAAAACCACTGTAGAGTATTAGTTATTCTGTGGTAGAGTCTGGTAACTGGTAAATGAAGGACATGTTGAATGTATGTGAATGTTTGTAATTAAAATACTCAAAATCAATGGAAACAAACGGGCGAGTCAGCAAAGTAAGAGTAAAATAAAAAAAGGAGAACCACTTAACTGAAGGGAAAAAAAGACTTTTGATTTAATTTATTAGGTATTTTTATTTTGACTCTGTTTCCATGCCAATTTTCTATTACTACGGGCCTCTCTCATTAATTGCGCGTTATTTTTATATTTACTTACTAATTCCGAACAAGACATGTCTTTTGTAATTCTGCTTTCATTAAATCTACAGAGCCAAACATTGCAATGATTTCTGACATTAGAACATTTAAGCGTCATATTTTTCCCATATTATGGGAAAACCTCGCTCAACATAAGCATTTGAAAGCAGCATGCTTAAAGCGCGAGATACAACGCAAAATAAGGCATTTAAGATGTTGTCCTTTATGCTTTAAAACATTTGGACCCATTTTTATTAATACTTACTTTGATTGTGATCGCGTGTTATCATCAAAAATCTGGACAAAACTAATGGATCGTCGGGACGCGGGACAATATCATTGAAATCGGGACTGTCTTTATACGTAAACTCTTGAATTTGCGCGGAACCCCTGCGAGCCTCTCACGGAACCCCAGGGTTCCGCAGAACCCCATTCGGGAACCGCTGCCTATCGAGTAATTTTACGCGTGTTTTTTTTCTCGATAGCTGTTCGTGCTAAGGGTACAGTTCATGCTAAGGGTACATCATTTTTCGAAATGGCTGAGACAACTCCCATATTTTCGGCAATATATTTTTTTTCGAAAATTTGAATTGAAGGAAATTCCATTATAATTATCAAACCTGCTTACAAAATTTCACGAGAATCGGTTGAGCAATGCGACCTGTAGAGGAAAACAGCCGGACAGATGCAAAATTTTTGCCACTTATTTCCATATTTAAATCTAAGCAGTTTTAGTACAAATTCCCTATTGCATTGTTCAACACCGACCGCATATTCAACCATCAACTTTAGAAAGCGCAGCAATAAAATCGTTCACAGTAGCTATTCCTGACGATTTAATTACTTCCCGAATTATAAAACTAACCTCTTTAGCGTATGTAGTTGTAAGCATTAAAGTTGATGAATCAATCCCCTTGACACAATTAGCGGCAATAAATGAAGGCGTTTAAAAAGGGTCATAAATTAGAAACGAACACAGTTTTCTACCGAGAAAAGTCTGTTAAGTCCTTGAGATGCCTAATTTCTGTTTGATCAGAGTGAGTGATATATGAGTGAGTGTTTTGGCCCACATTTTCGTAATATGACGCTCTACATTTTTCTGTCGACATTGTATCGATTTTTATATGCAACCATATATTTATTATACACACATCAACTTTGTCTAGGGATACCAGGTGCTATTTTCATACAAACGAGGTAACTTTGAAGCCTTGGTTTCCTGCCAGGGATGTACTGTGCTGTGATCTGATGATTGCTATCCAGGGGGCGAATGGAGGAGATTCAGATCGCTATACACACCCAACTGATCTGACCAGCATTCTAAAAACGTAATGGACATGTTTAAAAAAACCGCGAAAATAGCATGAAAATGTATGGAAATCCTCAAACCGAAAACTCTGACCCATTAATCTTTTAGAATGCTGATTAGATCAGTTGGGTGTGTATAGCGATCTGAATCTACTCCATTCAGTCCCTGGATGGCCATCATCAGATCACAGCACGGTACATCCCTGGCAGGAAACCAAGGCTTCAAAATTACCTCGTTTGTATGAAAATAACACCTGTATCCCTAGACAAAGTTGATGTGTATATTATGCAACGCTGTTTTCTTCGAATCGAAAAAAAAATGTGTTGTTTCTGTATTATTATGAATAATAAATTCATTAATTTTTTCGCCAAGGTGGCATTTCATTTTTATCGGAAACCTTTCAGCCCGTTAGGTGTTGTCTTAATAAATCTGCTAGCTAGCGATCGTTCGAGCAACCGATGCGTTTTCATCGCACGGCGAAATTAAACACACACATTTTTTTATTATGTCCTATTAAAGTTTGCAAGTCTTCGTGCGTCACTCTATAGAAATGTCTCTTGTGAGGAAATCGTATCGTTTGCTCGTACGATTATAGCCAATTACGACGACGGGTAATAAATATTAACCTCTATGTTTCATAATAGAGTAAACTTGAATGTGAAAATGGTAGCTTAATCTTCAACCGACGCGACGTAAGGAAGTAATTTTGAAAATCTAACTTTATAGGTAATTTTCTTTGAGCGAAAGTAGAAAACAGCGAAAGGCATTCCAATGTTTGATTTCCATTCAGGGCATTATGTCACCCATTCATCAAGAATGCTGATTTGATGAATGGGAGTGAAGTCATCAGGAAGAAGTTTATTGGCAATTGTCCCATTTGGGCATATGTGCTAATGTTTGACGAATCTAAAGAACCGCTTCTTTGACGAGCTAGCGACACTCAACATTGTGTTCTGAGAATGGCTAAAGCTAATGTACTTGTCAAGGGAATGTAAACAGCGTTTATACAGTATGTTACCTAGTAGATTAGCTTTATAGCTAATCTAACTTAGACCTGCTTGTAAAGGTTATCCATAAACTGTATTTTACTAAAACAGAATGTATTTCTTCATAAAAACTTTATTTTTCTCGGCAACTTTGGATAACGACGAAGACGACATTTGATAACAATATAATTTTTATTCACATGTTGTGTATTATGATAGATGTAATACATGAAAGCGCACTACATGCATAGATGCTTATTTTTTAGCTCAAACATATTATTTACTTACTAAGAAAATTACCTCAGTATTTGCCGTACACGTTTCTATGTTTCGCGTTGGTTATTACTTATTGCATTGTAATTTTGCTTATTTAATTTTATAGGAATACATAAAAGGTTAATGCTAACATTATTATTATAAGGCTTGCTAATGAATAATTCCTCGAATGTAACTTAATATTTCATAGTTATTTAGTCGAAGCGTTCTTGAAAAACCATGTCAAAAGGTTTACTGGTAAAATAATGATTACACTAAACTATCGTGGGGTGACAAGCAAAACTCACTAAATAATGAAAATAAACAATGGAGTAATTAACATTATAACAGTGTTGATGACGTCAAAATTTCATATTTGAAAAGAAAAGGTTAATTTTTAATAATAATAATAATAATTATATTTATTTTTCTCTCCAAAAAGTTACTAGTTGTAAATTATATTAAGTTATAAACTAAGCTAGATAAACTAATATTGGAGATTTTTATGATTATGATGTTTAAATATTCTACATTCTAAAACTATAAACCAGTTTTATAGAAATTTCGTTTAATTTAGGAATTATTCATTAAAAAGTATTTAGTGAGTGAGTACACTAAATAACAAAAGTTATTTTTTACCTGTTGGGTGGCAGGAAAAATTCAATAAGTGTAGAATGAAATAAGACTAAGTGAACTTTTACCTGCCGAGTTCAACAAATAGTTTTGGATTTAGTGAGTTTTGCTTCTTAGAATTCCGTAAAGTAATGTAGCTATGGATATGATGACTTTTTCCTGGGAAAGTTGTTGATATTTTAATGCGCTTAGTGTATAAATAACAGTTTTCTATTTTTGTACTTAGTGAATTTTACTTGTCAGCCCACGATATAGTAGATGATAGTAAGTAAATCTTAAGGCTCAACTTAAGCGTAAATTAGCAAAATGAAACAGAGGAGCTTGTTGTTAGAATAATCACAGAAATGATAACAATGCTTATCTTAATTAACCTCCCAAGGACCGCCTGAGGACCTTTGACGTCAGAAACGCGCGCCACTGCGCCTCCCTTGCGGACCGCCTTATATTATATTTTATTAAATACCTACCCAAATCTATGTTCTATTATTTAGATGTGCTACTAAACTAAGTCCAAATATGTATAACAAACAAATATTTATAAAATTTCGAGAAATCTGCTAATATTTTCAGCTCACGTGTTTCTCAGATAATAACCATGGTTGCTACAGGCAAATACTAACACTCGCATACCAACGGCACAATTCATTCGTTACATAACTCTAAAACATCTGACTGAAGTACTGAAAAACATTTCAATCGGCGATTCCTAGAACATCATTATGATAACAACGTTATTGAATGAATGAATGAATGAATAAAATTTTATTGACACACATCACACTTACATACCAAGAAACAGCAACAACAAACAAGCAAAAAGCACAGTATGCATAAAAAAAAGTAAAAAATAAAAACTAAACTAACAAAAATTGTGTGACGGGCCAATCAGGACCCTGTCTCAGCATATGCTGTTACGGTATGAGGTCGTCACACCGCTGGTATTCTGACAGGGCCTGTACGAGGAACGTCAATCGTACGTACCTAACCTAACACATTAATTAACTATGGTTTTCAATTACAGCTATAATGAGAAAAAAATGTAATATAATTTTATATGATTTATCAAATATTTAAATAAAATAAATTGTATTAAAATAAACACATCCATCCACACTACACAATTATTCATATTGATGGTCTGAGGAAATTCAAAGAACAGCTGGATATAGGGCTATCTGACTGTTAATGACTTATTTCACGGGTGATAATTTTACGGCACGGCATAAAATATCTCGTGACATAAGAGCGATAAATTTTGACTAAAATTGTGTAATTATCGGTCCAAGCCGCTAGTAATATTATCTTAAAAGAACTAAAACATATTTAAACTAAACACTACTTACAATTATTTTTCTTTTAAAACAACGAGTAGTAAATCCATCAGTACCTACAAATTAAATAGCTAATTTGTTTGTTGCTGTCCGCTTGTGTTCATACAGATCGGTCATAGTTTCCTCAAACATGCGTAGGAGTTGTCTATATAAGGGAAATTACGAAACAGAATGTCCATAGATAGGCGGCTTGAGTAAACTAAAAAACGTGTTAAAGGTTGAGTCGCTTCTTAATAAACGCTTGCTATAGTAATATAAAAAAAGTAATAAATGTAAAATGTTACTATATGTATACACGGTTAATTTTTAAGTATATCTAAAAATGAAATGGGGATTTCAGACCACATAAATGAACAACTTTTACTATGGGGCCAACCACGCGAAAAAAATCAGCTGTTCCATAGAAAAATACAACATCGACTCGACTATAATGTATGGAACAGCTGATTTTTTTTCGCGATTTCATGGTTGGCCCCGTAGTGAAAGTTGTTCATTTACGTGGTCTGAAATCCCCATTTCATTTTTAGATATACTTAAAAATTAACGGTGTACATGACTTTAAAAGGAGCATTTCAAAGCAGCCATATGAACGAACAATGGGTAACATATTGCTCATACTTACCCTTATTTGTGACCTAGTTTGTGCTATTTCTGGTACACACTCAGAACACACATGATTGGTCGATGACAGCCCTAAGTAAATACAAGTCGGCCGCAGTTTTCCAAAGTCGCGTGGGTGAAAATAGGGAAATTGTGAAACTGAGGGCACGTGGACAAGCGGTGTTGGGTTGGGTCAACAATTTTCTCGTAGCTAGTAAGCTCGTAGTTTATGCAGCCAAATATGATTTACAATTGTTTGTATTCTATTTTTAACCGACTTCAAAAAAAGGAGGAGGTTATCAAGTCGACAGTATGTCTTTTTATTTTTTTTATGTATGTTTTACCATAACTTCACCAATTGTTAACTGATTTAAATAAAAATTCTTTTTTTATCTGAAAGAATATGTTAAGGTATGATCCCATAAAAATTTACAGAGATCTAACTAGTAGTTTTTTCATAATCCTAAAAATATCGTTTATTTAGCTTACCATCGCACGAGTTTTTCAGGCATTCAATCTTCTTCGTTTATGAACCGATTTTTAATTTCATATTTGTAGTCAACGATGATTAAATTATAAGTAATTTTATATTACTGCTCTTCTATTTGTCTTGATATTCATCGGGTATTTTCAAGAAAATTATCAGTGATGTATGTTGCATTGAAAAAAGCAATACACAAACAACGCAAAAAAGTACTTTCAATAAAAAAATGTTTTATAGATTTTTTTATTGGAGTGAGTAACACGAAGCAGCATAATGACCGGGTGTCCGTGAAAGATTAGTATGATGTGCACTGCACCGTACACCTGACTCTACCTACATAAAAATATGAGGCCTGATTAATTTGATATAAGTAGAAGTTTATAAACGCTAAAACATCCGCATACTCGTGTAAAAATACGAAGTCTGTGTACATTCCAGCTGCACCGTGAAAATATATAATGGTCGTAGAGATTAATTGCTCAAATATTCGGCTTAACAACTAATAAAGCAACTGAGATTTTTTAGCCTGTGGCTGTGGGAACCGAGATGAAAGCGTCTTCAAAGTCAAGGCTGTGGCAATAAACCGCTAAAGAATGACAGACATAAAAAGGTAGATCGTCTGAAAGTCTAGACACAAAGACAGGCTTTTATTTAGCCCAGTTGCTATGTATACTCTGTAACATCTATTCCTGCAATTTTCGTCATGGTAAACAAAATATGTTTGTTATAACATCAATTATCAAGCAATTAAAAAGCTATAGCGGCTTGACGCCATTTATGTGAATACACAAATATTACCGCTTCTCAACTGTAAGTTTATTATGACAAAAAGTTGTCTTCTCTTAGATATTAAATTCAAGTCATGTAGGTATTGTAGTAGCTTGTAAACAGCATAAATATAGCTGTATGATTGAGTACACCTGCGCGAGCGCGACTGGTTAGAAATGGGTTTCTATTTAATACACGCCGTATGAAATGTTAAAGCAATCTTGTTAGTGCACAGCGTCAATATCATAAGTGTCTAAGATGAAAGGCTTTGCAGTTACGAATACTTTTCACATTTCACAGAAGATCAAAAATAGTTTTTTGCCTTGGAATCTAAAACGGTTTACTTTATTGGTCAGAAAGATTATGAAGAAACAAAAACCACTTAAAGACTAGCAATAGCAAGATATTTCTACAGTTTAGATTTATTTTCGAACTAAATACTATAAAAAAATCGACTCGCCGCCAGTACCAGCATAGCACAAACATCTAAAATGAACGGGTGAAAATCATTTAAAATTACCAAAATGACATCGAAAAATGTCCACACGGAATATAAAAAATACTGATTGATATCTGATGCTCGACGAGATTATTATAGCAGAATAGTTATCCCTCTATCTAGAAAATATAAATTTGGATTTTAAATATTGGCGTATATTTAGCAAATATGCTCCAATATTTACACCGAGTCGGGAATAAATACAAAATTAATTGTCCTCTCCCTGACTCGCGTTACAAAAAACGTTTCTATTAAAATACTAGTTTTAATATTCCAATATCTGTTTAATTTTTGTAAAGACAATACAATTTGCAATTCCTTTAGTGAGGTATAGTAACTTTAATTCATTTCATTTATAGTTAAAATGTTGGGTCCAAATCAATGTCCACTATTTTTTTCAATTTTGTTTATCATTTTTCTCACGACCAAATTTAGTAATATTAATTACTTATCCTTTTTTAGGGTTCCGTACCTCAAAAGGAAAAAACGGAACCCTTATAGGATCACTTTGTTGTCCGTCTGTCTGTCTGTCCGTCCGTCCGTCTGTCTGTCAAGACCCTTTATCTCGGAAACGCGTGGAGGTATCGAATTGAAATTTAAACCATATACTAAGGTCTACGGGCCCTTGAAGCTGTAAAAAAATCAAACTTCTAAATTAACGTAAAAAAAAGATACTGCCGTTTAGGGCGCAATAAACGCATTTTCGATACTCTCAAAGGAATCAAAATTCATAGGGTACTTCCCGTTGACCTAGAACTATGAAATTTGGCAGGTAATAGCGTCTTATACTACACTTACAGGAATAAATCTGTTAACTGTATATTTTTAATTAAATCATAATAAAATATGGTCATTAAAATACGTAATTATTAATCATCTTAGTGAAACAACGGTATGCGCGGCATTGCGCGGTCATAGTTTAACTTCTAATTACTTTTGGATTAATCGCGCCACTAATTCTTTTAAAAATATCAATATTTATTATTATTAATTATTCAGATCCTTTCAAATATTGTTATAGTTAATTACTTTTAAAAATAAAATTAAAAAGTAATAAATTTGGCTCTAAATATTTTCGCAACATGGCGGTGTGTCACGCTGTATGACAGGGGGTCTTCTTCTTCTTATTTTTGTTTTGGCAATCTACTTTCTTCTTGGAAGTAATTTTTGCCAGTGTCAAGTGTTGAATAGTTCAGTGGCAGATTGTTTCAGTTTACATTAAAATGCGGGTGCATCGCATTCCAATGTTGCTTGGAGCATTTGGCACCAAGTATAATCAAGACTCTTTACTCGGTAAGGTCAGCCGAGGTAGCCACCACTACAATAAAAGTCTCGGCTTCACACAACCAAAGGGTCCTGTTGGAATACACCCATTTTCTCTAATAACATTGCGATAGATAAAACCATTTCACAGAACATTATACAGTGTACTATCGATATACAGCGCCATCTGTTGACAATCAACAGTACTTGTATTTTATACAGGTGCGGTGGGTTTGTAATTATTTTATTTTTTCTCAAAAATGCTTGGAAATTGGAACATTATTTTGACAACCTTCTTCGTGCTAAATCAGAGTTTACGGACAGACCTAAACCGCGCCGTCAATATTTGTATGAGAATCCATTACTAACGTGTTATAATGGATTTTCATACAAAATTGCCGGCGTTTGTCCAGCAATGTTTCTATTAAAACTCATTACACACGTGTAATTCAGAAATGGAGCGAACTTTTCAATGAAACACAAATATAGGTATCAAATGTCGCCTTGATGAGCGAGCACATTCCAAAATTTTTTTTTTAATATTCAGTATACTGGTGTCACGTGAAAGGCCTTGATGAGCACATTCCAAAAAATTGAAAAATAATAAAAACGAAAAAAAATTTTTTTTTGGGTGTATTAAATGAAAGTTTTTTGAAAAGTTTTTTGGAATACGCTCATCAAGGAGCATATTCCAAAAAACTAAAAAAAAAAAAAAAAGAAAGGTAATTTTTTTTTGCAATATGGGTATCAAATGAAAGGCCTTGATGAGCACATTCCAAAAAAACTGAAAAAAAAAAAATTTTTTTTTTTGCAATATGGGTATCAAATGAAAGGCCTTGATGAGCACTTTCCAAAAAACTGGAAAAAGAATGAAAAACTGGAAATAAATGAAAAAAACCGGATTTTTTTTCAATATGTGTATCAAATTATGTGCATTATGTGCCTTTATGTGCACATTCCACTTTCCATTTTCTTTTTTCAATTACTGTAAGTAATTTAAAATTAAAATAAAAAGCTTAAAACTTTTAAAACTAAAAAGTTAAAAGTTTAAAAGTACTACACAAGCCTTGGCCGCAACTAGGCATTGATGGACTAACGTATGTTCTTCAATGCCTGTCTTGAGTGCCGCTGCAGTAATGTACTATTCCATTTCAAACTTCGCCCGTGGTCAATTCTTTGTCGTAATCCCTGGAAGGGTTATTTTCTACGTGGCGACAAAGGATTTCAAATGGTTATCTATATATAGCAGTCTGCTGAACGGATTTTGATGGTATTTTTTTACAGTTTGGTAGCTTGGAGTCCAACTTATAAACTAAGCAATTTTTCACATAATTCCGGTAGGTAGAACCTGGGATAAAGCTTGAACTCTCCGTAGTACAGTTTTCATATAAAAAACTAATAACTACCAACCACTTTTTTTCAAAATATTTCCTTTGTACCGACACAACTTTTCTATAGCTTTATTTTATGTATAGATGTAGGTCTGTACGGAACCCTCGGTGGGCGAGCCCGACTCGCACTTGTCCGGTTTTTTTTTTAATTATAATGGGTTTGCTCTTGACCCTAGTCTAGCCTGAAAGTATAGACAGGGTCTACGATGGAGCGAGCTTGCCCAGAAGGTGCCTATTCACTCTGGCCTTGAAAAGAGTCAGGTTGTATGCGCTCGGAAACACAGACGCCGGCAGGGAATTTTATTCCTTGGCTGTGCGCATTATAAACGATGATGAGTAGCGTTTAGTACGCATAGGAGGTACACACATCAACTTTGTCTAGGGATACCAGGTGTTATTTTCATACAAACGAGGTAATTTTGAAGCCTTGGTTTCCTGCCAAGGATGTACTGTGCTGTGATCTGATGACGGCTATCCAGGGAGTGAATGGAGGAGATTCAGATCGCTATACACACCCAACTGATCTGACCAGCATTCTGAAAACGTAATGGATATGTTTAAAAAAACTGCGAAAATAGCGTGAAAGTGTATGGAAATCTTCAAACTGAGAACTCTAACCCATTAATCTTTTAGAATGCTGATCAGATCTGGGTGTGTATAACGATCTGAATCTACTCCATTCAGTCCCTGGATGACCATCATCAGATTACAGCACGGTACATCCCTGGCAGAAAACCAAGGCTTCAAAGTAACCTCGTTTGTATGAAAATAACACCTGTATCCTTAGACAAAGTTGATGTGTATATGTCAACCAAGAACGGATGGTAGCATGCAGTGCGTCTGGATGTCCGATGGAAGAAAGGAGAAGGTGGAATGAGCTCATGCAGCTCTTGAGCACACTCGCCGAAGTACAATCTAATGAAAAACAATCTATACTCTAAAAAATGAAAAACAATCTATACTCTATCGTTTTTTTTTACGCACGATTATTTTCTCTATAGATGTTCGTGCTACGGGTGATTTTCTCAGACGGGACTCGAACGCGATTATTTCTTGTATTATTATTTAATATTATAAATAAAAAATTGCATTGTGAATGCAAAAAATGTTTAATAAAAATTAGATACTTTTAAGTTTTTATAATGAGTTTTATACATTTCTACGGAATGGCCTGTGTCGCGATATACCGGTTATTTTAACGATATTTTAGCAACGCTTTAACCACCAAAGACCGAGCATATTTCTGCGTGAGTTATGTGGACATTTACACTAAAGCAGGGATTATCTTGAGATATTTACTCGAAAATTTGTCAAAATAATGGGGTATTTAGGATACTATAAACAACTTAAGGCGTTTATTACAATAAAACAGTAAATACTATTGTAATCTTCAGGTTTTTAGCCAACAATGAATTATAAAATTCTTGTGGGATTATGTTTATAGCATTTTTTTTATTCTGTTTGAAATGTAAAAGTTATAGACACAATGTCGTCCATGTTGTTTTTGACAATTTTGTGGAAAATAAAAATGTAAATTATCTTCTAGAAATGTAGACAGACGCGGTAACGTCAACTACCTATACCTACATCCCGAACTGCCGATTGCCGACATTGCCGAAATTGCCGACATTGCCGACTGTGTGTGAGGTAAAACAGAGTACCCAAAAAATATTTCCTGTATCCCTTCAAATAATTACTAATCGAAAGCTTGAAATAAGTAATATACAAATCAACAAGTAAAAACTGTAATTATTCTATTGACATTTTCCTGGACTAATGCACAAGTAAAGTAATATTTACCTCTCTTTTACAGTTGTAAACATTGCGATACATACATATTTCGCTGCTTGCTACAAAATCTAGGCTACCGCCCACAGTGGCAAGGTTGACTCAAAATCTAGTTCTTCTAAATTACGTCACTTAGTTGAGAAAAACGATTAATTTAAATAATTGATTCTCTGAGTGCCAGCCGCTGGCTGACCAAGTTCAACGTTCTTCGGAGTTTGTTACCAAGCGCCACAGGTTGATTGATCGAGTGGCAAAAATTAGAATGATTTTTTTGTCTTGATAGACGTAATTGATAAAGATGAGTTCTGTGTATAAGGGGCTTATATAGGTCAACTAGCGCCCATGCCCTTTTAAATTGTCTCTAATATTTTTTTATTACTCTTTAATATTTCTCATTCTTTGTACTAGTTTTAAAATACATTTGAAACGACAGTGGCCACTTTTGGTTTAAATGGATTTTAAAACTTACAGCAAGAATAAAAACTGTCGAAGAGTTATTCATAAAATATTAGAGACAATTTAAGAGGGTATAGTTGTTACCTTTTTTTAGTATTGACCTGATTTACGTATAATAAAAATAAATAAATTGGTGGCGCTAGTTGACGACTATTTAGGGGCCTTTTAACCATTAAGCTGTACGGTCTGTTGACAATATCACATTTCTAAAAATAATAATCAACTCCGCAAACTAAAGATGAGCAGGAGATTAACACTAGGTTTTGCTAATCATATTGTTTCATAATTTCAAATCTTTCGTTGGTGAAGTTAATTTATTTCGCTTTTACGTGTGATTTTGTCTGGGGAGCTAGTAGAAGCGTATTTGTAGATTTTACGAATCCAAACATAACTGAGATCGATCGATCGATTGTTATAAATACCTCTTTAAACTAACCAGGTGTTATTTTTGTTGAAACCCAATTTTGATAGATATCTCATGCCTGCTTGTTCAATAGTTATAGCAAACACTTCGAAGGTTAACATTCTAATGCGTTTGTATTAAAATACATTTTTATAAGTACCAAAATAAATAATACATTTTCATGGCCATTTTGTGTTATGTTGTTAACTAGAGCCAGACCCGTAGCACGAACAGCTATCGAAAAAAAATATGGAAAATTTGTGGAGCACCATCTACCGCCGAAAAACGAAATGAAATTTCTCATAGACACTCTATCGAGTACTTTTAAACCTTTTTTTTCTCGATAGATGTTCGTGCTGGGGGTACAGTTAGGAGCATACCGCGGTATTGACAGTTGGCGCTTTTCCAACCACCGCACACTTTCATCTTTCACTGCTCTGCACGTAGTACTATTTTTTATACTGTGCTTCTGCTAAGACTCAAATTAGTTCGTGCGTAATTTCTTGCGAATGCCACTGAGGTGTTGGACCATCTGGCCTGTCGAGATCAAGCATATATTCCCATAGCATATTCCCCAAAAATAGTCGGGATAACCAGATAGTTGCGGTGTGCAAAAACAAGACAACTGTTTACAGACTTGTGTATTTTTTGGTCGAATTTCTAGCTAAGTATACAGGTTGTTAGTAGCAAAAACTTTCAAGGCATAGTCGACTCATGATTATGAATCTATCTGAAAAGGATTTTCCGTCGCAAAATTAATGAAAAATTTAGTGTTGTTATTATATTTTTCTATCACACAGAGTCTGTTTTATTAGTTGCATAGAACCTAAAGCAGAAAAATTATTAAAATATCATTTATAAACCCGCAATGTACAACTGTTTACCTACAATATTATCGAGTTGTCACGCGTTTGCTTCTCAACGAAAAATCAAAATCTCAACAACTATGCATTTGCGACAAGTAGTTACATAGAGAAAGTTGCTTATTTCTAAGGGTAGAATCATCCCTTAAAGTTTTCGCTAGGGTGCTACAAACACCCTGTATTGATTAAAGTTCGTTTTTAATTTTGTAAATGATTTTACTTCAGATTTAGTTGAAATCTGTTAATTATATTGTAATGTTAATAGTGTAATTATTTTACATTAGTACCCGAAAGTTACATTGTTAATTTGAAGTCATATAGTTCTAGCACAATAAGAACGTAATGAACATGTATACTTTGATCTGACTCCAGCTGGAAAAATAGAGAAAACTAAACGTGTTTATATAAAGCAATGATTTGTAATAAAATGTATACCATCTCGACACGGTTACTCAGAAATTATGAGCCAGTGAATTGTGTTCTACAATCCTTGCCAACTGGGTTAGCACGTACACCATGATGTAGGTACGTTTTTTTTTTTCGATAGAAATAATAAACAAAGTTGAAAATAATTAAAAGAACAGAAACGAGAGAGCGGAATTTGCTTGCATTTCGACTAATGAAGTTGTTGGCTTGTACGTGTATTTTACTACACAATAATAATATTGAACCTTTAGGCTTAATTCAAAGAAAATTTCAAATAGCCAAAATATATGTTTGGGGATATGTAATCAATAATTTGCGCCTGGTATGACCCGGGGTGGCATATTTGAATAAGTTAAATAATTAATGTGAATTATAATTATTAGAATTAATGTGCTTAATTATTTAATTATAAGACCTTTGTATTCTGAATTGTAACATTAAAGTAGTCAATTAAAAAATCTATAATTTATTTAATTAACATTATTATGTTTGAACTAATTTTTGTCAATTTTATGACTCGTCGAGGCTGTTAGCTCGACATTCCACTAATCGCTGGGATTCGTAGCGCGCATGCCGTTCGTTCATGCAGGCGATCTTTCGACGCGTGCAGCTTTGCCAACAATTTATACTACTTTACTTACACACTATTATTTCATACCTATGTATATGCAAAAGTGTCTCTGACTATCTGTTATCTTTACGTGGTCAAAGTACCGAATATTTTGGTACCTTTTGCAATAGCTTTCTGACTATTGACTGAGGAAGGATGCTTTTGAGTGTTGATGCCGAAAATTTTAAAGTTTTTTTTGGAAGCACAAAAGATGTTGGATTGGGTAATCTATACAACTGTGATAGATAATTAAAACTTGTTAAAAAATATTTGTACATTCCTTATGATGAGTAGTTAAAGTTGCCCATGTGATGTTATGTCGTGGTATGTTACTGTTGTATAACCAAACACTAAAAATGTATTTAATTAAAAAGTCTGCTAAGTTTAACCCACATTTAAAGGCATTCCGAACTTCTCAGTAACTATAATTAGTATAGTGTTTAGCATAGAAATGAGAATGAATAGATAATTTGTATGCGTTCGACACGTGTGCATCGCACATATGCAAGAGTTGTCGGGAGCGTAGTAGACGCATATGGTCAAGGGCTGGCGCGATGCATAATGCAGGCCAGACAGGTAAGGGCTTTTTAGAATTTCCGTCTGTAACTATGTAGTTATGTGATCTAACGGCACGATAGCATTGAAATTTTTAAGTCATTGAATGAATCAGTAGTAGAAATGAATTATTATAATGTGACGATACATAGAGGCTTCTGAATGGCTCTACATACGATATTCTTTTGCGTTTGGACACGGATAACATAAGGTAATATTATCTTCAATAAATGATTAAGCTGAAATCCAGTACATTTATGAGTTTTTGTTACTTTGTGCCAATTGATAGTATTTTAGGTTTTTATTAATAGAATACTCCAGAAAATATAAGGTTCAGCGCAGAGTTGTCTTTCTACCGCTTATTTATAGATATTTCGTTTTGATGCAAATGAATTCACGTCAATATCAATTTAAGACGTGATGATGACAGCATTTCAGTAATTAGGCTGATTTTCAAGGAAGAGGTCTCCAGTTCTAGGTCTCCATAACTCAGCCAATTGCTGGGCGACGTGTGACGTGACCTACTTAAGGGAACTGTCAGAGCTGTCATAAATTATTTTTGTTTAGCAGTGATGGCGTCAACCGGCGCCTTAGCGGCGTTGCTATATAGGTTAGGATGTGGTACAATGATTGAAGGGTACAAGTGTTGTTTGATTCTACTTTCTATTTTGCAAGTCGGATGAGTTGATTGAGATAATAGTTCAACAACAGTATCAAACTATTAACTTAACACAGCATAAATTATAAACTTTTCATTAGTAAGTTAGAGCAGAAAGAGTTGTGAAAATAATTTAAACAAGAAAGTTTTCTAGCAATCGTAGTGATTTAGCTATCGTAATGACTGCTGCTGTGCGTACAATTAGCTATTATTAATGGGAACTTCCAAATATAGACAACGTTTTACAAAATAAATAATAATGCCAAATATGGTAGATAGGGACCATTAAACTGAACAACTTTTACTATGGGACCTTAGAATAATAACACCTAGAAGCCATGTCCGCGTATGCAAAGTGAGGCAACTTATACCAAGCCAGAAGGGCTTAGTTTTCAAATTTATATCCTTCATACGTTAACTAATCGTAACTGAAACCCAATAATATAGTAATTAGTCTTATAAATGTGGGAAAATTGAAACTGTTTTGTACTTAATCGGTATAATTAGGTAATAATGTAGAATAACAATCTGAAAACGGAGCCATTTTGGCTGTTTTAGTTGCCTCACTTTTGACAGTGCTCTTTGTAGAGAACTATCGTTCTAGGTGTTATTATTCTAAGTATGAGACCGACTCTGAAATCGCGAAAAAACTATCAGCTGTTTCATACAAAAATTAATAACGAAAATATTAAAATGTATGAAACAGCAGATTTTTTTTCGCGATTTCAGAGTTGGTCCATAGTAAAAGTTGTTCAGTTTGGTGGTTCCTATCTACCATATTCGGCATTAGGGGTATTTTTGTAATACGTTGTATATATCGCCACAAACGATGCGTTACGTCTTCCATCTTAATTTAATACTTATGTAAAGCCATTGAAGTGTTGCCAAGATTATGGCAAACTTTATTAACAAATAAAAAATCTAGTGTTTTCAAAAATTACGGGTCTGGGTGTTACTATGTATAAATAGTATTTAAAAAAGTATATAAGTAATATATCAGTTGTCTAGCAACCATATTTATTACAAGCTTGGGCTAAATGGTGCTGTGTGAAATTGTCCAGGTATTTTATTATTTATAATGGCCTTGTTCGGAAATATAATGGAAAAGTCAGGATCGCAAAATTCTACAAAAATGTTTAAATCCTATCTATAAACCAAATTATTGATAAACGATAATGACTAGCAGAGGCATCGATGTCAATGTGAGTCGGAAACGCCCGTAGCTTACGACTTACGGCCCACGCGTATAGTAGGTAATTCTTGACATTGGTCTAGCCATGCTCAATGAGCGCGATGGAGTTTGCTCAGAGAACCTACTATTGTTCGTACGGCAAGCTGCCAGCGAGGTGACTTCATCCTGCGAACGTAATCCCGTTCTATTGCTAGTAACGATTAGCATCTAGGGTTGTTACGATCGACATAGTCGTCTATTGTGTTTTCAGCTTTGTAAAGCACGTAAAAACCTACTGTTACGAGACAAAATAGGTTTTGCGAGGTACACAATTTTCCAACTTCAAATATTATTTTTCCTATCTATTCTCCTCACATCACATCATTATAATTTCTCCTGAAATATAGTAAGAAATCAGTAAACACCGGAAAACTACTTTTCTGGATGCATCCTTTGTCTTATGGATTATCTGAATCCTTTTTTAAGTTCTATAGGAGAATTTTAGCAGTGCCAGTAATCTTATTGGAAAGGATGTCCTTTTACAGCTAGTTTAAGTTGGATTTAAGTAAAACTTCATTCCGTTGAAATGAAAAGTCTGCAGTAGGCGCATGACTGTTTGCATGATATTAGTACTATAGTATTATGTAATCTGTGATTTTAGCCAAGTTTTAGCACACAATATTATAAGGTTCCTATATTATCACTGATTTGTTGTTACTTCTAGTCATGAGAATGGAATGGGATTATAGCAACTTACCTACATTAAAATTCTATAAATACGCAACTTATCTGTTTGGCTTATGGACGTGAAGGGGGGGGGGGGGCATGTAACACAAGAATTGGGGGCCTTTTGGAAAGAAAAAAAAGGAGATTT
The DNA here is from genome assembly GCA_943789525.1 of Agriphila geniculea. Taxonomy (NCBI): domain Eukaryota; kingdom Metazoa; phylum Arthropoda; class Insecta; order Lepidoptera; family Crambidae; genus Agriphila; species Agriphila geniculea. The sequence goes on along the minus strand of OX038875.1, from coordinate 24,445,828 downwards.
TTTTTACATCTTATAGGTAGTAGGCCGGTGTTGCGCAAAAATTGCTGACAAAAGACGAAGTATAATATAAGCTTTCATTTTTCAACCGTAAAAAGCACCTAATAAGCTTAGGAATAATTTCGATTATTTTATTTTGAGCTGTAACTTTTTTGTTATGAAAAAGGATATGTGCCCGACAATGTTTTTGAGAATAAATGTGAGAGAAATTGTCGGTACTTCGGGGTCCCCGTGGGGGTGGGGGCCCTGGGCATGGGCCCCGTATGCCATTATGGTTAAGACGGTATTGGCCATGACTAAATGTAGATTAGCACAGTATTACATTGCGAAAAAGTTAAGCTGTCTTGTTCTCCGCGCTCATACTTTGTTGTTCTATCTATCTACTTTGTATTTATAAGTCATCTACTAATGAAATCGCTTATGCTTTCATAGTGTATTTTTAGTGTATTTTTATACATACATTCTCATTCTTTTCTACTAGCGTAAATTTTAGTAGAATGGTCATTTGAGTAGGCCCTCTGAACGCTGCGTTCAAACGATAACGCACGACTCGCCCTCAACCCGAACTCAACTCAAACTCAACTAAACCGGAGCCCACTCCTTGAAATACAGCGCTTATAATTTTGAGTTTTATAAACACATTAATAAGCTCCGTTATATTTTGTCGATGCAACTGCATATGCCTCGCCCTCAACCCGATCTCAAGTCAAACTCAACCCGAACACAACCCGAACTCAACTCAAACTCAACTCAAAAACAACCCGAACTCGCCTCAAACTCACCTGAACATTACACAAGAGCTTATTAATGTGTCATAAGACTCAAACTTGTAAGCGATGTATTTCAAGGTGGGCTGCGGTTGAGGTGAGTTTGGGTTGAGGTCGGGTCGTGTGTTATCGTTTGAACGCAGGCGCAGCCTAAATGTAAAGTTTCTGAGAATGATTCCAGATCTTGATGAAATGGGATATAACTCAGAGGGTTGGCTAATATAAGTGTCCACAGGGGACCATTTTATTATCTAATGTAGATATTTGAATCCTTATGTTATGTGCAATTTTGATACGACTATTTGTTTCCATTTGTAGAAAATGGAAGTGTCCACAGGGGACCATTTTATTATCTAATATAGATATTTGAATCCTTATGTTATGTTCAATTTTGATACGACTATTTGTTTCCATTTGTAGAAAATGGAAGTGTCCACAGGGGCCCATTTTATTATCTAATGTAGATATTTGAATCCTTATGTTATGTTCAATTTTGATACGACTATTTGTTTCCATTTGTAGAAAATGGAAGATATTCTAAATAGCTGACACAGAAATCGTAACAAATTACTGTTTAATTGTTGTGACATGCCCATTGTGATTGATTTGTTAGCTCTATTTTGACAGTCGACAATGATTTCGGCCTATTTATTTACTTATGCACGATCATGATGATATGGCGGTGAAGAAAGCAATGAGGACAGTATTTTTATGATGACTCCAAACAAAAATTCATTCATCCTTTGCATTATTTTTGGGATTACTTCTTTTGTTCACTAGTTCAAAAGCTCCATGTATAATAGCGTTTTAGCAATCCTACTAAATTGTTTGTAATAGTAAGATTGTCTATAATGAATTGCATTTTTCAAAGTTATACACTTCTAAGGCTTCCACGCGCACAGTTCATTAGAAATAAAACACTTTTTACGGATTACAGCGCGTAAATTGGTTCATTCAGATGTTATTTTAAAATTATTTAGTTTTGATTTGTTGGGTTTTTGGGTTTCCCGACGTTTCGACACCCTTCCAAGGGTCGTGGTCACGGGACGACTGAAGCAAAAAATAAAATCTGAATTAACCAATATACGCGCTGTAATCCGTAAAAAGTGTTATATTTCTAATTTTTTAAAGTTGTTCTTTTCTAAGTAGGTAGTGATGTGCTATAGTAGTTTTGTAACCCGTAATCCGAACATTGGTTCATATGATGGACGATATTTCCATTGTGATAGTTGGTAATAGGCGACATTAGTGTCACGCCTCCGTCACTAGTGCAGCATTAGTTTTTGTGCCGCGTTTGCATATGTATGAGACGTCTGTCTGGCTAATAGCTTTATCTCCTTGTATTACATGCAGCCTGAAGGCACTATGTGACCTCTTTTTAATTCAACGGTTTCTTAACTTCGATACATGTTAAGACAACTGTTGAGCTATCAATTAATTTATAAACATATCCAAGAATTTTATAAAAGCAACAGTTGTCTTTGTTTTTACTAGGTTAATTACAGTTTTACTATGTTATCAAAGAATACTATAACTATTACTACGTAGTGTTAGTTAGACATTGACCTATCACATCTCTATAAAATTTAATGCAGTATGCATATTATAAGATATTTTTTAATCAATCAACAATTATTTTGCAAGCGTTTGAAATAGCATAAACAAATCCAATCATTACAACGTCATTATCCAACTAGCAACAGAGATGCATTGCTCATTTTCCACAGTGATTCAAATTGATAATGATCTGAGTAATCGGTTCATCTGTTCGCGAATTGATTTCCACCGTTGAAGCCCGATGATATCACAGATTGCAATCGTGCTCACCAGATAATGTTAGATGTAAAAATGACACAGATTATGATCTGGGTACTTGTGGTCTAATTTTCAAAATCTATCGCAATCGCTTTCATTTGACAGATGGATGTGATACATTGCTACATTTCTTTGGTAAGTTTTTATTAGTGCCAAAAAGAAGTATCAATGTATCATATCCATCTGTCAAATGAAAGCGAATGCGATAGATTTTGAAATTAGATAATAAGTACCCTGGTTACGGAAACTTTGTGTTATTGGCATGTCTCTCTTTATATAGAAGAAAACCGATAGGTGAAAGACGTGGGTAGCACAGGACCTATCGTTGTAGAGATCCTTGTATTGGGGGAGGCATTATCACCCAGCAGTGGGTGTCTCTCTCTCTCTTATTTAAAGTGACGTCCTTAGAACTTATATAATAAATTAATTTACATTATTTTCAAACCTTAATTTTCTAAACATTATTTTGAAATTCTTTATAAATAGCCATGGCAATGATTATACAATATACATAATAAGTTATGATGATTATACGTTGTGAACATGCAAAAAAAGCGGAACGATTGATATTTAATATTCCATTCCGAACTATAAGATTGGAATAACTCTGTCGGAGAAGGCAATTACAGTAGAAAGATTATACGAACGCAAAAAACGAGTGCGCAGGCGCCACCAAATGACGGGATCGATCGACGCGTATCCTCTCGATCGACCATCAAGATCATGGCCGAATCTGTTAGAGGTTGCGTAACATGCTAGTCACGAGCCAGACCAAACCAAACTATATGTTAATTCTGATTTAAATCTATAGATAGAAATAGTGACGAGAATTATGCTAATTAGTCAGATGACATAGTGTGAAATACCGCTAAATTCCAATGAAAGTATGTAATTTTTACTAGATGATAAAACGTTGTAGAATCCGCTTTTAGTTTTGTTTGAAATGTCTAATTGTAACTACGAAATAAAAGGCTTGATGGACTGTATAATTATCATGTATTTAGGACGATTATCGCATACTGTTTCTACGGCAATTCGCCAAGATGTCTAAAATTAAACAAACACTAAAATAATTTACCAGAGCTCTTACAGATTAGTGGGTTAAGTGCATAAATCTTTCAATCAAGTCCGATGGGCATGTCATTATGAGAAAGTAACAAAGAACAAACATGAGATGAGTATGACATTCAAGTATAATAATTTTAATGACAATGATGCTGCACCCACTTATCATTCCAAACTCTTCACTCCATCACTCAGAAGTGTCATATTCTTAATCACCGAGGCGAGAGTTAATGAATAATTAAATTCACTCGAGCCTTAAGAGATGGTTAGTATAATTGATATAGCGGCGTTTACAGATTTCTTTTGATCTGATAAAAGTAACGACTTAATTAAAAACTAATTTGTGTCGTTAATTTGTTGTCATTTCGAGTCATAATGGTTAGTGTTTTATTCAATGTTTATTAGTGAATACATAAAAGTAGTCATTTCAGTGTCATTTACAAAGCAATAATCATAACTTGTTTATTATGATTTATATTAAAAACCTAGTGGTGTTTCTCATTAAAAAAGTTTAAGAAAGATTAGGACTCTTGATAAATTGTATAACTACCGATAAATATGCCTCGATAATTAAAACTGGTTCTTGGTTTTTACACCGTTCAATTGTTTGGTATAAATCCTGTATGATATCTTAACTTCAGAGTTATAAATAATACTAAATATAGAGGTGAATGTCCGTCCGTCCGTTGTTTAGGACAGAAATAAATCATCAACCGTTAAAATTCTGAACCACCAATTAACTATAATGGTATTTAAGTAATGGGGCTTCTGTTCTGGGAATGGAAGTATGATTTACGATCATAAGGAAATAAACAATTGATTTGTAAGAAGATATTTCTTTGATAAGGTATACTATTATCAAGTATTAACTTAGGTATTCGTTTGTTGAACAGTAGTTCAACGGTAGTAGTAACTACCGTTTTGTATTCATTTTACTTTGCTTTGGATTACGATTTCCATATTAGATCTGTTTAGTTGTTTTTATTATTGTGCCCATGTTTACTTTAGGATACACGTTTTTATCAAACCAGATTTTCTCAAATAGAGTTCGACAACATTGCTCAAGAACATTTTCTATAGGTTTATATAATCAATTTGAGTTCGTTTCGAATTACCATAATAAGTAACAGTTAGCAAAAGACAAGGTCATTAACCTTCTTTCTAAATTAGCAGAATTGCCGTCAAGCCTTAATCTGCCATAATCTGTAACAAAATACTTGATCAGCACGGAGCGAGCAAGCGTCTCGTGCCAATGACATCGCTCATCCCGAACTACGCTGGCACTAGCAGATCATTTCTAAGAAATTGCTGTGGGACAAGGTATAAAAAGCGATATTTCATTAGGAAGTTAATTACCAATATTTGGTTTCGGTATTGGCAATACGTCTGTCTAGTGTACGATATGTCGCAGCTGCGTGTGCACAAGATTTTTTGGTAACTCATTCCAAGAAGGTTTTTACTATCTAATTCCATTGAAATTTTTTAAGGCGAAATGGGGCGATACGACGAGTTGGATAGTCATCGTTTCGTATAAAACTGCTTCATTATTTATTTATTTAAAGTTACCTGGCTTTTACCCTAAAGCTTGCAGAAGACCAATATTAATCAAAATCCATTTATGTTTCATTGCTAAACTAAGTTAGTTTGATATATATATATATATATAATTGATTGTTGCGATAATACTAATAAAGTAAAGGTAGACTGTACACGCCACACTTATAATATTGGGCCAAACGTCGTCGATCTGTCCTCTAGTTCGCATTATTTGTAATAGATGCACATAGCTGATGTGTTTGAGCAATCTCAATCGAATTTGGTTGCTCAAAAATACGTCACATGATTCACTCGCTCGCGTATTTTCGGAAGAGGTCGAATACCATGCCAGTGCAAGCGGCAAGTATAGCATTCTAGACGTGCATCAGACAAGATAGCGAATGCATTCTATTGTTGGAGGCAGGCTAAAAAGGATGACAATTAAGATGTATCGTAGGAGCGTGCTCAAACGCCGCTTGTCGTTGACAAACTAAAGACAGTGATTACTGACATGAATACTAATCTTGAATTACTGGCGGGTGGTAAGACTTAATGCACCGTGATTTTTATCGCATTCTGATTACAAAGTAAAACTTGCCTCCGCGTTTTGTCGACACTCAACTGTAAAAATCCACTGTCTTTTGACAGTTTAACTTGATCAATTGCTATATCACATCGCGTTTCGGAGGTAATGCTAGGGGAGCTGAGATTTTGAAAAAAATAGTATGATTGTCTATGATTTAATTACAGAGTAAGTAATTGTATTCAGTTATTTTACGATATACATTCATATATTCAGCAACATTATCTTTCCTATCAAATCATCGTTACGCAATTTGGTATGGATAAAACTCATTTTCAGTCGTGACATTGCAGATAGCCTAACGTCCGATAGTATTAGCAAGTTGTTTCAATTCCGTGGTATTAGCATGACAGATTGATTTGTTGGTGGCGGAGACGGCGCGGCGCAGTTGGTCTCGGCTGGTTTCGCTGCACATTCGACATTTGGGTTAAGCTTCCTTATTGGGCAGCTTGTCTGGTCCGCAAATCTATTGTGGTGTTATTTACTCAGCTCTATTGTTGCAGATTTTGCCAAATGAGATAAAGGTTCAAGCGATTAAAATTTGAATTAAATGATACATCCTGTTTCAAAGATAAAATAAATAATGATCTCTATGACAGTTTGTATTTGCAACAATATTTTTTATAGCAAGTTAAATCTTTAAACATCTAGATAATATTGTGCAATACCCCGCATGGAGATACCGTTATGATTTAAGACCTCCATATTCTACGAAACCCAGTGATTTCCTAGATTGAACCTTGTGATAGTCGCATAAAATGTAACACAATATCAAGATGAGTAGCTTTATTTTCTCTCTGGGATATTGCGCAATATGAAACTTCGGCCTTGGCAAATATCGTTCCGCTGAATCGTTGATAAAAATAAAATTCATTGAGTGACTCAATTGACTTAAATATATTTTGCCCCACATATTCCGCTCACTGGAAAATTGTAAGTGACATTTTCGAGGCCATACTAATGGTTGCTAGTGATGTACAAACCTCAAGGCGTCGAGTTCTACTTTTGAAGCCTCGAGGCGGATTTTCAGGACTCTGTGAGCTCGGTAGGCACGAGCCTACCGAGTAGGTAGGTAGGTAGGTAGGTAGGTAGTACCGTAAACACGAGCTTAGCTGAGATACGAGCTCTCTGAGCCACGCCTCGAGGCTTCAAAAGAGTTCGAGACTTCAAAAGAGCTCGAACCTATCAATAGAGCTCGAGCCTTCAAAAAAGCTCGAGTCTTTAAATGAACGCGAGCCTTATAAAAGCTCGATTTTTATGTTTATGACTTTAATATCTCCGTAAATAATAATATTGACAATATTATTGTCAATATTATTATTTACGGAGATATTAAAACCAAGCCTATTGAGCTCACAGAGCCCTACAAATCTGACTAGAGTATCCAAGATTAGAACTCAAAAAGATGAATGTCTTATGTCATAAAGAGCACCGTAGATTATTAATCTATTGTGCTTTACCTTTACTTATCCCCATTCATCAGCAGTCCATCACAACTAGTGCGCCGAAAAAGACTCGAGCCATGAAAAAGCCTCGAGATCGACCGATCTCTGAAAAAGGCTCGAGCTATGAAAAAGACTACCGAGTCGTCGAGCTTCATACAAACGAGGCGAGCACTGTAAACTACACCGAGCTCTAGACAAAAGGACTCGGAGGCCTCGAGCCTTGTAACATCACTAATGGTTGCTCATGCGTCTGTGAGGATAATAAAAATGGAATTGCTATTAAGTAGAGCTTATTTATGTCATCACTCTATTAAGATAGAAGATTTTGTACTTTTGAAAGCGGTCTGTAGCGGTTCTTGGTTTTAATATTCCCAGGATTTTATTTCCAGATTCAAGTAGAGCAATTATCATAATTAGATTAGCTAATACCGTAGTAATAGAATCACCAAAAGCGCCTTTGGCGTTGAGCTTTGTGTTGTTTAAAGAAACTGATATGTTGTTTCCGCTGTTTCCGTTAACTTATAATACTAATTATTTAGCTGTTTAATAAAAGGAAGTTCTTGCAACACGCCTATTGACTACCAATACCGTCACCTTGTGTCAATACACTCTTAATCGTTGATTAATATGTGTCGATAGTACCAACGTCTGTTCGATTGAGGAATTCTGACGCAGCTCCGAAGTGGTGGAATTGCGATCCAATATCAGCCAATCATCTCGTTAGGGAGTGCGACCACTGTTAACCTCGTGTGCTACCAAAATAATCGTCAATTAATTTTATTGGCTTCGGCTGGCAACATTGGTGCTCACCTAGTCACAACGTATCGGGAGAAAATGAGACGAACTCGGTCATAGCTACTAGATAGAGTGAAATAGACAAAGGTGTGTTATTGTGATATAATTTCGAAGTGTTTTTGTTATGTATCTTTTATTGATGTTTCCGCGAGGATTGGTAGAATATTTTTTGGGTCATTAGACTCATCAATACGGTTCGTAGTGGTCGTTAATGTTACTATTACTATGCTATTTTTGCTAGTTATATTCGTTCTTATTCAGTTGAGTTCTCGTAACAGCATTACTTTATTTGTTTTTTTTTTGTCAATCAGATTAACAATTTTATAAACTTTATAGTATTTCAAAAACAAATATCGTGTCATGTAACAAAGTATAATGCGACCTTTACAGTAATTTAGTAATTTACTTACAATTCGTAAAGCTAGGATATGCCCAATGTCACGCAAGTGGGTCGCCGATCGGCGCATCTGTGCAAGCAGTGTGTAATTGACCTTAAACGGTGACGTCATCGTATTGAGGTATCAGTTATTTAGTTATTGTATCTTATGTTTGTATTTGTTGGAGTAGAAATTAGGCAATCATAACAAAATATATACATAAGTATAAATTGGAAATTTTCAGGTTGCGTACCTGCTGCAGCTTTCATTATCTCTAGTCAATTTAAAAAGCTTTTTTATTTACATTTTTATTTATATACTTGGGAAATGATAAAGTAACCATAATACCTCGGATATTGCTAGTGACGTACAGGCCCAACCATGGAAACATGTCGAAATTGCCTCTAAAGAACGTTGAATTTATCTTTTAACGGAAAATACTTTAGTATTAGCATCGAAAAAATTCTTTAAATTTATTTGCTAGAAGTGGAGATGAGACAATCATGGCGTGTTCTTGGACTCTTTCCGCACTTCGAGTAAGTAATTGAGTTTGAGTGTATTCGCGTGTATTTAGGACACATTTGTTTGGGATAGATTGGAAATGATTGGCACTTCAAAGTGAAATTCTGAAAGGCCTAATATAAAATAGATGTTAAAAATTATTTTCAGTTAATTCAAATGTATGTATCTCTATCTGTATATTAATAGTTTTTCAAAGGGTAAAATTGGCAAAGGTTTTGTCGAAATACCGGAATAAATAAGTAAAATGTCCTCTTGAATCGTCCTCAACTCCTCACAGAATTATACCTCAGTATTTTTTATATCTACGTATAAATCGCGAATCGCGTAAGGAACAAAAGCTAGTGTCCATCGGGACAGTACTCGGTTTTTATATTAGCAAGAAGTTAGTTTAGTAGGAATCTATCTCCTCATCTTCTGTTTGTACCTACTCTGCGTTCTTACTCTAATCTCTCTCGATATTCCTCGTCATTTAACAGATTTTCAATCTTATTCCTTGTCTGTGCAGTGCATTCAGTCCGTCTGTGGAAAGCACTCTCTGAGGGAACCCGGAGTTCTTTTAGCGATCAAAGTAAAATATTGTTTCTTTCTTTTATACTATAATACTATTTAACTATATTTCCTTGTCCTTTTTCTTTATTTTTCTTTATTTCTCTTTCTATTTCTCTATCCATGTACATCTATAATTTCCAATCCTATTCCTTTTTCTGTGCAGAGCATGCAGTCCGTCTGTGGAACAGACTACCTGAAGGAATCCAGAAAGCTCGTACCTTGAGTTCTTTTAGCGATCAAAGTGGAAGAATTTTGCTTTCTTCTATCTAATACGATTTAACTATATTTCCTTGTCCTTTTTCATTATTTATATTTATTCCTCTTTCTATTTCTCTATATTCATTAACATCTATATCTAATGTCCTTCCGTAATTGCACCCACTCCCCCATTTTTCTCCATTTCCCCTTATTTCTCTTCTACTCAAGGTTGCCTGGAAGAGATTGCTATTATGCAATAAGGCCGCCTTTTTTGTGCTTTCTTTCTATGTTGTCTCTCTGAAATGTATTTTTGTCTTAATGTGCAAAAAGGTGTCTATTATTATTATTACTATCTATTGTCATTTTGCGTATGTGTCATTTCGCGTATGTGTCATTTTGCGTATGTGTCATTTTGCGTAATCAAAATCATAATGCTTAAAATCGATCTTGACTTTATTTTGACCTTTACCTGACTTAACCTAACTTTTTAGTCTTAGTACTCTGAAATTAGTTAGTAATTCACCAAGTAATTTTGGTTTAACATTCACTGAATTCTAACAAGGCTAATGTTGTAATCGACTTGTAATTGCGAACATTGATTATTTAATTAAAATAGTTTATCAAATGAAGTCATGCGAATTACTTTAGAATTCTAGAATTAGCATTGATGACTCGATTCATTCGGATCGTGGTAAATATGATTTAATATGCAATGTGCATGTAGTAGCCTATAGACTTTTCTTACTTACCTAATCGAGTACTTTATGTTGTACTTTATGAGTTGTTAACTTTGTTCATATAAAACACTGCGTTATCTTTCAGTAGATTTAAGAATGCTTTAAGTAAAGCTACAGTACTGACTTTCTGTAATACTAGAAGACCACAAGGTGGACCGACGATCTGGTGAAGGTCTGGTGAAGGGAAGGAAGGGCAGTGCAGGACCGATCGTTTTGGAGATCCTTTGGGGAGGCCTATACTCAGCAGTGGGTGTCATGCGGCTGATATGATGATGAGTAGAAGCTTATATGATTTTAATGCAATCTGTTTTCCTGAATCAATACTTTCATCATCATCATTGTAGTCGCACGACACTCACTGCTGGATATAGAACTCCCCCAAGGATCTCAACTTGGATCGGTCCTGCGTTACCCGCATCCACCGGCTTCCCACGACCATCAGATCGTCGATCACTACTTTTCACTTTAAATTAATAAATAAATTTACTGCTGTGCTAGCAAGTGTTAACATAGTAAATTCATTTTCACTTTAAATTAATAAATAAATTTACTGCTGTGCTAGCAAGTGTTAACATGGTAAATTCATGGTAGCCATCCAGTTTGAAGCTGATTATTCCCGTACTCCTTGGCGATGATATCACATTCGAAGGAAATGAAGTAAAGCTATTATTAGATGTTGTGTTCGACTGGTGATGTCAATAGCCGGTTGATCGGAGGGCCAGGAACGTGACGTACAGTCCGGCCGTAAATCATAAACACATAAAACGATGGTGAATTCCTGCGGCTGAGCTAAACGAATGTATGAGCTTATTCATGTTCGAAATCATTAATACAAAAGACTTAATGCTTTGAAGCTACCAAGAACACTTAAGATCTGCGCTTTAAGCTGATTTGTATGTAACTTTAGATAATTTTAGTGAATAGTACGCGTGGGCATATCTTGCTAAAAGAGCATAATTTAAAATACGACTCTTATTATTGTGGAGGTAATCTTCCAAGTTATATACAGTAGGTATAAAATAGTCAGTCAATAGCACAGACCATACAACAAGTACTTACGTCAATAGAGTCGAGAAGATTTGATATAACTACCATTATTAGTACCAAGAAGTGAGTAAATGAATATTGTATGAAGTCTGGAATGTTTATAACGAAGAACATCGGTATCTCATTAGATGAAGTAGTCGGTGTTGGCGGCTGTTTATGAGTGATAAAATACGCTATAAAATAGGAAGATGATTGTATGAAATTGCGGGTAATGGTAAACCTTATGATTGCTTTATGCACTCTCCTGAGTATCTACGTAACTATTAATTAAAACATTTTAAAAGACATCAAAGTTTGAATACCTCTTTATGATGTTAAAGATCTTGGTTTGATTATAGAAGGTAATAGAACTTCATAAGAGACTATGAAAAATTATAATACTATGATGTGAGGTTTAAATAATACAATACGATATTGATAAAAAATATAGAATTATACATCTGCGGTACATCAAAGCGCAAAATGAGAGATAAGAAGTATGTACAAACAATAAGATGAGAAAGACAGGTACATACCTACAATTTTTGTTTTATGAATGCTTGTTTAGTCAGGAGCCCAAGCGCGGTAATTTTCAACCCTATGACCATAACTAAATCATTACCTAGGATGCCAATCTTGGAGAAAATTCTAAATTTTTAGGTAAATAAATATAACCTAAATGACATCGTAACTGTTTTGTAAATATCATTCATTTTGTAACAAAATGCACCTAATGCAAAATGCACTAAATGCACAAATGAAAATGTACTTACAATGAAAGATATATAAAACAAGAAAAAGAGAATCAAAACTTTGTGAATATATTTCTTAAATTGCAATTATAATTTATTTATAAGTGACCTATTTCTCAAAGTCTAAACACAGTTGCCATAGGATATGTTATGGGATTGACCCAGATCGTGCCCAGTGTTGAGACTATATCCTCGAATGGGGTCGTCATGGTGTATTCGTTTGTGGATTCCCATGAAATCACGTTATTAGTCATGGAAATTAATGATCTGCTTTGTAGTACACATGTGACTGTTCACTTATATAATTCTTTAAAAAAAATGAGATTTTCAAAGATTTAAGACTTTAACTATAAAAACTATACGAAAATTTTGTATTACTATAATTTCAAATAATCAAATAATAACGTGTAAGGTTTGCGTTTGGTTCAAACAAGGTGATCTTTTTACCATAAAACTATATATTATGATTATGAAACAAAACAATGCAAAGGACCAAAACTTTTACATTATCCATGTTGGAGGTTGCTAATGCAATTGATGCGATACCAACGATTTTTTCGTACTTATCTTTGAAATTCAGAGGAGCTGAAGATATTTGTTTGCCCATTCCATAACCGGCCTTAGCCTAAGTTTAAAAGACTGCAGCACATCAAATCCAGTTGCATTCCAGTGTGCTGGCAAAAGCAGTTCGTGTGGCAAAGTATGAAAATCTATGAAAGATTTTTATACTTTACATACCTACTCACCTCTGTATCCATACTGCATTCCGTATGCATACGGCACTCCAGTCTTAACTACTCATCTATGGAGTAAGTGCTATCCAGTTACCAGCAAAGTGATTCTTCTTATCGAATGAGGAATAGTGGCCACCTCTGGTGTTAGAGTTTATCAAGCCGCCTGTAAGGCCTCTAACTTGGCTTAACGACTGTTTTATCAGGTGACAACAGCCGGGACCGACGGTTTAACGTGCCCTCCGAAGCAGCGGCGACACAGAAGCGCTCAGTTATAACGCCACTTAACGGTCACCCATCCGACACCTGACCGGATCGAGCGTTGCTTAACAAACGTGATCGAGTACGATCAGTCTGTCAAGTTCCGACATGAGCGCTTCAAGCAAGGTGATTAAAATACTGTTTGATGTCAACTTTTGTATGTTTTAGGGCCACGCGTCACCGGCGCGCGCGCCTGCAATGGCGACGCTTTTGGCACGGCGACCCCATGAACCAGCCAGCGCAACGTGTCGATAAAGTTTTATGGGTCTTCCTGTTTGCGACCGAACCAGATCGGATGACGGTTTACGCAAATTAATCAGAATCGGGCAGTTGGGATAGTGTGTGTTTGGATAGTGTATAAATATAGTGTATAAATATAGTGTATAAAAATAGTGTGTAAATATAGTGTAGTGTATAAAAATAGTGTGTAAATATAGTGTATAAATATATAGTGTATAAATATAGTGTGTAAATATATATATTTTTTAATTACCAAGAGTTCAAAACTAAATAATCGAATTGATGCCACTTTTTGATACTTCATTAGCATCATTGTGTTTTACCCTGCTGTTGTCGGTTTTTTCAATTAAAACCTTGTTTCTCTCGTCAACTAGATAAATATTAAAACATAGACACAACTAATAACTATTAGATAGGTATAAAAAACTTGAAGTAAAATGGCGTGATGATTATGTGATAATCAAAGCAATAAAATCAAATGAAATATCACAATTGGACATTGATTCTATTAATAACGGACATAATGTTTATACTATAATCGCAATGTGCCCGTAAATTGATCGAAGCTTTTAAGTGTCGTAAATAAAACAGTTTATCTGAACAATGCTTAATCACTGTTTCAACCAAGGCTACATTACAATGCTTGGACAATACATACATGGTTCATTGATTAATGTTTATGCCAATTGGACAACATTACAATGTACAAAGTACTTAATTATCAGATGTTGTCAAAGGTGACTTTGATTAAATTAAACTGAGTTGATTCTTATTCTTATTCTGCGGAATTCGAGCATTAATTTACAAGCGCATAAGAACAGCTTTTCGAGTGTTTGAACTTTTCAAAAGCATTCGTATGAAATAAGAGGAAACAACAAATCTGTTAGTGTAACAAATGGCCACACGACATTGTGTAAACATAGTATTGAAGGCACAGATTAATATCTCCTCCTCACACGTGCATATCATACTCAAGCTCCCTACTATGGTTTACAAATTCGGAGAATAGGAGATCATAGGATCGAGTTATCACATAACACTATACGTTTGACTTAATTTTCATATAAAAAGTGTTTTGCTTGGCGAAAATGTTACGATATTTATTTTCGACGATTGTTTCATTGTTTACAATCTTGTACCTACCTATTTACATTTTCTACGTAATTGGAAAAATACTATTAAGATGTTCAAATATTGCATGTCATTGACCGAGCGAACGCGAAGCGTCTTCGTTTCAGCTTGCCCAAAAATGCTTTCGTATGTCTCTGTTTGTCCAGTCTCCTCTAGGTCGCATTCTCGTGAAATTATGGGAGGGGGTTCGTTATATAGTTTTTTTGTTGAGGCGGTTTTTCGAAAAAAAAAGATCGGCATTTCGAAAAATGATCAAAAATGTCACAAACGCGAGGTCTACTACTAAAAGAGCCACTAGTTGTATAGTATATTAGCTTCCGCCCGCGATTTCGTCTGCGTGGATTTTCGAGAAACTCCTAAGGGAACCATTAACCAGGATAAATAGTATTCTATGTTTTATTTCCATCAAATTCAGCCGTTTTTACTAGCTGTGCGTTGATAGATCAGTCAGTCTCTTAGCGTTTTATATATACAGACTACTAAACTTTTACGTAAAATGTTCAGAAATGTCAGAAACGCGTGGTCTACAGGTAACAGAGCCACTCGTTTATAGAAGCTACTAAACTAAGGTATTATTGGGAAACAAATGACAACGCATTCGAAAACAAATGGTAGTTCCACTGAAATAACGACGTCACAGAATAACGACGTGTAACAGTTACCCAGTGAGCAGCTCCCACGCGCGTCTCCGGTGGTCTATTTATTTGGATCTGAGCTATGCCTGCCTTGCGCGCTGATGTATTAATCTGCTTGTACTTTCTCACAGGTATTTTTATGTACACAATAAAAAGTCGGGAATAACCCGGAATTCAAATATCGCCACTCTTTAAAGTTCTTGATGACAATTGCGATAGCTCTTATCGATAATTCATGTGACGTGTCTTAACATTTTTAGAGATCAACTCGAGTACAGAAGTTTTTTGCTTTTTAAACTTTCTAAAAATATTTATGATTATTGTTGGATGATGATTATTATTGGAAAATTATGCAATTCTTACGATTGACTTCACTTTCCAATTGTATATGATTTATGCATTAAAGCATTAAATAATGATACCACTACAGTAAACAGTTGTAATATACACATCAACTTTGTCTAGGGATACAGATGTTATTTTCATACAAACGAGGTAACTTTGAAGCCTTGGTTTCCTGCCAGGGATATAATGTGCTGTTATCTGATGACGGTTATCTAAGGAGTGAATGGAGGAGATTCAGATCGCTATACACACCCAACTGATCTGATCAGCATCCTAAAAGATTAATGGGTTAGAGTTCTCAGTTTGAGGATTTCCATACATTTTCATGCTAATTCCGCGGTTTTTTTAAACATGTCCATTACACGTTTTTAGAATGCTGGTCAGATCAGTTGGGTGTGTATAGCGATCTAAATCTCCTTCATTCACTCCCTAGATAGCCGTCATCAGATCACAGCACAGTTTATCCCTGGCAGGAAACCAAGGCTTCAAAGTTACCTCGTTTGTATGAAAATATCACCTGTATCCCTAGACAAAGTTGATGTGTGTATTCATCAATAGTAAAATACTTGTTTTCATTAGTAATACAAATTACTTTTTTGTGACTTGAAATGAAACGCTATCGAATTTATCAGTGGATTATAAAATGCAAGTAATTTACGTAAATGAAGTCATTCACTTGTTTCACGGTTGGCCAGGTGAGAAAAACACAATATTGCTTGCACCGAAGTTGTTTAGTGGGAACTTGTCTATGAGCCGTGAAATACGTATTTGCATAACATTATGCATTCCGTAGACGAGATCTAGTTTCACGGTATTCGCATGCAAATGACTAGAATTCCGTGTGACGATGACGGCTTACCAGAACCGGTGACGTGTTGTCTGTGATAAATATTCTATCCATTATTTATTATGTTTAAGTAGATTGTTGCCGAGGATAAACGACAGATTAGGCTAATAGATAAATAAAAATATTATTATATGATGTTTGTCTGTAAATAAACGGTTACACAATTAGTTATTTAGCAGTTGAGGCTAACAACATTGTTTTATTATATTGTTATGGAAAAATTAAATATATTTTTAACCCATTACATTCCTAGGTAAGGGATTAATGAAGTAGAGCAACGTGACAAATTAAAGTACTGACTCGACAGTCTGCGAGAATGTAAATTGCAAATAATTAACAACAAACAATGAAGATAGAGCCTTAAAAAACGGAATAGGTACTTATTTCATCTCTGTAAGTCATGATGCAATCGAAGATTTCTCCCAAGCAGTCAAATATGCGAGAGAAATAACAGAAATAAAATGAATCACACAACTGAATTAACTCTTATAATTTATAACCTAATTTATTTAGTCTAAACCGGGAAAAATCAAAGTCATTGTCATGACAATCTTTTAAACTAGAATCTAACCAGGATATTGATAACTGTCGCGCGGAAAATCAACTCATCGTACGGGCGTTTACACGGGGTGATTTTTCGAGCGACTTGCTAGGTGATTTTAGTCGATTTTCGTTTTTTATTGACAATCGCTTGTAAAATTTTATCGTAAACCTAAATTCAATGAGGTAGCGGTTCAATTTTACAAGCGATTATCGATAAAAAAAGCCCTAGTCGACTAAAGTCGCCTAGTAAGTCAAAAATCACGTGTAAATGCCCCCACGGGCCAATTTCCCGCGAGACAATATTATCAATATCGCAGTTAGATTTTTTATTTACACGACTATCCAAAAATGAGTGTATATGTGTGTTCACTGTTCAGGGTTCATGTATTTGTGGGTATGTAAGTTTTTTATTCCACCGTAACTTCTAATTGTTCAACGAATTGGATGTGGGCATCGTTAGAATCCTTACATCATTCCGATACTGGCTATATATATATTTTTTATAAGTCACTATGGCGACTGTACGATGCCATTTTCAAATGTGAAAAAACAACATTTTTTATAATATGGGCATAAAATTAAAGGCCCTAACATTTCAAAACTATATAATTTGTCACTAAAATGTGTGAAATAAAAAAAAATATTAAAAACACGACTGCCCTGCCAAAAGCGAACTAAAAAGTTAAATAAAAAGTGCCTTTGCAGTCGGACCTCTCTGATTAAATTGTTCCATA
The DNA here is from genome assembly GCA_943789525.1 of Agriphila geniculea. NCBI lineage: Eukaryota > Metazoa > Arthropoda > Insecta > Lepidoptera > Crambidae > Agriphila > Agriphila geniculea. The sequence continues at coordinate 24,428,197 of OX038875.1, read as the reverse complement.
AACGGTCCTCCAATTGCAAAGACACTTGTTATTTAACTTTTAAGTTCGTTTTGGCAGGGCAGTCGTGTTTTTTTTTATTATTTTATTTTTTTAGTTAAAAAGATTGCCAATAACTTTGGTTTCATCTTGGAAATATACTAGACTACCTTTCCATGTTTGGCTTCAAATTGTCGACTTCTCGTTTCGTTGCTGCGAATACAGAACTTGACCTTGAATCTCGAGTGAGGTAATATCCCGACAGTCCATAACCAGACAGTCGCCATATAATAATGGACATTCGGGCCTCATCGTGTGAGGACGTTATATTTAATTTTAATGCCGCTATAAATTCGAATCAACCGTTGACAGGTGCTGGACAAGTGAATTAGTGCCACCGTTGAACTTTTAATTGTCAACGTCCAACCATTCAAATAGTTTGATGAGTGTTCAATGACAGTTTTGACAGTTATTTAAATTATCTGAATTGGATTAAAAATTGTTTCAATTTAGCGGAGGCTGCGCTGAATTAACACATTATTGGCACAATAAAGTCTTATTGAAAGATGAAACAATATCAGTTGCTATATTTGTATTGTCTAATAAACAAAGAGGAAATTCTCAATTTGCCCGAACTTTAGCAATAACTATAAGTATTTGGCTGGATTGAAACTTCACATAAACAAATTTTCAGTTAGTATGGTGTGGTTTTAATATTTCAACCGAATCGTCAGTGGATTTGTTTGAAGTGCTACTTTTTATCTGAATGCTTATTTTATCAAAAATACATTCAATTAGGCGGTACTTAACATCGAAGTATTAATATTCAAACAAACAAAATGAAACTCACAAATACGGACCTGTTTCAGAGCTTGCGAGTGCATTCTATCTAATTAAGTTTCTTGGCAGATAATTTTATAAAAATCTGTTCTGTATTTTAATCAACCTAGAAATATATAGGGTTATTTGTAAAACACCAACAGCCTCGCAGGAGTAGATTACTAACATCATAAACAACAACATTTGTTCTACGACTTTTCCAAAAACAGACAAGAAAAATCCGACTTTTCATACAAATCTCGATCAGCTGTTCGGACATTTGTATGGAAAGGATTTGTTTTGTCTGTTTTTTTGAAAAGTTGTAGAACATATGTTTGTTTATAATGTTAGTAATCTACTCCTGCGAGGTTGTTGGTGTTTTACAAATAACCCTGTATAAGCTTCAAAACAGGCTCTTAATATAGATTCATACATTTTTGAATAGAATAAGAGGTTCAAATCAAACATTCAAACTCAAACAAACAAAAAGTGCTGTAAAATTAGATATCTAATAAGTATGGTTCAAATCTATTGATTCAATAGTAAGATTCTGCTTTTTATGTTTTATAGATAAACCTGTTGAACCAGACAGGTCCTTGCATTGATTAGCTATGGTTGTCATATTCTATGTCATGTTAAGTTTAATTAGAGTGTACTTATGCAGACCCCATCGATCTCCTCTGACTGGCTGTCTGCCGAGACAGAACAAGTGTCTGTCGGGGAATTTACATACAATACATGTTTTATATGCGATATTGATAAATTAAATTTGTGACGACCCTATATGCTAATCATTTTATGACACGAGTATGCTAGCGCACCTTCAAAGGTTGTGGAGCAATTATATTAGCGAATAACTTGAGGAGCTATTATCAGTAATCCTATAAATTAATCGAATAAATCCTGACCGGTTTTTCAGGATATTGGAACAAAGTGACCATAGACATCGTAAATGGACTGGCGCCTCTAAAACATGTTTCTCGCCTCCACGAATCAACTAATTATTTGGTATATTTCGATGTGTTATGCAGCTATAATATAATCTTCTGTGTTTTTTATATTATTATCTTGGCCAGGTTTGAGTGATAATAACGAAAAGAAATCCACGGTATTTAAAAAATCCTTCGTACGCAATAGTAATCCATTTTCACCAGACAAACCTTGTGCATAATTCTTAAATATTGCTTAAAAACTCAACGTGCGTATATATGAGCAAGGTCAACACGCCCTGCACAGTGTGCTCAAGTGCACTCTACTGAGTCAAATTATCTTGAAGGCGCGTCAACTTTATTCATCTTTTGTTGTTTTTCAATGAATCAGCTTTGCGGTTTTACTATAATTGCAGTGTGCTCATTCATTTGTATTATGAATGGAATATCTATGTTCTTACTAAAAAGTAGGTCAAAAGCTTAGAATATAGTAAATATCATAGAGGTTTACTTAATACTGAACTGAGTTTCGAACTGTAAAAGAACGAAATTATTTACATTGCTTACTTATGTACTAAAACTTTTAGTACATAAGTAAGCAGTAAGCGTATTAAGCCTTATTAAGGTCTTCTACCAGAGTTATAACAAGAGTTTTGAGATTATTTTTTCATATTTTTTTTGTATCCTAAAAAGAAACTCCTTAGGAATCTTAAAACTATTTTTTTTTCCAATTCGGCAAAAGATTATTACTTTTGGAAAGAAAGAGCTCAAGCGACTTCTAACTTTTCTTAATGACCCTGTCGAGCCTCTCGGAAGCACTTGTGACATCAAAACTCATCGAACGAAGATGCGAATCCTTCCTATTCTCTAGATTTAGTCCACTGAGATTTTTCCTCCTACCAAACATAAGCAGGCAAAGATTTTCATCAAGCCAAAAGATGGTGTCTGAAATGGGCCCTCATTTCAGTTACCACAGTTTTCAGGCGATGAAAGAAAAAAATATGGGTTAAAGAAGGAACTTCTTTGGACTTAATACGCAGAGCTACAAAAAGATTATGTAGAAAAATTAAATATGCCGAAAAAGGATGTTTCTTCTTTACAAAGTCATGAATTTATCAAACCACCCTCATAATCTCTTTAGTACAGTTGGTTATAAATACCTTGCATGAGAAGAGCGCGTTCTGCCACGTGGCCTTCTGCTCGCTCAAGAAGTAGCAGCTGTGACCCAGCCTGATGAAGCTGGGCGGGCACACGTACGACATCCTGGTAGAGTTGCGGTGGCCGTACGCGCCGCCGCCTGCACACGGTATACATGCAAGGTTTAATCTGTAGCTCTACCACAGAATAGATATAAGTACTACCGTACAGAAAGGAAACTCTCTGCCCCGCCCTACAATCAATGACCTCACCCCACCCCGCGAGTTTGTGCCAAATCGTGTGCTCATTCAATAGCTCTAGACTTCACTCACACAGTTGCGCGTGTGCAAAAACGTCACCGTGTAGCGTCTTTGTAATAGGTAGTTGAAACGCGGCGCTTGTATGGAGTGCTCGGGGTGTGCTCTACCATGAGTTGATGCAAACTGCCCCCCTAATTTCGACGGGAATTGACGGGATCGAGTTCACATCAGGATCGCATAAACGTCAAAAATCTGCTATTTTGGCAAACGGTTTCCATTCCACCGTCTTGACGTTTTCTCAATTTTAACTCGATCTCGATATTATCGATTACATCGGGTCGGGATGGGAGTAACCCACCAGGATTTTCGCTAACGAAAACGATTTTTCTTATTTCACTAGCATTATTGACTATACAGGGTTATTTGTAAAACACCAACAACCTCGCAGGAGTAGATTACTAATACCATATAGGCACAACAACATTTTGCTCTACGACTTCTCCGAACCAGGGACCGGAAAACCCCTTTATTTGATTAATCCTATTTTTAGGGAAACCATATTAAAAGGTTTCCCAAATGATATGGCTTCCGAAATGATAGGGTTTCCCTATCGATAGTATTTATTTGATTAAGCCTATTGTTAAGGAAACGGTATTAGAAGCCTTCCCAAATGATAGGGTTTCCCTATCGATAGGCTTTCCGTATCAATAGGGTTTCTCTATCGATAGTGTTTATTAAATTAAGCCAATTGTTAGGGAAAGCGTATTAAAAGGTTTCCCCATAAATAGGGTTTCCGTATCGTTAGGGTTTCCCTATCGTTAGTGTTTATTTCATTGCCAATTGTTACGGAAAGCGTTTTTTAGTGAATAGGGTTTCCGTATTGATAGGGTTTCCGTATCGATAGGGTTTCCTTATGATAGTGTTTATTTTATTAAACCAATTGTTAGAGGAAGCGTATTAAAAGACTTCCTATTGTTAGGGAAAGCATTTTAAAAGGATTTCCAAATGATAGGGCTTCTCAAATGATAGGGTTTCCCCGATAGGATTTTCGGATTCGGTAAGTGCTTACCCGAACTAACTGTATTAAATGGTTAGCCTTTCGTTGGCGTAAGTCGACGATATGCTTACCGAATCGATAGGGTTTTTGAAATACCGTCAAATCTATGAAATACCCAATCAAAAACCCCTTTAAGGGTAAGCGGTTCCGGTCCTTGCTCCGAACACAGACAAAAAAAGACCGAACAGCTGGATCGAGTTTTGTTTTGTATGAAAAGTCGATTTTTTTGTCTGTTTTCGGAAAAGTCGTAGAACAAAATGTTGTTGTTTGTATGTTAGTAAGCTACTCCTGCGAGCTTGTTGGTGTTTTACAAATAACCCTGTATAGAGCAGTATACAACTTGTTACAAAAATACGAGATGCCGAATATGGTAGATAGAGACCATTAAACTGAATAACTTTTACTTTAGGACCAACTCTGAAATGGCGAAAAAAAACAGTTGTTTCATACAAAAAATCTCGAATTTTTGTAACCCGTTCAATATAGTATTCGAAATGCAAAAATAGTTTGCATCAACTCACGGTAGATAGAGCTACTGCATCCTGAGCACCAAAAGCTATCAGGTTGGAATCTAATTCGCATTCATCAGCGGTCAGACCGGACATCCAAACTCCAAAGGTCGCGGGTTCGATTCCCGTCCGAGAATTGATCTGGTGCGAGTCGTATTTTTTCTAGTATATTATTTAGTATTGTATAAAAATAGCATTGTGAATGCAAAAATGTAAAAAATTATATACCTATTTCATCAATCAATTGTCAAATATCTGGAAAGACATTTGAGTTGAATGTCGAGGTAATTCCATAAGAATAAATAAAACTGGTAATTCCTCACATTGGTGAAATAACGCTGGCTTGCAGCGTGATATACTAGAAGAACTTCGACGATGTCACTAGTGACTGGGTAGCTCAGCGGTCAGAGCATTGCACCGGACATCCAAAGGTCGCGGGTTCGATTCCCGTCCGAGAATTGATCTGGTGAACGACTCCCAAGTCGTAATTTTTCTAGTATATTACACAAATGATTAGACTTTTGTATTGAAAATTTAAAACCGCTACCTTATTTGAGTTTTTGAGATTCGCACTCGACAGTTTTTTGTGCTAAGCGTACTGATAGTGGAAAGGATATGTAGAGAAAAGTTTGCTGTGCATAACTATTCAATCCTGTGGGACTTTGTCGCCGCGTATAATTGGGATGATGACTAATGAATAAAATAACGAATTACTAATAAAAATCGTGTTGTGGTTTTATATATTGTATATTATTTGTTTTATGACCCTTCAAAGTTAGGTAGACAAGTCCATTTAAAAAGTATAAAATTTAGTAAAGTAAATGATACCTTTAATTAATACGTGAAATGTATAGCAAATTTGTCCAAGAAACCATTTTGTTAAACACAATATTTAATTTAGCTGCCGAACAAATTTCCTACGCGTTGCATACAAACTACTCAGGCGTGACGTCATAATCGAGTAGCCGTTAGTATGGAGCGTTTTTGAGTGAGTCCATTTGTGTGCATTTCAAACTGTGATATCTCGGGCAGTTTTCATGCTAGCGAAATAATTATTTTACCAATGTTTCTGTTTTTGAGAGGTAATTTATGTAACATAAAATAAAAAATGTCATCATGCCCATTACGTGATATCTTTACATTTTGTAAAGGTTGCTTGCTATTAACACGACATTACATAGTTACAAAGTGACACTTTACCTATAACATTATAAAAACTATTTACCTATATTAATATTTACCATGTAATTCTATTGAATGTAAAATCAAAGAAAAATATCGCAATTAACAAAAGAAATAACTTAAGAAATAACTTCATGAATTTTAAAATTATATTTGTCGAGTAAACACATTATTGTGAGTAAACAACTATGCCCATCTTCAGTATTTAGGGCCTTTTTTGATAATATTAATTTTCTCCGAGGCCATATTAAGCTGTCCTGTGCAGTGATTTATCATTGTCTCGTTGAAAATTACCATCCATTATATGTTATCGTCGATCAGATGAAGTGATTCAGTAGCTGCTCAAATATGGGATGGTGACCGCCAAATATAGAGTAGGAGGCTTCGGAAATACGTAAATATATTGAAGGCCTTGCAATCTGTACCAGACATTTTTTGCTATGCCAAATATTTACAAGACCACTGTTAATGACCTTTAAATATATTTATGGTTTTGTTATGACTTTTACAGCTTATCTATTGAAATAGTTGTTATGTTAAAATAACTAGTTTATGAAAAGGAATTTAGACTATTATACTTATATTTTTTATTTTTGTATTCATAATACTATTTATATTATCACTACATATTATAAAATAAAGTCCCTCGCCGCGTATGTCTTCCTTTCTATCTGTGCGCGATAAACTCAAAAACTACTGAACGGATTTTCATGCAGTTTTCACCAAATGATAGAGTGATTCCTGAGAAAGGTTTACGTATATAATAAATTGGGGTTTTGTGTAAATTGATAGAAATAGGACGATTATTGTTGAAGAGGTCGGCAAAAATTGCATTTTCATCAAAATTGTGCGGGAACACTAAAAACAAGTTATTTTTGCAGATGGAAAATGATAGAGGTATAAAATATGGTATAGTATAAGGTAACTACGGAACCCTAATGCGTGTGGCACTTTGCCGGTTTTTTTAAATAACTGTTGGAAATATATTTCAGAAGAAGGATTTCACTAGCACCTAGTATTACAAAAGCTACGTAAAATTTGCATTTCCTTTTTGAAAAAGGGCTTCCGTTGTGACCTCCCTTAAATATTTGTTCAACTCGATAGTGATCTTTGTAGTAACAAATAAAAGACGTGCTCCGGGTTCGTCGTGTTCCTAACTCGTCGTATTTCAGGTTCGTCGTAAGTCGTAATACGTACAATCGCTTATATGATCAAAACATAAGAATGAAATAGATAAATGCCATTGATTAATAATATTTGAGCTAAAGTGTTTAGTATATAATTATGTATCTTATATCTTTAAACGAGCAATTCTTGTATATTTATTTATATGTATATTTCTGTGATCTCGGAAACGGCTCTAACGATTTCGCTGAAATTTGGTATATGGGGGTTTTCGGGGGTAAACAATCGATCTAGATTAGTCTTATGTTTGGGAAAACGCGTCTTTTAGAGTTTTCATGCGTTTTTCTTTCGATGCAGAATGTGGTCACTAATTTCGTCCTGCCGGCCACTGTCCATCTGGTCCAGCGGCTTAAGGCGCGGATGGCAAGAAACGAGTGTTACGGGTTCGAATCCAGCTCGGTGTCTTACTTTTGTATATGTTCAAGTTTATATATATATTTTTTAGTTTTTATAGTTTTTAGACAAGTTTAAAAAAATATTTAATGTTTGAGATAACAATGTAGATTATCACCTAAACACCACCATAATACAATAAATAGTAATAACCGAGCAAAGCTCGGTCGCCCAGATATTATTAAACTATTGGTGTATCTTATGATTAAAGAATTGAATAAATACTTAAATAAATATAAGTAAGCCATCGTCGGCATCGTCTGAATTACGACGAATCGGGAATATGACGAATCGGGAATACGACGAGTCTGAATTACAGCGAATACGGAATACGACGAGTCAGGAACATGAAGAATTTGGATCAAACCATTTTGATACTTACATTGTGAAGAAAATACGATGAAGACTACAGCGGCTGCCACGACGAGTCTCCGTTCTAACGCTTCCATTTTGTTTGGTATTTTAAATATTCACTATTTTCGTTCACTTTTACGACCTTACGCGCACTCTCACTGCACTATCACTGATCAATTATGTCACTTTAAACAATAAAACTTGAACTAAATGTTATCATTTTGGAGTTATCTTTAGAGGTTAATTTAAACGCCAGTCTTCACCCGCCTGTAACAAAAAAAATATATAAAATTAACAATCGCACGATTAAATCATTGCAGGAAATCAACAAAATTATCAAATTATACAGAAAAATATAAATACTTATTAAAGAGTTTTCATTAATTTTTTTAAAGAAATCTGTTTTTTTTAATATTTATACCTACATATAAAATATAAATTGATTGATTGATTGTTGGCATACGGCTAGATCCCTAATGGCTAAAAGTAGAGACACCAAGAGTGTATAGATAGATACCTTTCATAGTGTAGGTGAGCAGTAAGAAAGGGTTTTGGAAAATCCACCCCCTAACTAAGGGGATGAAATAGGGGATGAAAGTTTGTATGGAAGTCCCTTAGTTTCAAAGCAAGGATGTTCAAATTTTGTGTTTAGGCTGACGATGACGATTAAAAGTTATAAGTGGAAGGGCAAGGGGAAGGCGAAAGGGGAAGGGGGGACGGGGACGATGTAAGTATGAGTTTAAGTGTAAGTGTAAGCGAAAGCGGAAGTGAAAACGAAAGCGGAAACGAAAGTGAAAGCGTAAACGTGAAATGAGAAGTGAAAAGTGGAAAATGAAAAGCGAAAAAGTGGAACGGGAACGGGAAACGGGAACGTGAAGGGGAACGGGATACAAATATCTCTGAACCCATTTCTGTACCCTTAGCACGAATGGGTATCAAAAAAAAATAACGCACGTAAAACTACTCGATAGAATATTATCTATGGAAAATTTAATTTCGCTTTACAGCAGTAGATGGCGCTGTAAAAATTTCCCATACAAAATTACTCCATCGAATGTTTTTACGCGCGTAATTTTTTTCGATAGCTGTTCGTGCTAATGATACCAGAACGGAAACGGGGGTGGGAACAACGCCTTCTAAAATACCCACGCGAATAAGTCGCGGGCAAAAGCTAGTCGTTTAACACAATCGTGATTCTTGTCAAAAATGGTCAACGTGATTACCTATCTATTTACTTACACACAGAAACATCATTCATAACTTCTGAGATTTAAAATATTTATCATTTGCTTATCAGTTTCATTCAAAGCTGTGTATTGACTCCGTTTTTTGATAGCAAAAATGACCACTTTATCCGTTGTGAATTGGCCAAAATTTTGTTTTTTCGCTTAACATTTATATTACCTAAGTTAGCTTATTGTTCAAACATTTGTACACAAAACTTTTGTTAATTTATCGTTCACGGGTAAGAAAATGTTAGTATGGAAAATGCATTTCTTAAAAACTCTTCATACAAATCTGCAATTTCATAGGTAAGAAAGCACCTATTCTTTCTTTAGCGACAGCGGCAGTTACATAGCAACTGAATGTCCCACCGTCATGTTCGAGGAACAATAAAATCCATCCATAAATAGGTTTGTTCGCGCTTTATGTCCCGTTAAGACTTTTACTGCCTAAATCTAGATTTCTCTACCTACTTTCTAACCTGGATACGCGCTGGGTGCTGTATACTGGAAGTCTTATTAATAAAATGTGGGACAGTTTGTGCTGCAGAATTGTGTAGGATTCTAATTTACTTTCCTAACAAAACTCGGTTAACGAAGAGTAATAAACATACTTTAAGATAATTTCAAAATGAAAATGTTTTTTTATGAAAGACTATCAGTTTTCAAAGATCGGGTGTAGTAGTATTCTCTCAGTTAATGATTTGATTCCCATAAACCCGTAGGAAACTACTTTTTCTATGGGTGAATGGATGGTATATAGGTTGTTTTTTTGATTTCCATAAGACACAGGCATTACATAAATTTCTTTGATTTGGTTCTGTATAGTTATTGCTGCACATCGGCGGCGATTGCGTAGTTAATAAAAGAAACTTTGAAAAAAATTATTTAAGTGTGTTTTATAAATATTTTAAATTAAGAAAAAATATTCAACGATGTAGATACTATATTATAATATTTAAAATTAATAACAACGGCACTTTATTCTTAGATGTATATTATTAAAAATTCAGAGCACAATTGTACATTTCGCATATTCATTTTGCGTATTGTACATTTTGCAACAGGTGCACATTTTGCGTATTGTACATTATGCTACGAAAGGATTTTTTCTTGGTTCTGTGGAAATGACTGGATTTAGCACTTTCCTTTGGTCTGGAAATGAGCATCCTTAAACAATTGACGATCGGACAAATTTTTAAAAAGTTTGTATACCTCTGAGGCCTCTTCGAAAGTGGCAATTTAAAAAAAATGCAACTGCATTAGAAACAATAATCCCAGTAATAAAATAATTAGATAAAGCCGTTGTCCTCGGTCCCATACGAGGGCATTAACCCGGCTCCAGGGGGAGCAGAGTCTCCTTCTCTGCTTTCCACTGGCGTAATTCCTGTCCGGCGCGTCCACGTCGCGGGGGTGGGCACACACCTCAGTAGGTCGGGGTGTGCGGTGGCGAAGTTCGGCAGGGACCCAGTTCTGCGGGGTATAGCGCGGAGCCCGAGCCCAGGGTTACGGGTGAAGACCTCAACGGCTGCGAAGGCGGAAGTGGAAACCTCTAGTACGGCGGAGCAGGCGGAAGGAGCTCAAACCAACTGACAAGCTGCCCTTACATATTGAGGTCACAGGTTGCAGTGGAACTGCAGTGTTAGGCAGGGTGCTGCAGTAGGGATGGTAGCGGATAAGACCATAGTCCAACGGTAGCTCCCACATGCCTCCACGAGGAGTACTGTCTTGGCGTCAGGCGGCAGCCAGCCGTAAAAATCTAAAGCCAACACACTTTCCCTGTCCAAATAAAAGGACAGGGAAGGCCGACCTCAAGTAAATGGGAAAAGGCCCAGCAAGATGATGATGATGATGTATCATATACATTTCAATCAAATATTGACGTAAAAACTCTGTCATTTAAAACAAATAAGTGAAACTTTACAATCCAGCTGTGAAATCACCGATTGGACGAGAAATGCTTCCAAGACTAATAACCGGTCGCGTGCAGGGTGCATCTGCTGCAATTTTATTGATAGAATCTACGCCAGCATGAATGATGCAATGCAATGCCTTCTTATGATTTAACGATGTTTGTTTGCGAGCATTTCTTAGAGTAGTCAAGTCAACATAGAGAAAATAAGTGTTTGTATTGGATTTTGCCTAAATTAATATTTTGACCAAATCAAATGTAGGTAAGTAAATATAAAATTAATAAAAGTAATAATATTTAAAAAAATATGAATTGATAGCAAGACGGTACACGGTAGGAGCTGATAGTCTGATAGAACCGTAGCGTAAGAAAAAATATCGTAGTTTACACATTGTTACCTATTGTTACTGACTGGCGTTAGAAAATTTTTAACAAGAATATAGAAGATGGAATAGTACATTTTTACCGTAAAGTCTCTATTAAACAAAATCACATCACATAATATAATAATTTAGTAGTCAATCAAAGTTAGTAAGAATTGCAGTACACACACTTATTTCGATAAAAATATGAACTGGGTGCGAGCAGTGGTTACCGCATTTGCCACGCTGCATTTTCAATTTCCTCCCGCCATCGCTTTGAAGTCGCCGCTCGTTTAATAATACGCGTTGTCTAGTCAGATTTTCACGGTTGGTTCAAAGGTTATTGTGCGTTTTCGAACCTTACATTTGTGTTTATACTTTATTGTAATCGTTGCAGTAAATTGATATTTTACAAATTAATTAATATGTTTTTATTGAAAGTAGGCTGATTACTTGCGTAAATTGCACCAATATATCGTTAAAGAAATTTTTTGTTGTTTGGCGGAATGCAACGCACGCGACCATCTTTTGTTTTCAATATTTATAGTAAGTACATGAAATATGTTTTGCCTCAGTGTTTCGCTATATTTATCATGTGTGCGTACGAGTGTGCACAAATTATTCACAGCATTTAAACGCATTAATCTATCGGTATTTATATCCAGTTTCTAGTGAGGTCGAGGTGGTTATTCATGAATCTTTGAATAGAATCTTTAGATTTACTATACCTCTACTACCTTAAAGCCGCGTTCCCACGGTGCGCCCTACCACGCACCGCACCGAGCCGCACGAGGACGAGCACGCACCGATCCTTTGAAGTTACTGGCGAACGCGTCGTTTCCCACGGTGTGTCGGTCTTGTCTGGTGCGCTCTCGTGCGTCTACAGACGCACCGTGGGAACGCACCTTTATACAACGGTATTTTTAGGGTTCCGTACCTAAACGGTAAAAACGGGACCCTATTACTAAGACTCCGCTGTCCGTCTGTCTGTCTGTCTGTATGTCTGTTTGTCACCAGGCTGTAGTATCTCATGAACCGTGATAGCTAGAAAGTTGAAATTTTCACAGATGATGTATTTCTGTTGCCACTATAACAACAAATACTAAACACAGAATAAAATAAATATTTATGGGGGCTCCAATACAACAAACGTGATTATTTGCCGTTTTTTGGTACGGAAACCTTCGTGGAGTCCGACTCGCACTTGGTCGGTTTTTTGTTGACACAACATTGCAAAACCAATTGTTGAGTTGTACATTATACCGCGATCATATCATATCGGGAAAAAATAATTACATTAAATTTGTTTCTCGAAATGTATGAAAATATGGATTTTATTTACGTAATTTCTAGTTGTTTATAATGTTTGATCAATTCTACAAATGGGTTTCCGACTTTGTGCTTACAAAAATATAAGTGCTTTATAGGAATAAAATATAAGTGTATTGTGTATTGTGTGTGTATTATTTCATATTTATACATCCTTTCTTAAACGCGGCATTTTGACACAAATCCCATTGTTATGCCTCTCACTGACAGTAAAAGGAGCAATCGACTTTCACAGACAATTTTCTTAGCGCCGCATTACACTGTGCGGTAGCGGAGTACCTGAGTTAAATATGAATTTTGAACTTTTTGACTAATAGTTTGTCGATGTTATCAATAACAGCTACTTTGACGATAACACTTAAAATTGTCAAATAGAGTTAAGGAAGAAGTAAGGAAAAGTACCAAAATAGTCTTACCTATAATAAAAAAGTATGAAAATAAAAACTTGTATGTAATGCAGTGCAAATGCAATACTTAGATGAAGTTGTCTTAGCGGATTTTGATACTATACCTAGTATCATAATCCGCTAAGACAACTTTTTCGCAGACCATAAAAACTGTTTAAAGACTTAAATTAATACTAAATAACTTACCAAGAATTTTTCACATGGCGACACTAATTTTAGCCGGACTAACAGCACAGAATAGGTATATACCAACAGATAGATATTTGGTTATAGGGGCTTTTGAACCTGAATCTGCTTTTGTTAGGGGGTTTCTCTATATTTTAGTTAATTTTGCTACAAAATTTTAAAGCTAAAATTTTAAGAGCTTTCTGACGATGCTACTGACTCGAATTTAGTCACTAAGCAAGCATTACACTCGTAATTGATTTTGATACTATACCCCTTAAATAAATAATGATCGTCCTGCACGCTAATAATGCATAGACCCTTCTGCATAGACGAAAATTAAATTTAAGTGACACACTATTTCTTATACTCGCGTTCCGTGTAACGAGACCTTTATGCTTTGATGTCAGGGCGATGGGAAAATGAGCTCACAAGTTATGGCTCTATTTTGCTGTCCACCGTAGCCATAAATCATAAGGTTGTTTTTAAGCATTTCTCTCTAAGTGTGCAACAGAGAAATCGGGAGAAATCTTATGGTTTAGTCCGCCTTTTGACACTTAATTAAAATAGTTTTATCCTAGCTTAAAGTTGGGATTTGTTTGGATGAGAATTTGTATTTCGGTTGGGGATGTAATTTCGAAAATTTACACAAACTTACTACTCGTATATTAGTTTTCTATTGTTATAATTAGGAAGTAAGGTTTTTTTTATCATATAATCTTACTACAAATCAACATTATTAATAGTTAATTTTTCCAAAAAAAGCAGCCCTTGACGGGTTTCTTGCCGGTTCTTCTCGTTACAAGGTCTCCCGCTTAGGGTTTGCGACCCGATGGCGTAGCTTCTATGACATTCACAAATGCTTGTAACATCCTAGATTGAATAAATGATTTTGAATTTGGAATTTTTATTTCTCCTTTAAAAATATCGTTTATTGATTAGTAAAACTATTTTTATTTCAGGTGTTGTTTAGTACATGTATTCTTAAACACTTAAATTTCTTTAATAAGAGTGCTTGGAAAATATTACTACGAGTATTGATAAATGATAATGTTTGAGTTTCGCCAAGATTCGCGCAATTTGTAAATAATTCATGTTTTTCTTCTACGGCCTAGCAAGATGGTGTTTTCTCATCGTACAAGCTTAAGACGCTCCGTTAACAATATTTATGGGAAAATATTGCTGTAATTTGTATTTGTATGGATGCTATAAATTGATTTTAGGGCAACATTACTTGACTGGCAACACGATTGAATTACAATTTAACCTTGGAGAAGGTTTTCATTAGTTATTTTTAACTGGTTACTATAACGATAATCGCATTTAGAACTGTTGTTTCAAAGGGATGTATAAAATGGATAAAGATTAATGATTATTATCATGATTGTAGAAAAAACCCGTAGCACCTCAGACGGGACTCGAACTCGCACCCTCGGGATTCCGGCAGGCTGACCCCGAATTACGTAAGTCTGTTGCTAACAATTCTCGATTGAAATCGCAGTTGCATTGCTGCTTTAAGTAAGATAGTTGTCACATTGGTTCTTTACTAAAGCAGCAATATAACTGCGATTTCTGTCAGAGTTGGTTGCAACAAAGTTACATAAATAGCTTCCTGATTATCTAATTAAAACCACTTAGCGACCGGTTTCAGTTCAAATTATGAATGTGATACATTGCTACTTTTCTTTGGTATGTTTTTAGGGTTCCGTAGCCAAAATGGCAAAAAACGGAACCCTTATAGATTCGTCATGTCTGTCTGTCTGTCTGTCTGTCTGTCCGTCCGTATGTCACAGCCACTTTATTCCAAAAGTATTAGGACTACATAGTTGAAACTTAGTAGGTAGGTGTATTCTGTAAACCGCTTTACGATTTAAACATAAAAATATAAAAAATGAAAGATTAAGGGGGGGCTCCCCATACATGTAACTGAAACTGAAAATATTTTTTTTCATCAAACCAATACTTGTGGGGTGTTTATAGATAGGTCTTTAAAAATAACATTGAGGTTTCTAAGACCAATTTTTTTCAAAGTCAACCGTTTGAAAGATATATGCCGCCAAAGTGGTAAAATGTGTGTCCCCCCCCTTTAACTTTTAAAGTAAGCGGGTGAAAAATCTAAAAAAAATATAAGCTATAGATCTTAATAAACACTTTCAACGAAAATTGGTTTGAATGAGATACAGTAATTAGTTTTTGAGATATAGTACATTCTCCAAAACCGCAAATATAACTTTGTCATTCATACAAACACTGTGAAAAACAAAGTTATTTTTTCAGACGAAAAATGATAGTGGTATTAATAGTACATTATGAGACAAGTTAGCTTAGGTTGGTCATTGCACACAAGGCTGTGGGTTGCAGCCCGAGCCGCAGGCGAGGGCGTAACTCAGCCGAGTGTGCAATGAGTAAAAGCTCACGAGTTTCATACGACGTTTTTCAACACATTTGCGAGGAAAATACAAAGTAATTTACCACACAGCAACAAATACGACAAAAACAAAATATATGACAATTATGGGAAAAGGCGCGTAAGTTTTTTTTTGTTTTTTTCACACGCCCAATGCAAGAATATTTTGCAAACAAAGGGAAGAGTGAGCATACAGCCTACTTCAAAACTATAATTTTAAGTGATAAAATGCAAATATTTTAATATTTTATAACAAAATATTATGAATTAAGAATAATTTTATAATAATAAATATTTGTTTGACTTAATTAAAGACTTACACATTTATTTATTTCAAAAATGAATATGAACTTTCAGCGGCATAAAACCCCTTTGTTGTTACAAAAAAAAAATAACTGTATAACCCAGTTAAATTGGGAATGCTCTGTTTACTCGCATAGAACTTGCAGTAAGGTACTAATTTAACTTTGTAGGGATAATTCTATAACAACCTAGTGTTTTATATATTATTGCACGCGTTTGTTATAGCTCGGTTTATGGCCCTAAAAGCCATGTATTAGGGCTCACTTTACGAGCAAGTGTGTTGAAAAATATGGTATGGTATAATGTACCTACGGAACCCTACTGCGCGTGGCCCGACACGCACTTGGCCGGTTTTTTTTTTACCCCAAAATGAAGTAGTAATGTATCACATTCATCTGTCAAATGAGACCGGTCGTTAGGTGGTTTTTAATTAGATAATCAGCCTGCGACCCCATGCACTAACCAATTATGCTACCGAGTCGCTAGAAGGATCGATGAAATATTCTAGCATTTTTAGGGTTCCGTAGCCAAAATGGCAAAAAACGGAACCCTTATAGATTCGTCATGTCTGTCTGTCTGTCTGTCTGTCTGTCTGTCTGTCTGTCCGTCTGTCTGTCTGTCTGTCTGTCTGTCCGTCCGTATATCACAGCCACTTTATTCCGAAAGTATTAGGACAACATAGTTGAAACTTGGTAGGTAGATGTATTCTGTGAACCACTTTACGATTTCCTCACAAAAATAAAAAAAATAAAAGATTAAGGGGGGGCTCCCCATACATGGAACTGAAACAGAAAAGATTTTTTTTCATCAAACCAATACTTGCGGAGTGTCTATAGATAGGTCTTTAAAAATGACATTGAGGTTTTTAAGACAATTTTTTCACAAAGTCAACCGTTTGAAAGATATATACTGCCAAAGTAGTAAAATGTGTTTCCCCCTCCCTTTAACTTTTAAAGTAAGAAAGTGAAAAACCTAAAAAAAAATATACTATAGATCTTAGTAAAAACTTTCAACGAAAATTGGTTTGAACGAGATACAGTAAAAAGTTTTCGAAATAAAGTACATTTTCTAAAACCGCAAATATAACTTTGTCGTTCATACAAACACTGTGAAAAACAAAGTTATTTTTTCAGGTGAAAAATGATAGCGGTATTAAAATATGGTATGGTATAATGTAACTACGGAACCCTACTGCGCGTGGCCCGACACGCACTTGGCCGGTTTTTTTTCTTTTTCGCTGCAAACCAGCGTCATTCTTCTTACCAACGTTATTTTTCAAGCATATCATTTATCTTTATATAAAAAAATTGCATTGTGAATGCGAAAAATCTAAAATTTAATAATATAAAATGGATCATTGATTTTGTCGTCAGTTAACTAGCCTTTTTGATAACAAGTAGATTATCGTTAATATTTCATAACTTTAAAAAAAAGAAAGGCAAAGAGATAATACATAGTAGGGTATGTATTATCTCTTTGCTTTTGTTTTTTTTCATTATTTTGAACTTCCAGAGTTTCTGTCATACATATTTTTTCTCAATTACTAATTTCTTTTATTGGCTCCGTGCACGCTTTTAGCGCCACCTAGTGTGTTGCAACTTTGTTGGCTCTGACCAGGGGCCGTACCGGCTAACGCATCGATTATCGAAAAGTCTGCCGAGTTTCAACTTAAAACAGGAAAATCAAAGTAAGAAATTTCGTCTTGTACTTTCTTTTGACTTTATTTGGAAAATATCGATGTTAGTGTGACATCATAAATTGGGGTTCGCCATTTTGGCCCACTTGGGGCTCGATTTATCTGTTTTAATTTGAAACCCGGCAGACTTTTCGATAATCGATTCGTTAGCCCGTACGGCCCCTGACCGTTTTGACGTATTGATATGTAATGGCGGCAGTGTGACAAAATGTTATAAAATACTATACATATTGTGTTATTAATGTAAATTTCAAAATTACTGTGATTTAGGTGGACAAAGTGTTGTGAAATCATTCTTGGTCATTTAAATTAAATATGGCAAGTAAGATCTATTCGAAAAGAGTGTTTTATTTTGGTTATATCAGGGTTTGTTTACTTCTTTTTTAGTTGTAGATTTTGTAAAACAAGAGGATAAAGCTACTTTAATAATTTTACTAAGTGATAATAAACATATATAATTATTCTTGTATCGCTAATAATAAATTAAATATCGTTTTCAAACAGATTACAGAGCCTTCATTATTTCTACTTTTTGCCACCATGAGCGCTGCGATCGATTATTATACCTTCGCACCCTCCCAATACTGCCCGGCATATATATTTTCAAGAGAAAGAAAGAGACAAAAGATGCGCAGTAGCCATAAACACTAAGTTTATGGCTACTGCGCATCTTTTGTCTCTTTCATTCTCTTGTATCTATCTCCGGCATCTGTACATTCCTTACTTTAACATGATGCTATATTCTCCGAAGTTAATCGCAAAATTAACTTTCTCCTCTAAATAAATCAACGTGTTTTATTGTATTTGCTTTATAATGACCAAACATGGCAGTGAGTGACCGCATCCCGCCAACATTTGATAGCACACAAAAAGTTTATGTTCGAGGCCTGGAATAGATCGGACCACCTTACACAGAGACCGAGTGATTCGATACTATTTTCTATTGTGTTTAAATCGATTTAGGGATGCTCGAATTGATATCGATATTGAATGATAGTGGGAACTTTTAGTGAAATATTTTAAATAAAACTCCTTTACGCATACCATGCGTTGTTTATTAAAGTTTTTTGATGATTAGTAGAACTTGAAATATTTCGATCAAATTAAAAATGTATAAAAAAAATATAACGTCATTACACGTTAGTATTATAACAAAAACAGCTTTAATTTCTGTAATACGGAAATAAAAAGGTAACAACGAGTAAATGCCTAATAATAATTAGTATTAATGAATTATAATTACTTTTTACCGAGCGAGCGCGAAGAGTCTCCGTTTTAGATTGGGCAAAACTGCTTTGGTATGTCCGGCTGTCCGTCTGTTCTCCTCTAGAGATCGGATTTCTAAACCAATTCTTATGATTATTTTGTGAGCAGATTCGATAATTATATAGATTTATTTTCGATCCAGTTTTTCGAAATTTTTCGAAAAAAAAAAAGATATTTCAGCTATTTCGAAAATGTTCAAAAATATCACAAACGCAAGATCTACAGCTCACAGAGCCACTAGTATACACTGTAAATTTTTAAGTATATCTAAAAATGAAATAGGGTGTTCAGACCACGTAAATGAACAACTATTACTATGGCGGCCATTACACACGTCAATCTGGTGTAATCTGATCAAAACCACAGATTGATGGAATTTGATGTGGTTGGTTTGCGACGTTACACGGTCAATCCAGCGAGATCTGGATCGCAGTAGATCTTGGTAGATTGACAATCTACCACGATCCACGGTGGTCTTTGGCAGGGTTGCCCACTTTTTGCATTAATTTTCGCGTGATATCGATCGATGACCCGAGTGGTACAGTATTCAACATGCCAGTATACCACGCAAGAGATCCCGGGTTCGATGACCGGACGAAATTTAAATGAAATATTTTAATTTCTGTGACGTTATAATAAGTACCTATCTATTGCGAAAAGTAAGTACCTACCTAGTAAAATCAGTTGTCTAGATGGCGCTGTGTGTGTAAAATCAAATATCGATATATATAATACTATATTACTAAGCTATGAACTATCTGGGTGCCAAATTTCATCCAAATCAGTCCAGGAGGAGAAAAGCAGGAGGTTGTTTTTCTGTTCGTCTGTATGTTATTTTAGGGTATTTTTCAAATGTCCACCCGGATGTAGTCGCGAGCGGAAGCTAGTTAAAAATAAATGTAGACTTATATTTTTTTTATAAATTTCCTGAAAGTAAGGACTTACTACATATTAACTTCAATGTTTAAAAAAAACTAAAAATACCTAGGATACCTGAAATTGGATTGACCGAAATAAAAAGTAGGTATCCTATGTCTTAATAGGCTAATAAACTGTGCCCTAAATTTCATCTTAATCAGTTCAGCCTTAAAAAAAACATGTATCGGATAGCAGTAGATTGCGATGAGCGGACTGCAAGTTCTCTATTCGTTTGTATGTTTGTTTTTTAATCATTTTTCGAATGTCCACCCACGCGGATGTAGTCGCGGGCGGAAGCTAGTTAAAAATAAATATGTACTACATTTTTATAAATATTCCAAAAATAAGTACTAAGTACTTTGTTTAAATGTTTTGAAAATGATACTATTACCTCGAAAAAAAGGTGCCAACCCTAAGCCAGATCGCGCCAGATTGACGTAGATTGACAATCCAGCACAATCTGATCACGCCAGACCGCGCCAGATTGAAACAGATCACGAACAACGTTACAAAATCAATCTCTGTCAATCTGGCGCGGTCTGGCGTGATCAGATTGTGTGTGTAATAGGTGCCTATGGGGCCAACCACGAAATCGCGAAAAAAAAATTTGCTGTTCCATACATTATAGTCGAGTCGATGTAATACTTTTCTATGGAACAGCTGATTTTTTTTCGAGATTTCGTGGTTGGCCCCATAGTAAAAGTTGTTCATTTACGTGGTCTGAAATCCCCATTTCATTCTTGGATATAGTTAAAAATTTACCGTGTATTTTAGTTGGCAATGAATGCTAGTGTAATTTAAATGTAGACTGAAACCGCTTAGTTACGTGCAAAAAGTATTTCTTTTGTATATAAACACCTAACAGTTGTTTACACATTCTGAATAATAGTTTAAACTTCCTATACAATTGTTTATGTTACCGTACAAATCGACTGCTAAAATATACGAACATAGTAGTTGGAACTTTTTATATAACGAGTGTCTTTCTAATAAAAAGATGGGTTAGATAGAAAAAATCACAGTTTATAAATAAATTAATTAAAGATGACTTGACTAAAAAGGGTGGCTTGTTAAGCAAAAACTTAAGAATAGCTAGGAGAGTCACAGATTAGAGATTTATGTTTCTACATCCCCTTAGATGAGGTTATTTTTTGATCTTCAATTTTTTTTTGCTCTACTTCTAAAACCTTCGCGCCAATACTGGCGCAGTTATGTTAAACAGATTGATTCGTTATCGAAAATGCGATAAGCAATCGATCGATGGGTTGTCGGCTACATTTTGTGTTAGCTCGGCTGACTGATCTGGGACTGGGGACCAATTTTACTGACATAATTTCAACTAATATCCCCGCAAATTGGTAATGCGATGGAACCTTGTCAAATTAACGAACACGTTGACGTCATCCGCAACTAGAATGACACGTAACAATAGAATTTTAATTATTGAATTATTATTTTCAATAGGATAGGGTCTAGCATATAAAAAAAAAATACAATTAGTTTTCTTTTTAGAGGTTAAAAACGGTTCATTTACAATTTGCGGGAATAGTAAATGTAATATGTAATGTTACAATTTGCACACTACTAATTCGTTAGCTGTACCACAGAATAACTAATAATATAAGTGCTGTACATTTAACGGTCTACTGCTTTAAAATCGAACGACTCAACATAATAAATTAGGGGAATTGGTACTCTGGTGGCAGAGACTGAGAAAAGTTAACCAGACTGCTGGTAAAAGCAGGATATATGAACATAGTTTTGACTTATTTTTTCTCAGTCTCAACATCGAAGTCTAATAAAAGAGTATGGCTCAAAAGTCTGGCTGTAACGTGAGCCGACCGCAGACGCAGTCGCGCGTATACCTAGCAAGGTGGACGCTCTATTGTGTGGTCAACGCGTGCGTATTCATATCACCTCACTTTCATTTGTTAATGTTGAATTTAATTTCTATAGTGAGATAAAACCGAATTTTTGTTCATGTGATTCCAATGCTATTATGTACGAGAGTTAAAGTCATAATTAATGTTAAACGTAAGTATTTAAAACCCTAAATTTTGTATAAAATCACTTAGATGTTATTTAGTTCACTTAGATTAGGTTAGTCCATTTTAACCTTATTGTCAATCGAATTATTACTGATTGTCACACTCAGACCAAATAAAAAAGGGAAGACGTAGTCCTCTGAACAATGCAGTGAAGCCAATAAAACTACGCCTTGGCGTGTACACACACAGTTACACGCACACACATGTAACGAAACTACGCCTTTTGTTAACAGCCAGCGTGCGAAGCGGACGTACCAGGACGTACTAATAAATTATGAATTTCACCAAAGAAAATGCCGAATTGTGTAGTGAAAAGGTGTAAAAACCAATATTCGACACATAAAAAGCAGGATGGAGTCACATTTCACACGAAAGTAAAATTGGAAACTAATATTTTCACTAATTCAAAATAAACATTAAGGTATTACTTGAAACACAAAACGTCAACACAAGTGTTGCCATGCCAAACGTTCTTTTTTAAACCTGTTATTGGGTAACATGGAAAGTAACGTAACGTTATTTGTTTCTTGTTAAAAATAACGCGTTAATTATTTCTGTTTCTGGACTGTTTTTACCCACGACGGACGGAACGGAATGGAGGTGGTATATGCGTTTGGGGTTAGAATACTGTGATCCATCAGTATTTAATTAGGGGCCTATTTCATAAAATATTAGTAACTTTACTATAACAATTTACCATTGTTGTTATTGGGGTAGAGCTGTTTCTTAATAATTATAAAACATAATCTCTACCCCAATAAACTACTACAATGGTAAATTACTGTACTTTTTCATACTTTTATGAAATAGACCTCTGATTAAATACTGATGATCTTAGCATTTACCACGCGTGTAGCCGTCGCCTCAGAGGTTGTTTGTTTGTTTGTCTATGTCTGTTACCATTTTCTTCGGAAACTACCTTCTGGGCCGATTTCAATGCAGTTTTTGTCGTTTTTCAAAAATTACTAAACCGATTTCGCTACGGCTTTCTGTAATGGTTTTCGGCGATGCTTCTTAGATAAGTGTTATAGTATTTAGCCGCTAGGGAGTGCTGCAGCATCATGTTTTCATTTATCTCCATAACGGTTTGACCGATTTAGATGCTGTTTTTACCTGACTGCAAGAGGGTTATGTTTTTCGCGCGTATCTTCTATCTTGTATGTATGTAATATTCTTTATTACCTCATATCTTTTAAACGACTGAACGGATTTCTATGATTAAGATATCGTTAGATTCGTCTTGTCAGCCCAATTGTTCTTAAGAAGATGGCGTTCTAAAAAACTTCTTAAGAAGGTGGCGTTCTAAAAAACCAACATGGCGGCTATACGGTGCTATTATACGTAGTGGAAAAAAATTTTTTTTTAGAATACTGCTATATGGGTATCAAATTAAAGGGCTTATTATGAAGATTTCGAAAAGGTATATCATGACCGTAATATATGATAACTAAAAAGATATAAATAAAAAAATAAATTATATAATTAAAAAACCCCTGCCTGCCGCAGAAAAGACAATAAAAAGACAAGTCAACTGAAAAGATGGAAACAAGACTAAATATTAAAGGTAACATAATAACATGCAGTCGGAGGTATATAATTCAAATAATTCATAATGTCACTTTCTTTATGCATGCCTCTGACAGCATGTTATTATACTAAATAATATACTAGAAAAAATACGACTCGCACCAGATCAATACTCAGACGGGAATCGAACCCGCGACCTTTGGATATCCGGTCCAATGCTCTGACCGCTGAGCTACCGAGTCACTAGTGACATCGTCGAATTTTTCCTAGTATATCCTAAACTCTTACGCTGTAAGCCAGCGTTATTTCACCAATGTGAGGAATTACCTCGACATTCAATTGAAATATCTTTCCAGATATTTTGACAATTGATTAAGATGAAATAGCTATATAATTTTTAAATTTGAGATTTTTGCATTTACAATGCTATTTTTAAGTTTTTTAGTATTGTTTAAAAATAGCATTGTAAATGCAAAAATCTCAAATTTAAAAAGCATGTTATTATGTTGCCTTTAATATTTATCTTGTTTCCATCTTTTCAGTAGACTTGTCTTTTTATGCAGGCGGGTTTTTTTAAAACTAGATAAAGTATGAATTCTTTAAAAAAAATAAAATGAAAAGCAACATTTAAAACTTTGAAAAAACCTACGTCACCTAAAATAGTTATTTTTAATCCTGCATCCCTGATGGAAATGGAATATTGTGTCTCATTTTCCGGGCTTAAAGGATTAAGTGAAAAAAATAGGTATTCCTAACAAAGGTAAAATAAGTGGTTTTACGAAAATATCTCCCAATTTAAATTAATTTAGGTAGGGTACTATACATACATATTGAAGGAAGGATGTTATGAGTTTGACTGATTGACTGATGGAAAGAACAAATCACATCATGCAACCATCAGTCACTACATTACACGGTAGGTTAATCATCAGTCACAGCCCGTGACTGTGGTTAAACTGACAGCAAAATCTACCGTGTAATGGATGCCTAACATGTCAGAACAAACATCTTGCCTTAAATACACGAAATTTTAGTATTCGTTAGTTTTATTTTTTACATTTTTCCTATTTCCTTCCTACTTCCGCCACTACTTTTAAAGCGAGCTACTCACAGCCCTGCATGCAGGGCTTTGAGAAGCTCACTTTTTCTATCTATCATTAGGCGACGGCTACACGTGTGGTAAATACTGTGATCCATCAGTATTATTTATCAGGGATCTATTTAATAAAAGAATAAAAAAGTACAGTAATTTACCATAGTAATAGTTTATTGGGATAGAATTATGTTTTATAATTAATAAGAAACATAATTCTACCCCAATAATAACTGTGGTAAATTATTATAGTAAATTCACTAATCTTTTATGAAATAGGCCCCTGATTAAATACTGATGGATCACAGTACCAGGCGTGTAGCCGTCGCCTCACACCCGAGTCAGAATAGCTGAATGCCTATCATAGTCTGCGTCTCTTTCATCAGTAATAAATAAAAGAGACGCTTTGATAGCCATTCAGAAAACTGACAAGTTTTAAGAGCTTGTAATACCCCCCTTGGGACCGTATTATGATCTCTTGAATCCAGGCAGTTTTTTGTTTTGATTCTGATATGTGATAAATAACGTTATTATTTCATAACGCGTTATTTTTATAACATTGGGGTAATATGAATTACTATGGCAACACCGGCTCACACACTAATGCATGAAAAAATTGGCTTCAGTCCCTTGCTTGGAAGACTCCGTCTTCCCTTTTTATTTGGTCTGAGTTGTCACATTATTATCTATCAGGGGTTTAGTGGTATTTTGGTTTCAAAACAAATATTATACAAAATTACGGTTGAAACTTAAATGTCAACAGTTACTATGGTATTCGCTTGTTAAGCATAAACTTAAAGAACAAGGACTTCACTTTCAATGATGATGTCATCAGCACTACTTGCATACATTATATATTATTAAACCTGGCCTATAAAAGTAGCAAATAGTATTATGAAACTACGGCTTATCGCAGCTGATAGTATCAAATTGCATGTAAGCTAATGTACACGATTTTGTTTGTGTACGATTTACAATGGTTATTCTTTTTGGCTGCACCCAGTAAGGTCTTAGAGGAAAGTAGAAATGAGTCATTAACAGTATGTTGCACGACGCTCAGAGGGTCTATTACGAAAAGTTTAATGCGATACACGCAGCTGCGTCCGTGCTTCGTTTTGATTGTTTCCTCTTACAAATCACTTTCGTATGCGATATTGCGAAGCAATTGGCTTTGATAACTTTTCGAACATGACTGGAAATCTCAAAACCATTTCGAGGAATAAGCTTTCGGTACAGTGTCTACTAATTAAATTTAAAAATAAGTCTATATTTTTAAAGATATTTATAATATTCAATAAAAAGCTATAACCTTCAAATGACCTTCATATGACGTCATCACATACAGATCCCCCAGCCATAATAAAAAAAAGAAAAAAGGGCAAAGACAATTTTGACAATGAACTTGGCATTAGGGATGGTGGAAGATGGATGTGAAAAAATATCGATATAGGTAATATTTCTCAGAAAAAATGGGATGAAATGGGATGATGACTAAGTAATGGATTCTAATTTTAAGGTATTGTAAAACATAAAAAATAGCAAAATAAACACCTACGCGAAATTTTGGCTCGATTTGACGAATTTTACAATGATTTTTATGGAAAAAATCAAAATGCTCCAGTAACAAAATAGTGTCGACTATTAGAATCCATACGTAATTACAAAAAAAAATGTTTTGGAAAAATTATTGTAAAAACATCTATCGATATATCAGAGTATTTAATATCGCCCGAAAAATATCGATGAACTTATCTCGTAATTTTTTCCACATCCCTACCATTAAATGTTTGTAAATAGAAATAAAGTATGCACATATTTTCACAATGTTTATTATGTTATCCTGCAAATTTATCAGTCCACAAGCAATCGTTACAATTTCATCCATGTAGCCTACATCCAAAATAAACCCAATACATACAATACATTTCGCGGTTTCGGTAAAATGGGCGTGTCAGTTTTTACAAAGTTTTTCAGCTGAGTTTCCACTGGTAAGCATTTTTATTATAATTTTACCACCTCAAAAATTATTGCGGCAAATTAAGAAGGTAGGTTAGTACCGTCACAACTGGATTAAATTAATAAAATACAAGAAATATTAACTATAACTTATTTGTTTACAAACAACCATAAAGTCATTATGACAGGTAATGACACTTGGCCGTTTTTTTTCTTTAAGTAGATGGCAAAGGTTTTCCTTCTTAAACTTTCATGCCACTAATGACGTCATTCCGGTTGACCATATCCGCTCGACAAATATATTTATAAAAAAATAAATACGGGACCAAATGTTAAAATATTCAAATTAGTTTCTTAAATTGGCCTAATCTGTAGTAAAAAAATATAAAAAAAATACCTTTTATTTTTTAACCAAAGCCAATTGGCGTGAGTTTGACAGTTTCTCTCTTGCGTATCCGACATCGTTCGTTTAGTAGTCTATGGACTACGATAGAAAAATTCAAAATGTTTGATAAAACTACAACCAACGAACTGCGGCCGACTATCGTGGCCAAGTGGCTGCGTTACACAATTGCGTACGTTATTTTCGTAAAAGGCCCCCTGGTAACAATTTTTTACATTCCTCAAAAAGATATACGATCTACTTTAAGGTCTTTTCTAAGGGTTTTATCACTTTAATATCTAGCATTATTACTAGTTACTCATAGTAAGTATATAGCTGTAATCATTTTGTAATGCACCGAAAGCTCTTGACAGCTAGTTTAACAAGCAATGGCATTTTAGTCCACCTTTTTACATCCAAAACTTTTGTTTCGAAATCCATCTTCAATTTGTGCATCAAAACGATGCATGGTAAAATAACCCTTAACTCTATGCCATTCGAATTATTATTAGTTACCACTGTGGTTAAAATAAAAACAGTGGGTTATGCACTCGAAACTGCATTGAGCACACTCGACTCGAGATTACAAGACTTACAAGTTCGAGAGTCTTGAGAGCCAAGAGTTCTCAAAGAGATCGTACAGAGATGGAACAGTTTCTCTTTGGTATGGTGGTACGGTATTACATTATCTGTGGCACGGCTGAACGACGTGGAAAGATTAATGTTATCTGTGCAGACTGTTTATGGAGATAGAGAGAATAGAATAGGTAGCACATGTTCACTTTTTTATGCAGTTTTCAATTGTGGTTAACGTCAACAGGGTTTTGTGTGACTTTGCTATAAATGTATCTGTAGGTTAAATTTTTTATAGTACAATATGATACAAGTTAGCTTAGGTTGCTTATTGCACACAAGGCTGTGGGTTGCAGCCCGAGCCGTAGGCGAGGGCGTAACTCAGCCGAGTGTGCAATAAGTAAGAGCTCACTAGTTTCATACGACGTTTTTCAACACATTTGCGAGGAAAAAACAAAGTAATTTACCATACAGCAACAAATACGACAAAAACAAAATGATAATCATGATTAGAAAAGGCGCGCAGGTTTTTTTTGCTTTTTTCACACGCCCAATGCAAGAATATTTTGCGAACAAAGGGGTTAGTGAGCATACAGCCTACTTCAAAATTGTAAATTTAGGTGATAAAATGCTAATATTTTAATATTTTTAACAAAATATTGTAAATTAGGAATAATTTGATAATAATAAATATTTGTTTGACTTAATTAAGGACCTACACATTTATTTATTCCAAAAATGCAAGTGAATTTTCAGCGGCATAAAACCTCTTAGTTGTTACTAAAAAAATAACTGTATTACCCGGTTAAATTGAAAATGCTCTGTTACTCGCATAGAACTTGCAGTAAGGTACCTATTTAACTTTGTAAGGATAATTCTATAACCAACAGTGTTTTATATATTATTGCACGCGTTTGTTATAGTTCGGTTTATGGCCCTAAAAGCGATGTATTAGAGCTAACTTTACGAGCAAGTGTGTTGAAAATTAATTGACTTTCCCTTTTAATTTAACAAACACATTGGCTCGTACAAGTATAGAAGAGTAGAATATAATTTATTGACTCCAAGAAATTTCAAAAGGTAGCCTTCCTTCACAATGTTTTTTCAGTCTTCCGTAACGTGCACCTTTAATTATAAACTTTGCCGTAAACAAGTTAATTCTAGCATTATCATTAAACCTAGCGGACATTTGTCGACCTTCAAGGGCTAGATTACGTGGTTTTATTTTTGTGACAGTAGTAAAATAATTCTGTACGCACATGCCTCGAAAGGCGGATGGTGTTGGTTTACCGATCGGTAACATCACGGTTAAAATTAACCACGTTATGCATTGTTTATGTGGGAAGTCATTTGGTGCAGTTTTTAATGCTGATGATTACCTCACTAGTGAAGTGTTGTAGCTTATAAATAAAGAGTAAAACAACAGCCCTTTAGTTTGCGCTATAGTGTAGGAAATGAAGCGATCTTTTGTATGGAGACCCCAACATTAAATCCTCAGTCGTTGAAACTTTGCAGGGATGTGATATAGTTTGAACCAAAACCTATGTGCAAATATCCAAAAACAAAAAAAAAACGATTTGGATAATTTAAAACATATTTACTTTTTTTACCGTTAATTTTAACATTAACGTTATGTCAATAAATAACGTTAATTTTAACGTTAATTTGAGAAATAACATTAAATTTAACTTTATTTCTTCCTTTTTTTACCGTTACTTTAAAATTTACGTTATTCCAATTAATAACGTTAATTTTTTACCGGTAATTTTACCGGTACTAAATTTAACGCTACATTTAACGTTAATTTTATCGGTAAAATATTTTTAACGTTATTTTTACAGGTAAATTTACCGATAAAATGTTTTAACGGTATTTTTAACGTTATTTTTTTTTCTATCGTTATTTTTTTTAACGGTATTTCAATTCCTGGTTGTATGTATCTCGTTAAAAAGTACTTACTTAAGCGTATACTTTTTTATCAGTTAGTTAACACTTTTTCACTTATCCTCGTTAAGAGTACTCGATTCCGGAATGTCTGAGAGGTGACTCGATTAAGCAGAATGTCGAACTGCATTTCCAGAAACGATTATTTGGACAACCGGCCCGTCAACTTTTTATATGTCAGATGGTGTGTCAATCAGAATCTTCTCCTCGATTATCGAGAAAATTGACGAATAAACGATCAATCATGGTCAGTCATACGAGCTCGATGGCGCAGTGGTTTAGCGCCCGGCCCAGAGATTGCTGAGGTTAAGCAATTTTTGCAAGGGTCGGTTATCGGATGGGTGACCAAAAATTTATTATCTCGAGCTTTTCCGTGCTTCGGAAGGCACGTTAAGCTGTTGGTTCCGGCTGCATTTGCAGTCGTTAGCAACGTATTGGGCCCGCGTGGTGAGTTTTGGCCCATACTCCTTATCCACCCATAAGGAAGGCCTGTGCCCCAGCAGTCGGGACATTAAAAATGGCTGATGGTCCTGGTCATGTTCAGTACCCGTAGCACGAATATCTATCATGAAAAAAACGCGGGTAAAAATATCGATAAAGTAATTTAGTATGGGAAATTAGTACAGCGCCATCTACCGCCAAAAAGCGAAATATGCCGTGCGTTTTTTTTCTCGATCGATGTTCATGCTAGGGGAACCGTTCTGTACCCTTAGCACGAACAGCTATCGAGAAAAAAAACGCGCGTAAAATTACTCGATAGAGAATTATCTATGGAAATTTTAATTTCGCTATTCGGCGGTAGATGGCGTTGTACAAATTTCCAATACAAAATTGCACTATCGAATGATCTCACGCGCGTTATTTTTTTCGATAGCTGTTCGTGCTACGGGTACTGAAATCTAGAATCATGTTAATTTCCTCTAGACGATTTTATTTCTTGTTTACTTCTTTCTTATTTGTAAAGTAAAATATAATTTTAAATTTATGTCTGTACTTAGAGTGTTTTGTTTCGTAAAAGCTACTATCTACCAGAATTTTTATTCCTCATTTCCTTGTCGTTTAGTGACATCAATGGGAACTGGTTTCCTGTTACAAGTTTTAATACAACAAAATTTTTGACTTTCAAGTAAAGACAAGTGACCTACGAGGAAGTTATTTGATTTTACTTAACATTACATTACTTAAGCTATGCACTAACTATGTTTTGGGGTCTGCCACATGTTGCTATAAAACTAAAAGACATATTTCTCATTATATTTCACACAGATACGATTCACGTGTTCCATGAATGAATTGCGTAACCAATCCACTTGTTCTCTCGACTTTTAAACAGACGGATAACTGCTCGCAATTGTCTTATTATTAGGATTGTCAAAACAGTAATCAGAATTACGATTTACGATATAAAGAATGCTGATGGGTTCGTTCATTGAGTTATTTCTTACGTCATCATAACGTCATCATCATGTGGTAGACAGTCAATTGTTTCTTGTTTTTCCCCACGGGTCTTAAAATGTCAATCACATGGATTATTACACTACATAACATAGGGCATGACTTTATTCGTCATTGATATTCGTCAATATCGTAGGAGTTTTTCAAAAATATTATTTCAACAAAGCTTAGGGTTTCCTTTCAAAAATAAGAGGTGACACATTTGAAACTAAAGTTTAAATAATATGTCAAGTTTAAACCACAATTAAGTTTTTGAATTTGAGATTTTTGCATTCACAATGCTATTTTTGAAGTGAAAACTTCTTTAGCGGCGTTGTGCGCGTTTTTTATGGGGAAAAAATGCTAAACTCGCGTCAGTAAGAATCACGTGGCTGATCGAAAATGCGTAAGATGGATGTGACGGATGGAGAGTAGACAGCTGGCGGCGGAAGTATCCCCCTCTCTTTCTACGGGGCGCTTCTTTCGGGGGGCTTTCTTTAAGACGTAAACATTTGTGTCACCAGCAACGCGCTAATTTTGAAAATGGAACTAACAGCAGCGATCTCTTCGGTGAAATCATAGACTTATTTATACTCTGTGACTCTATGACTAATAATCGTAGTTTGCGTGCATGTAGAAATTAAAAAGGCCACTGGCGCGAATACTTTCGAATTTTTCTCTAATTACAAACTGATTGAATTGTGTGACTGTATAGTATTAGGAAAGAAATAACATATTCAAGTTTTCACTTCTGCCGGCAATCCCGGAGTGCCAACCGATTTTTTTAAATACAATACTAAATAATATATAAGAAATAGAAGAAAAGAGGAGCTCGGTGGCGCAGTGGTTTAGCGCCTGGCCCAGTGATTGCGGAGGTTAAGCAACGTTCGCAAGGGTCGGTCATGGGATGGGTGACCAAAAATTTAATATCTCGAGCTCCTCCGTGCTCCGTGCTTCGGAAGGCACGTTAAGCCGTTGGTCCCGGCTGCATTTGCAGTCGTTAACAGCCACCAATCCGCATTGGGCCCGCGTGATGGGTTATGGCCCGTCCTCCTTATCCACCCATAAGGAAGGCCTGTGCCCCAGCAGTGGGGACATTAAAAATGGCTGATGGACATGGACAGACACAGAAATAAATGGAGAACTTACAAAAGTTTAGCAACTCATTTTAAGAACCTATAAAACGATTTGTATGTTTATAGTAGGCAATAAACATTCCATTTTTTATGATTTACCGCAAATATTATTGTAGCTGCCATCCATTTCATTCATAAATTTGAAGATGACAGCCTGTTGAGAAATTGTTTCGTCACTGTCTAAGGTTAAACGCGTAGGTTTGCGTTATGTAACGTTTTCTTTTCAGCAGTCAAATACCACCCACCGGCAAATAAAGTCATTGATAGTGGGAATAAGACGCATTTTAATTCAGACCAATATGTGGGTCATTATTTAACAATAATACATTAGCCTACCGCCAAAATGTTGGCGCCATGTTTATTGCTAGAGATGTGGCCACACAGTTTGCTCAAAAGGGACTGTAGGTCTGTAGAGCATTTTATAAAAACCAGCCAAGTGCGAGTCGGACTAGCGCACGAAGGGTTCCGTACCAAAAACGGCATAAAAATCACGTTTGTTGTATGGGAGCCCCACTCAAATATTTATTTTATTCAGTTTTAAGTATTTGTTGTTATAGCGGCAACAGAAATACATCATGAAATTTTCAACTGTCTATAGCTATCACGGTTCATGAGATACAGCCTGGTGACAGCCAGACAGACAGACAGACGGACAGTAGAGTTATAAGCTCCCGTTTTTACCCTTTGCGTACGGAACCCTAAAAAATAAGAAGAAAGTGTTTTTTAAATATTTTGATATAAATGTAACTACATATATGTAAC
Organism: Agriphila geniculea; assembly: GCA_943789525.1. Classification (NCBI taxonomy): domain Eukaryota; kingdom Metazoa; phylum Arthropoda; class Insecta; order Lepidoptera; family Crambidae; genus Agriphila; species Agriphila geniculea. Next base: position 24,395,553 of record OX038875.1, on the reverse strand, counting down.
TAACTATTATTATTTAGTGGAAAAAAATATAGATATATATGACTAACTTTATGGTCCAACCTAGGAATCTTATGTCAAAGAGAAGAAGCAAAAACCTCATCAAATAATATTTTTAGGGTTCAGTAGCTTATAAGGAATAACCGAATCCTTGGTAGTCCGTCTGTCTGTCTGTCGGACCATCTGACTGACTGTCTGTCAAGTCAAGATCCTTCTTCTCAGGAACGCCTGGATCTTTCAAGTTAAAATTAACATCAAATACTTATTTATGTTTATTATGATCAAAATTAAGTGTTTAGTCAGCTCAATTAAAAGATTCGTGATGAAAAGTGAAATGTCATATATTTCAAATTTTAATAACTCAGATGGTCATTTTGTGGTTTTATTATAATCATGAAAATACATATTAGTACGGAACCGATTATTTCTAAGAAATTTGTATTTTTTGTATAACATTTCCATGAATCTCAAGGGACGTGGCCACCATTTCACAAACAAGCCACCACTTGTATCTCTATCGGCGAGCAGAAATAGTCGATAGGCCTTGTCCAGACATTTCCGTGTGTTCGGACGTCGACAACCGCCTGTTGCTACTCCATAATGTTTAGCTTAGCTTAAGAAATTATTAATTTTTCACTAGTTCTCGTAAACACTTCAATAGGTTGGTGTTTATTTTTAGATAGAATCTGGCGAATTGGTCTTGAAGTTTCATGCTTTGCGTGGAAATATTAGAAGTGAAGATATTATATAGAAGGTATTTATTTATGTAATTGACGGAAGGAGCGAGGTCGAAGCGCGAGCGAGCGAAGAGTCTCTGCTTCAGCTTGGGCAAAAATGCTTTCGTATGTCCGTTTGTTCTCCCTACAGGTCGCATTTCTCAACCGATTTTCGTGAAATTTTGTGAGCAAGTTCGATAATTATATAGATTTTATTTCGGTTCAGATTTTAGTAATATAAAAAATTCGGTTTACACTCCGGGAGTGCCGGCAGAAGTGAAAACTTGAATATTAACGTTGTGCATTTTTGATACTTTGGAATGGTTAGGGAATAATTTTGCACAAATTGCTTTAATTATCAGTATAAAAGTACTATCATTTATGAGGTAGAATACAATATTTATTTATTGCGCAACAAACATGACAATTTATATTACATTAAAAAGTTTATCTCTCACAAAATCAACCCGCCGAACGCCAAAATGACGCGCCGCCATTTTCACCGCGCCCCGTAGAAAGAGAGGGGGATACTTCCGCCGCTGGCTGTCTACGCTACATCCGTCTTACGAATTTTCGATCAGGGTCACGTGACCCTGACTGCCGTGAGTTTAACATTTTTTCCCCGTTACAAAAAAAAGTGTACAACACCGCTAAAGAAGTTTCACTTCAAAAAATTACCTTTTTCGAAAAATGATCAAAATTAGAAGCGCCGCCGTCTAGCTTCGAATAATAGTACATTATGATACAAGTAAGCTAAGGTTGCTTATTGCACACAAGGCTGTGGGTTGCAGCCTGAGCCGCAGGCGAGGGCGTAACTCAGCCGAGTGTGCAATAAGTAAGAGCTCACGAGTCTCATACGAACGTTTTTCAACACATTTGCGAGGAAAAACAAAGTAATTTACCACACAGCAACAAATACGACAAAAACAAAATAATAATCACTTAGAGCATTTAAAGAATAATCACGATGAGAAAAGGCGCGCAGGTTTTTTTTTTGCTTTTTTCACACGCCCAATGCAAGAATATTTTGCGAACAAAGGGGTTAGTGAGCATACAGCCTACTTTAAAATTATAAATTTAAGTGATAAAATGCAAATATTTTATTATTTTATATCAAAATATTGTTATTTAGGAATAATTTGATAATAATTAATATTTGTTTGACTTAATTAAGGACCTACACATTTATTTATTCCAAAAATGCAAATGAATTTTCAGCGGCATAAAACCTCTTTGTTGTTATTAAAAAAATAACTGTATTACCCGGTTACGCATAGAACTTGCAGTAAGGTACGTATTTAACTTTGTAGGGATCATTCTATAACCAACTAGTGTTTTATATATTATTGCACGCGTTTGTTATAGTTCGGTTTATGGCCCTAAAAGCGATGTATTAGGGCTCACTTTACGAGCAAGTGTGTTGAAAATACTATAAAAGAATACCTACCAAACAGCACATGTAGGTAGTACTGTACTGCTTTTGAAAACCTCGTGGCGACATCGATTAGATGAATTTTTAAACAACTTACAATTTACTTTTTAACGCACGAACGCGAGGTCTACAGCTCACTGAGCCACTAGTAAATAATATTAGCACTATTCTGTGGTATTAGGTTATTAATAAAGCGACAACATAACGAATGAGGTACAAGTCACTATAACGCCACGGTAGACGGTCATCGCTAGCTGCACAAATATAAATTACGTTTCACTCAAAGGTCGTTTTTCTGGGACGAATGATGTAACTGACCGATGAGGCTCGATCGAAGGAAAACTAAACTTAAGTAAATTTATATTTCTTTAAATGAAATACAATGAACACTTTTTATGGAAGGTTTTTGGTTAATGTTTCCTATTTATCCAATGGTTTTAAAGAGCCATGGCCACAACAAGGATAGCGTCAGGAACCTGAAACCGTTTTTCTGACATGTTTTAGAAAAATATGTATGAGTTTCTTTGTCTTACACATACTTAGGTCATAGAGACAAACACTGTTTTCATTGTTAAATAATAATGAACAGAATTGTGTAAGTATACAAAAATCTTAAGAATGTAATAATGCTTTCATTGTTTATATGCAAGGGCAATTAGTAACATGCCAATATTTAGAAATTTAGTCAATATCATTAGTCATGATACTCATTTATTAAGATAAATGGCATATCGTGCGCGTGTTTCACGGTTGGCTGGAGATAATCATCAATATCGTTTTATTAGACATTATTGGTGATAATGGATCTATTAGACTCTTTATTGAGACTCGTAGATTCGCATTAGTGTCAATATGTCAAATTATTTGGATCATCATAAGAATAGACACAAAAAAATTAGTCGGAAGTGAAAAATAGTTTGGTGTTTTTTTTTTCATTTTGTTTTAGTCAATACAAAATAAATATAATGTACTTATTATTTACAGTTTTTAAACTTAGTTGTGAAATGCACAATGATATGGCCGTTTATGCATAAAACGCACATTTCGACACTCTCAAGGGAATCAAAGTTAGAACTTTAAAATTTGCCAATTAGTACGGAACCCTCGATGAGCGAGTCCCACTCGCACTTGTCCGGTTTTTATTATATACATATTACAGAGCGTCTACCTCTTTAAATATGGTGTTTTTATTGGAATCAATAAACTTATGCTCTTTGCTTCGAAAATAGGTTTAGCCTAGCATATAACTTACATCACTTACTTCGTCAAACAATAAATTAATTTGAACAATGCCTATTCAATATTTGCTTTTAATGTTCACTTGTCGATGCCAATTTAATCCTATAGACTGGAGCAATAAACATAGTTAGCTGCCTTAAAAGCTTTCGCAAGGAGGTTATCGTATCGCTAATGCTATTACAACTTGAAAGTGGTTCTTTGAAAAATGATAGAATTTTCTTTTTTTACTTTGGATTTGATTATTTAAATGGGAGATTACTTACTCGTTCAGTTTGGCATCAGTTCAGTCCATCAATAGTAAGATTGATGCGAAACTGTTTGAACGTGTAATCTCCGTCAAAGACAAACGCATTGTTACAAGTTGCTCAAGATAATACATACAATACTATTTGTTGTATGGAATCACGTTTTTTTGTGGCTGGATTCGGCACCCAAATAATTTAAGCTTTTATCGATATATGAAAACTATTTATTGATACAGTTTTAAATTTTAATATAATAAATAAAAACGACGACGGTAGGTACTAGTAGGTACCACTTAGTTTGACCTCAGAATATATTATAGTAACAGTCTACACATTATAAATACATATAACAGGTTTATTCATTGATCCATTTGGGGATCAAAGTTGAGACTTTGGAGTTAAGTTATAATGTGATAATAAAACATCTGTATTCTAATTTCTGGCAAAATGAAAGTTTAAACTTTAGATTACCTAATAAGAACAATATATCAGCATAAATGTCTAGATATTAATAATTTAATAATGTTCTAAGCATATTAGAAGATAATCCACAAAGAAAATTATACCCAAAAACTTAAGTCATAAAATATATTTTTCATAATATTGTCCGTCAAGGTCGTCACGGGTGGTCTCCCGTCATTTTTTACGCTAATGGCCTGGCATGGCCGCCCATTAATGGCTTTCGCGAAATAAGTTGATTCTTAATTAGAGCCGTATTTGAATGAATTAGTGTTTACATAATAAGCAATTTGGAAGATGATCTAATTCTACTTCGGCAAATTCTTAACCGGTATGTCTATTGTTTAGATATTGAAATACCAAATTTATACGTTATTGGGTTACTTACTACTGAGGAGCTGGTAATGAGTCGTTTTTTTCTGGAATATATATTTTTTAATATTTAGGTATATAGCTATTTCATCTTAACTCAACTGTCAAAATATCTGGAAAGATATTTCAATTGAATGTCGAGGTAATTCCTCACATTGGTGAAATAACGCTGACTTGCAGCGTAACAGTGGGATATACTACAAGAAATATTATTTAACATAGTACTTAAAAACTTTATTAATAAATTAGTATTAGTAAATCATATTGACCGGTACACCTATTTGAAACGGTTGACAGTTTACAAACTTCTCAGAAATGAAAATTCGATTCCGATAGACTTTCTGGAATTCGGTGATATAGTAATAGATATGTTATAATTAAAATTGGGCCGTAGCGGTTCTTTGAAACCGGCGTCTGCGCAACTCGATACTACAAATACATTACCGCGGAAAGTAAACCAAATTTATATTCACACATTTGGTTTTAATATTAAACGTATTGAGTTTCGATTGGTCAAAGGTTTTCCCCAGTGAAAGCTTCCTATTTTAATTTCTTTTAGTTTTCTTTTGAAAGGTTGTTTATTACATTTTTTTAAAAATAGCTATCTATTTAAAAAGGCTACTAAATTAAGGCTTTTAGCGCACCAAGGCTTCTATCGCATGCTATCGTAAAATTTTACTTATTATCATGAATGATTGATTATAAATCAGTTAAATATAATACGCTAAAAAACAGAAAAAGTTTGTTACCTACCTTCTAAATATTTTTAATTGTCATTGAGTTTATGACGTGATATTGTCCAAAAGCTAAATTATTATTTACTAAGCTGCCACCCGCGACTTCGTCAGCGTCAAAAGGTTTTTTTGCTATCCCTCGGGAACAATACTTTTTTTCGGAATGAAAAGTACCCTATGTCCTTCTCTGTACCCCTGACAACGTGTATGCAAAATTTCATGATGATCGGTTCTGTAGTTAAGACGAGAAGGCGTAGCAAACAAACAAATAAACAAACAAACCAATGGACTTTCGCATTTATAATATTAGTAAGGATTTATTAATCTCTTTGACTTACGAAATCAAATGCTGAACCTATTTTACTTGTCCATTAATTTCTACCCATTTCTATATTTTGACAAATCTCAGAGCTTTGTGGGTTTTCCCTCAACAACCCTTAGAGCCCCAGTGTCCCTAGAGATTTGTAACGATTCCCATTATATTGTTAGGTAATTCTATAAAAAGGAGACATTATTTGCTTTTAGGATTATTAAAAAAACCGGCCAAGTGCGAGTCGGACTTGCGCACGAAGGGTTCCGTACCAAAAAAATGGAAAAAAATACGTTTGTTGTATGGGAGCATAGAAATAGAATGTCAAAGAACAACAAAGTCAATAAACAGGTGATCCGAAAACGAATGCATACATTTTATATGGGATACATAAAATATGACTTAGGTTCATAAAATATGACTATATATGGCAAAGGAAATTAATAAACTATGTTCCATACGGTTTTCTTCGTCGATAAACGAATAAATGTAGCGAAATTTGGTTTTAAAGAAATGTGTGGGAATATCTTATTTACCTGTGAAAAGTGTGAATACTTGGATTGTTTCTTTTTGTCACATCACAATTACTTAGAGCACAAGACACCATGGCTTCACGATACCTTTATTTTAAATTCTAATTAAGATTAACAAATATTTTATACAAACTGTGATTGCTCATTTGCTAGGCGGGACGCTAGGGGCTCTTACTGTAAAAATTGTTGGCACATGTCACTTGCTCCTTTGTCTCTTTTTTACATAGATCGTGACCGTATGATGTTAACTTCTCTTTTCCACGCTTTGTTGGTCTTCTTGAGCGCAGCGAAAATTTTTCTATGTCTATGTATGGGAGCCCCTTAAATATTAATTTTATTCTATTTTTAGTATTTGCTGTTATAGCGGCAGCAAAAATACATCATCTGTGAAAATTTCAACTTTCTAGCTATCATGGTTCATGAGATACAGCCTGGTGAAAGACAGACAGACAGACAAACGGACAGCGGAGTCTTAGTAATAGGGTCCCGTTTTTACCCTTTAGGTACGGAACCCTAATAAAAAAGAATCTATCGACTCTCCATTAGTTTCGTTGTTCTAATAAAGAATCGATGAAGAAGACAAAACTACAATTGTTTCCTTGGTAAATTCTATGTTTGAAACCTTATTCCTCACTTCACCTTGGAATAGTCTTAACGGTCACCAACTGCATTGTTGGCCCGTGTGCACTCAAGGGCACGCAAAATAAACAATAATTGTTGCTACGCCCAAAATGTTCCAAGCCACCGCGCGCACGCGCACGCATACAATCAATCATATATTTCAAACGAGAGCTATTTATGATTATTTTCGCAAACTAATTAGAGTACAGAAGCTGAAAAACGAAAACTTCCGTGTAGTTTTAAGTATTGGCAAATTTCCGCTAATTTGATGTTAACACTCAAAACACTTGGTTAATAAAAATTCGTTACCGCCCACGTATATTGCTGGTATTTTTTTCTAAACGTTTCATATACTTCCCCTTTTATTTAGAGGAATGAGAAGATGCCAACGTGACATACAAATGTGTTAGTGAAAGTGAAAAGTGGCTATGATAATGATTTTCTATTTGTAATGCGTTTTCTTGGTACTCGATATTATGTAAAGTTACGCGAAGTATTTGTGTTCCAAAGATAACATTTGTTCAGTCATAAATAAATTAATAATTTCAAACATTATCATTTAGATGTTGCGTTTAATATGTACCTACCTAGTTTTTTAATTTGTAATAACAGATAAATCAAGATTAAAAATATTACAGATAGGTATTAAAATATTCTGGAAATGTCTTTTAAAAGTCAAGCGTCTTAAAATGTTGAAACTTAAAACAAAATAATGGTTTAAAAACTTAAAACTTTAAACATGAAATCAGTCAAAACATCACATCACAAACTCAGTCAAAAATGTCGTACTAACCAATGTGCAGCCGAGTCGCGGTCATTTTGGTTTTTGTTTAGAAATTAGGTTTACAAACGCCAAAAACGAGGAATTTCGCAAGCCAGTCAAAACAACGAGTATAACGACCGACGCCTGCTGAATATTTGCATTAGTTTAACCTATATTCTACAGGAAGTGATCGGTCAATGGGTTCGAACGAGCTGTGTGGGCAGCACTAGCACAAAATATAGTAAGACTGTAGGCTCTAGGTCACAGAATAGATATAAGTACTACCGTACAGAAAGGACACTCTCCGCCCCGTCACACAATCAATTACCTCACCCCACCCCGCGAGTTCGTGTACCGAATCGTGTGCTCGTTTAGTCGTGTGTCAACTGTCAACTTATTTTGATATTCAAAGCAATGCGTCGTAACTTTATTTACCAAAAAATTTCGAATTATGAATTGGATGCCGCTCGTACAGTACAAACTGCACGGTAGCCCTGACTTACACACACAGTTGCGCGTGTACAAAAACGTCATCTGTTTTTAATGGCGCGGTTGTATGGAGTGTCCGGGGTGTGTTTAGCTCTCAGTTGCATTGCATTATATCATGTATTAGTGACCACTAATATCAAAGAATGTAACTTTATGCTGATTCACTGCCAAAGCCACTGCGCCAAACGGTCGTCATTTGAATGAATATTTCTCAAATTAAGTTTTTTTGCACATGCAAATACCGTGTATACTCACAACTTTATCTTATCTTATCCAGCGTGCATCGAAGAAGAAACCGCTCACCTGAAACAATAAAATAAAATATTTCAGAAACTTGAAAAATATATTTCAGTAACTTAATAAAATAATACTATTGCTTTATTAAAAATTAAAGCAGCCCAACTGTAGCAAGTAAGTAATCCATCGATCAGCCATTTTTAATGTCGCCACTGCTGGGGCACAGGCCTTCCTTATAGGTGGATAAGGACGATGGGCCATAGCCCACCACGCGGGCCTAATGCGGATTGGTGGGTGCACTACTGCAAATGCCACGGCTTAACGTGTCTTTCGAAGCACGGAGGAGCTCGAGATCATATATTTTTGGTCACCCATCCCATGACCGACCCTTGCGAAAGTTGCCGACCCTTAGCCTCCGCAATCGCTGGGCCAGGCGCTAAACCACTGCGCCATCGAGCTCCTCATAAATGATAATAATGACAACTTGCTTATATATAAGCAAGTTGTCATTATTATCAAAACGCTCGCATACTAATAATAGTTTTTAGTATTTTCTGAAAAACTATGTTTTTTATAACATCCGGAATTTTAATCAAGGGGTGCAATATTAAAGGTCAGAATTAGCAGTTTACACCGCGTCGCGATGCCCTCGATCAATATTTGGGGTTTTTATCGATTTTAAAACTTTACATTCAACTTAAAAACATGATAGGTACTACTCATTATTTTTACTATCATGAAAATAGGTATTTTTAGAAAAAAAAAATCGGATTGCACTCCGGGAGTGCCGGCGGCAGAAGTGAAAACTTGAATATTAACGTTGTACATTTTTGATATTTTGGAATACTTAGGGAATAATTTTGCACGAATTGCCGTCTTACGAATTTACTCTGCATTTGAATTTACGAATACAAAACAGTATTGTACGAAAGTCTTATCCATAGCTTGACAGAAAATCTAGAGTTTTGACATTGAATTAAAAAATTAGCGCGTGTCTATGGTGACACAAGTGTTTACGTCTTGAAATGACGCGCCGCCATTTTCGCCGCGCCCCGTAGAAAGGGAGGGGGATACTTCCGCCGCCGGCTGTCTACTCTCCATCCGTCACATCCGTCTTACGAATTTTCGATCAGGGTCACGTGATCCTGACTGACTGACGCGAGATTTTAATTTTTTTTTCCATTACAAAAAAGCGTACAACGCCGCTAAAGAAGTCTTCACTTCAAAAATTGTTGAATATTTGTGAGCTAATTAGGTTAGTCTTCAAATCACCTAAAAAGCGTTTCGAAATCATTTTTTTATTACATTAATAATTAAATAAAAAAAAAATGTTTGTGTGCGTGTGGTTTGTTGGAAGACGTAATCATTTCTACTATTTGAGGTAAATAGCTCCTAATACTGCGAATTTTGGCACTCTGGTCTCTGTAATTCCCTAGTTTTCTAAATTACATTTACTTCATTTCTCTGTTTTCATTACATTAATTTGTCGCCTAAATGTGCTTCAATCCTGTGCCGATTCCAAATCACCCGGTATTTTTGTTTCTACATTCGCAAGATGTATTTTTACAATCACTCAACGAAAATAGCTTGCATTAGAAAACTGCAATGTATTCTTGGCATGGAGCTACGTACGCACGGGAGCATGCGGCCGTGGCCTTCTTTTTTTGATGTTTTGTATTCAAATAAATTCATTGTTTTCAGTTTGTATACCTGGCAACTTATATTGGACCGCATTACAATAAAGCCAACAAGTATTTGGTTGATAGGAGTAGGTAAAATATCTTTAGTAAACTCACGTTCAACAGAGATATATGCAACTCAGAGCTACTGTACTTTAAACACAGTGTAATATGAAAAATTTTGAACATAAACCTAACTATTTATTCCTAGGTAAAAACTATTGAGTAATACAGTATCAACAATGTCCATTGTATTACAAAATGAGTATGAATAGATACTCGTACAATGAATAATATTTCACGAGGTAACGGGCATAGGGCGGAAACTTCACAATAGCGACGTCGCATATCTTTAACACGGCTTTATTGGCTTCCATAGCAGTTTGTCTTAGTTAAGATACCTTCTATGATTTTTTTGTTTTAAAATCGCCTAATATTATATCAAGATCATGTCCTTACGATAACCCTATGGTCTAATAATGGCCATAGATGTGAATAAGCGTAACCGCTCACGGGCGACTTTTTGTAGCTGCGATAATCACGGCGTTAATCGTAGCGATAATCGCCCGCGAAATGACACGACAAAGGTTTTACTTAGGCAGCGACAAAAAAGCGCCGCGATTAACGCCGTGTTTATCGCAGCTACAAAAAGTAGCTCGTGGGCGTTTAAGTATAGAACTAAAGTCTGTTCATCCTTACTTGTCTTATTTAGTAAACAGTTTTTGACAGTTGTCATACGTCTTTTAAACTTAAATCGTTATTTAAAAATATGTTAGTAAGTTTATGAAATTATTGTTAATTTACTAACAATTTATTTCGTAATCTATGTGTGGAAAACCATTTGTTTCATTTTATAAATGATTATTTCAATAAAGAGTTGGGTGAAGATTGTTTACCATATAAGACAAGTAAGGATGGACAGACTTTACGTATCTATTCTCATTCGAATTATGATTAGTACCTGGGTACGACCGAGCAAGCTCGGTAATTACTATTTATTGTAATATGGTGGTGTTTAGGTGATAACAAAAAAGTGCTTAGCTACTTACAGAGCCAATGTAATACAAGAATTGCTAGTTTAAGGGTATAAGATAAGATAACGGCAATACGTAACGGCATAAAAAGCAATAAAAATATTTATGTTTTTCTTTCCTGAACGTTAAAAAAAGTATTTTAAAAGTTGTTCCTTTTTTTCGTTAGCAAAAATTACCACTCAATTACTTATTTTTTTCACTTAACACATTTGGCACTAGTTAGCTGAGTGTTTAAACATTGGTGCATAAAAGTTTTAAAATATTGATGTTCATGGTTGTTAAACAAATTAATACAATGCTAGAATGGCAAATGCAAATTCTTTCAAATTCTCCATACAAAACGGCAATTTCATACTTAAACCCCTAAAATAAGATATCCGCACATCGAATTGAGATTATCTAAGATAGTTGTAATGTAAGTATTGAATTAAATAAATGAAAAATGATATATACTTATCGCGTATTTTATTTTTTAGGAAAGACTAGAGTAGCCTTAGAACCAAAACATTGTAAATTACTGTATAATAGTTTGTGTTCAATGGTCATTCCTACAATTAGATCAAAGTCCTATCTGAAATAGGAAGTACATTTCTACCGTTGGTAGTTAGTAGGTGAAAGGGCCCAGGAATTCAGTACTAAAACGGCGGTGTCTGCAGATATAGGCCGATATCACAAGGGCCTTTGTTCTGTGAAACATACGGCACCAGTTTCTATCTGATTAGATCGACAATTTACAGTGCGGTTTCACGTTATGGACTGTTTACAGTTACAATCGTAATAACGACCACCCTAGCCGTTCGAGCTTTCCATTTACTATTAGGTAATTTATAGAATGGAAGCTGAATAATTGAGCGTTATTACTTTTTTTACAAAAATATTGATTAAAAAACCAGAAAATACATTGACACTGCCATTTTTAAAGCCCTCTTTTAGATATAAGAATACCTATCTGTGCCAGAAAACCCGGAAATTATCAAAATTACTTATTCATTGTTTTTTTAATAAAGAAACAATATGTTTTTAGGAATACTTTAAGATAGTTTATTTAATTATGATAATTTTATTAATGATATTCATTCTCTTATTAGAGATTCGTCATTATTTTTTTATTTATTTAGATAGTTGAAACTTTAATTTAAAAGTTCAAATTAGTAATCTTGTTTCAAGACCTATGTATGTTATTAATTGATCATGAATAATATAATGCACCAAAGATATGTTGATATGTTTTTAAAAGAGTGCCCAAATTTAATTATTTAAATAATTGTGTAATATCGATTCGCAAATCGATAAAATAAATTGTAAGATGCAAATACATATTATTTGCCTGAGGTACTGAAATAATATTCAATAATTACAGGTTATTCAATCTCTCTGTAATTTATTTGTGTTTTTATTTATTACGAAGTAAGATCAAGTATCAGGTGTGTTCTCTGAACACTATAATTATTGATCTTTGAGTTCTTAATTTCATTTTTACCAGAGTTTAAATGATGAACTTTCAAAGATAGGCTATGTCATTAAAAAATTTTTCTTTGTTCTGAGAATTTATTCTGTCACTGCAAAATCAAATTTTAGTTCAAGAAGATTTTTTTTTAATATAGGTATGATTCTTGCTCAAAACACACCCGTATGTTTCAATTAGATCGCATTGGTTTCTGGACCACTTCCAATTACAGTTTAATTACCTTTCTAGAGTAGATAACTGAATCACTCCCTCTATATTGAAATTTTCACTATTTATATTATTTATATTATTATGAGAACAGTTTTCTGGAGTCTTTTGTAGTGCGGACGCCTGGAATATTTTAATCAGTATTTAACGAAAATAACAATATTGAGGTGCTGAAATATTGGTTATATTTACTGTTTTTAGGGTTCCGTACCAAAATGGTAAAAAAGGAACCCTTATGGTGTGACTCAGTTTGTCTGTCTGTCTGTCTGTCACAGCAGGATATCTCGAGAACTACTAATGGTATCAACTTGAAATTTGGAATAGTTTAAGATGACATTTGCCCAACTATTTTGCAAATAAGAAAGAAATAATAAAATTAATATTTTTTTTTACAACAGGGACTGAAGAGGGGTCTTAAAAATTTTAAGTGAGGTGACTAGGGCATGTGGGGTATCATATGAAAGAGCGCTGTTTGCACATTTTAAATCAATTTTTCCTTTTTTCTAAGGCCGCATAGTTTTCGACTTATGATGAAAAATGTAAAAAAAATACCGTTCCCCCCCCCCCTTATCTCCGAAGTTTGCAAAGAGAAAAATCTGAAATAATTCTATGTGATAGTAGTTTATGTCAAGATTACAGGAAAAATAAAACGATGTCTCAATATAACACACTTTTTTAGAAATTCAAAAAAACAAACAATTTTTTTTTAGTTTTACTACCAGTCAACAGATGGCACTGTCCTAAGCATGCTAACCTAAGGGCAAAAATAGTTCCACTATCGGTCAAGAGATGGCGCAACCTAACACTACAATAATAAATTGGTGGCTGGTTCTAATATAATTACCTACTATTTGCCGTACGAATAAACGAAGAATAAGTTCATACTTTACTAAGTAGTTATATATATTACTATATAGTAATATAATAATAACGAGGAGCCCGGTGGCGCAGTAGTTTAGCGCCTGGACCAGCGATTGCGGAGGTTAAGCAACGTTCGCAAGGTTCGGTCATGGGATGGGTGACCAAAAATTTATTATCTCGAGCTCCTCCGTGCTTCGGAAGGCACGTTAAGCCGTTGGTCCTGGCTGCATTTGCAGTCGTTAACACCCACCAATCCGCATTGGGCCCGCGTGGTGGGCTATGGCCCGTCCTCCTTATCCACCCATAAGAAAGGCCTGTGCCCCAGCAGTGGGGACATTAAAATGGCTGATGGACTATACTAGTCCATCTATATATTACTAAGATAAACATTTTGCAATGTGGAGTGGCTGAAACGTTTTTTAGTCACCATAAGCAGCATTTGTAAATTAACTGTCCGCCTGTTCGCCCTTCCACCTGTCTGCCGTTTATCTTACTTTTTTAAAAACTGTCCTAAAATAACATATCCAAATATATTTATGATTGTACGGAACCCTCGGTGCGCGAGTCCGACTCGCTCTTGACCGTTTTTTTTTCAATAGGTTAATTGAAATAATTGAAAATATCCAGGATGTCAATTGCCTCAAATTTTCAAAATACAAATCCGTGCTATCCTTACTAATATTATTAATGCGAAAGTCCATTAAACAAATGGACTTTGTTTATTTGTTTGTTTGTTTGCCTTCACATCTTAACTACTGAACCGATCATCATGAAATTTTACATACACGTTGCCTGGGGCACAGAGAAGAACATAGGGTTCCTTTATAGCAAACTTTGGACGTAGACGAAGTCACGGGCGGCCGCTAGTAATATTATAAATGCAAAAGTAACTCTGTCTGCCTGTCTGTTTGTCTGTTATGTTTTTATGCCTAGACAGCTGGACCGATTTTGACGAAATTTGGTTCGGATATAAATGGGACATTTTGGAAGGACATAGGCTACTTTTTATCCCACGGCTGGGCACGGGTCCCCGCCCGTACAATATAACCTGGAGTTCATGCGGGCCAAGTTGTGGGCGGAAAGCTAGTCTCTTTACGAAAGACAAAAGGTTCATCGAAAATGTAACCAAAATAACAACCTAAATAGTTCAGTTTTGGTTTTATCGTTCAACTTTTGCCATCCCTGACCTCATTCACCACCCCTCAGAACTCCTGCATCATTCTTAAAGAAACTTTTTATCAAACTTTAACAGATACCTATGTAATTGAGGAAACGGAATTTATTCACAATCACGTATTGAACTGATTAATTTTATGCATGGCCTTAAAAGATAGCGACACAAAATCACAGTTGTCACCAATACTATCTTATCGGTGTACACACGGCAGCACATGAAGCTTTAAATTACAAACGCCTTCAAAGTCTTTTAACCCTTATATACTAGGGGGTCATAACAAATTCGGCAACGCAACCGAATTTTGTTCAGTCCTTCCGTAATTCACGTGAGTACAACTAGTACTTACTTGCTGTACTATTGTCAGCCACTTACGTTATCGTTTTTTTTGGTAACGATAACACATTTTTCAGCCTGCATATAAAAAGAACGCAACCACTTCACGCAAACAGACCGACATATTTAGCATCAGAGAGTGCCTCTCTATCCTGTGAACCCAAAGTCAGCCACTTACGCGATCGTTACCAACTTTGTTGTGACCCCCTAATCTATTACGTAATAGATGTAAAGTTCGAAATTGTTTGGGGAGTTTTGACACTTTTGTGGTAACCTTACTTGTTGCTGACTGTATATTCTCGGAGATAGAGCCTGTTTGTATGTTTATTAGCATGTTTATCGAGTTTACGGCTTTTCGGTGATAGCTTAATTTGCAGTGTATTATGTGCATTCCATAGAAGATTAAAAATAATGGGTTATTATTCACAACAGATATACTCGAACTGTCTCTGTCGTAACAACCGTTATTGCATTAAGATTTTAATTTTTTTCTTGTATATTATCCTATCCTACTAATATTATAAATGTGAAAGTTTGTGGGTTTGGATGTTTGTTCCTCAATCATGCAAAAACTACTGAACGGATTTGGTTGGAATTTGGCACACAGATAGTAGATAGCCTAGATTAAAACATAGGATTATTTTTATCCCGATATTCCCACAGGAACGGGAACCACGCGGGTGAAACCGCGGGCGGCCGCTAGTTTAACATAAGATTAAAATTATATTGTGAAGTACTGCCTAGCGGCAGGACTTTAAACATAGAATATTTTTATCCTGGCTAAAAGCTCCCTAAGGATTTTCTCGAATGTCCACGCGAACGAAGTCGCGGGCGGAAGCTAGTTTTAAATATTTGCCCATTACTGGTATAGCTGAAAATTGGGCTAGAAAAAGATATTTCATAATGCTCTAACTAAGTGATGGCAAATTTTCAGCTCTGTAAGTTTAGGCCTCAGCTTGTATGGTGACTTGGCGATTTCTTTATCAATATTGGGTATAATTTTTCTACCTACCTATTTTTAATAATATAAAGAAATAACTAGTTGGGTGAATTGTATTTTATAAACATACACGGGGTTACAATTACGAATACTAGGAGAAAACAGATGGCATTTAGTCAGCTGTTTTGATTTCTTGTATTTTATTTGCATAATAGTCATATCAGATTTCTTTTATATTGGTTAAGCAGTGGCAATATAATATCATAATGCAGTGTTCATAATTCCACATTTTCATAACAGAGATAGATAAAATTAAATTTAAACATCTACAATTTATAGTATTTTTTATAAATGAATATTAAATAAATGAAATCACTAGTTGGTTTCTGATAAATTATTATTATTATGATGAAATTAGAGTCTATGATGTCATCGAATTGTCATGTTCTGAACTCCCCGTCAAGTTCCTTCCTAGATGTTCATAAGGTCACAAATCTTGAGTTTTACCTATATGACTGACCTGCCCCGTCTCAAAATTTTTTCAATAAGGGTGCTCTCAGTCGGCATGATTTTATCCCAAATCTTCAATAATCATCGCCATATTCCAGCCAATTTACACAAAACCTTATTAAATTATACACCTAAACCTTCCTCATGAATCACTCCGTTCATTAATGAAACTGAAAACCGTATGAATATCCTTTAGTAGTTTTTTTAGTTTATTGCGCTGAGACAGACGGACAGAAGCGTACAGAATTATGTGATGTGGTGAACTTATTTTATTAGTAGCCTCCGTCTACAACTTCGTCCACATGGACAGTAGACATGGACAGTTTAAAAGAACTCTTCAGTCTATGAAAGCTAGTATTACGGAGAGTTCAAGCTATTTCCATGGTTCCATCCACCCGATTAGATGAAACATAGCTTAGATTTTAAGTTGGACCTCAAGCTACCAAACCAAAGACCGAAATCAGCCTTTGAGCAAAAAAAAAAAAAAAACGCTCACCACACTTCTGATCGCGCAAAGTGAGTTTTAAGACATCACTGATGTCTTAAAAATATACATATTAAACATTTTTGCCAAAGAAACATGGGTCAAAAATCGTCAAAAATGTTAGTCCTCCCATACTAACTATAAGCTAAAACCATTGACATAGAAAAATTTTCGCAGCGCTCAAGAAGACCAACAAAGCGTGGAAAAGAGAAGTTAACATCATACGGACACGGTCTATGTAAAAAAGAGACAAGGGAGCAAGTGACATGTGCCAACATTTTTCACAGTAAGAGCCCCTAGCGTCCCGCCTAGCAAATGAGCAATCACATTTTGTTTAAAATATTTGTTAATCTTAATTAGAATTTAAAATAAAGGTATCGTGGAGCCATGGTGTCTTGTGTTCTAAGTAATTGTGATGTGGCAAAAAGAAACAATACAAGTAATCACACTTTTCACAGGTAAATAAGATATTGCCACAAATTTCTCTAAAACCAAATTCTCTACATTTATTCGTTTATCGACGAAGAAAACAGTATGGAACATAATTTATTAATTTCCTTTGCCATATATAAACATATTTTATGAATATAAGTAATTTTTTACGTATCTCATATAAAATGTATGCATTCGTTTTCGAATCACCTGTTTATTGACATTGTTGTTCTTTGACATTCTATTTCTATGGCTAAAACATTGTATTATTATGGTAGTGGGACCAAAATTTTTGTCGTTTTTCGACCCATGTTTCTTAGGCAAACATTTTTAGTTTCATTGGTAGAAAACTCCCTTAAGGAGATTAAAACGACTATAAAAAGACGGTGTATTAGATAATATATCAATAGCATGGTAAATGCAAAAATATAAATTGTTAGTTTTACGATTTGAAGAAAATTGGCCGACCGTATATCAAATTATTTACGATCATTTCTAAAACGTAGGCGAAGACATAAAAAAGGTAACGAATGAAGATATTCCATGATTCACCAAATTATTTCGTTAATTGGGGCTTAAATAGCTTGATTGGTACTTTGTTGTCCATTTAAAGAGATCGTGGGCGAAAACGATATTGTGGTTGACGTAAAGCCTTCACGATCAGCTTAGAGGAACCCAAATTGTAGGTGTAATATAAATATATCGAGATTTGGATATGCAAACTGAGTAATAGGATTATGTCAATAAAGGTTGAGAATTTGCCGATTACAATTAATTGGATGATATATGGCAATCTTTTTTTATAATTAATGCGTTTGCTCTTGACCCTAGTGTAGCCCGAAAGCAAAAAGAGGGTTTACGATGGAGGGAGCTTACCCAAAACGTGCCTATTCACTCTGGCCTTGAAAAGAATCATAAAATGGAGGAAAAGTTACTTAATAGTAACTATTACTGAGTAGTACTGAGTGTGAACATGCTTCAAAGGGATAACCATTAAATTGGAACTAATAAACCACAAATCCTTGCCAAAGAACTAATATTCATTCCCAGAATGCTACGCGAGGCTATTGAAATCAACAAAATATCCAAAAAGATTTGGGTAGAACGACGCCAGCTTTACCTAAAACCCTTCCAATAGAAGAGATGGTTGGAAAGTACCAGCAACTTGGGACCCCATAATTAACTTAAATCCCATCTCAAATCACACTGCAGGATCTAAAGAAACAGTTTTATTGAATTTTTAGATTTTAGGCATTCACAATGCTATTTTTTATATTAAGATAATTATTATATTAAAAAAAATCAACTCACCCGTAGCAGCTCAGACGGGGTCCGAACCCGCACCCTTGGGATTCAGGCCCAATGCACTAACCAATTATGCTACCGAGTCGCTAGTGGGAGCGGCGAAATTTTCTAGTACTTTTCACGTTTTCGCCGTAAGCCAGCGTTATTTCACCAATGTGAAAAATTACCTTCAACATTCGAATGCAACGACGAGATTCGAACCCAAGGGTGCGGGTTCGAATCCCATCTGAGCTGCTACGGGTGAGTCGATTTTTTCTAGTATTTTTTTCTTATATGTATAATAATTATCTTAATACAGTTAAGTTAGTTTGTTTTGTAGATTCCTCCGCCAGTTCTTTCTCTGAAAGGCTTTCCAATTTGTGAACTGGTGGTAGATTCAGTAGCTTAGTCTTCTTTTCCAAATAATGAAGTCAATTTTAATCAGGAAAAATATTTGAAACCAGTTTGAAAAGGTTGTTAGTATTTAGTGTATCAAACAGCAAGTATTGCATAATATGTCCTCCTAGAGTTCTCTAGGTGTCGTGAAAGTCGAATATCATATCGTAGTTGATAACGCTTATCAGCTGACAATGTTTGCACTTCTAAGGAAGGAGGAATGCGTGTCGTAGGTCCTCCGTACTATAATTAGGTCACTGGGTTTAGTTGCTATCTGAAGTACTGAACTCTATGACGAGATATTATTGTAAAAGGGAAATTTCAGAAATTTACCTACTAATGATTTCCTTCGTTACGCTTTCCAATTTGTTGCTTGTTCAAGAATAAACTTTTACTTTAATTAGAAGAAAGATTTTCATTAATCGTTTTTGACAATTCACAAACGATGTTGTAAAATACTTAAAGTTTATCTTTAGGCAAACAAATAGGACTTAAAGATGTGTGTGTTAAAATGTTTTAAACCTATAAAACTACGGTATAATTAATACACTCAACCTTTTCAAACATTTTTGATAATTCAAATTAAAAAAAATCGGCCAAGTGCGTGTCGGGCCACGCGCCGTAGGGTTCCGTAGTTACCTTATACCATACCATATTTAATACCACCTATAATTTTTCGTCTGTAAAAATAACTTTGTTTTTCACAGTGTTGGTATGAATGACAAAGTTATATTTGCGGTTTTGGAAAATGTGCTATATCTCAAAAACTAATTACTATATTTCGTTCAAACTAATTTTGGTTGAAAGTGTTTATTAAGGTCTACAGTATATATTTTTTTTAGATTTTTCACTTTCTTATTTCAAAAGTTAAAGGGGGGGGGACACACATTTTACCACTTTGGCGGTGAATATCTTTCAAACGGTTGACTTTGAGAAAAAGTTGTCTTAGAAACCTTAATGTCATTTTTAAAGACCTATCTATAGACACCCAACACGTGTTGGTTTGAAGAAAAAAATT
The DNA here is from genome assembly GCA_943789525.1 of Agriphila geniculea. Lineage (NCBI taxonomy): Eukaryota > Metazoa > Arthropoda > Insecta > Lepidoptera > Crambidae > Agriphila > Agriphila geniculea. The sequence continues at coordinate 24,375,583 of OX038875.1, read as the reverse complement.
TTTTTCAGTTTCAGTTCCATGTATGGGGAGCCCCCCCTTAATCTTTTATTTTTCTTATTTTTGTATTAAATTCGTTAAGCGGTTAACAGAATACATCTACCTACCAAGTTTCAACTGTGTAGTCTTAATACTTTCGGAATAAAGTGGCTGTGACATACGGACAGACAGACAGACAGACAGACAGACAGACAGACAGACAGACAGACGGACAGACAGACAGACAGACAGACATGACGAATCTATAAGGGTTCCGTTTTTTGCCATTTTGGCTACGGAACCCTAAAAAGCAAAAAGGTAGACTCGTGTAGATATCATAGGGTAACGACCGATATAGTTTATCAAATTCACGACATGTGCCAATATAAAGATAGTATACCAACGAGGAAGGTAACCCGATTGGCATAAGTTTCGAAAAAAGGTATTTTCAATGCAATTTTTGTACTTAAAGTTAAACTGACAGATGACATTATGTATACCTAATTACCTATCTATAAGAAAACTAAATAAAATATGGGCTAACATTCGAAATATTTTAGAGTAACCTTTGACATAACTAGGTACTTATAAAATATTTGATTACTTACTTACTTAATTTAAAATTACTCCGCTAAAGCATAGCCGGCATATTTGAAACGCCATTTAGTAGGCTAAGTATTTCACTGAGTAAATAGTCCAAGTTTGTTAGTAGATAATTAACAAAGTTAACAGTCACGTATTCCACTGTGCAGAATGCAGGCAACGCCGGGTGACCCAGTTAGTGCAGATAAAAGATGCGCTGCTTTACTTGCACTTTATGATGCAATTGTGTCTTAGTTGAGACATTATAAAAACTCAATAACGAAAGTAAAACTAATTTAATTATCATACTTTATAAGAATTTAACTAAGTTACTCGCCCGTTAAGACGCCCGCAGCCGAAAAGTGGCTGAGAAACTTGCAACTGGAGGTGATGATGACGCAGTCGGCCATACGATATGATGAACTAAGTTACTACAAACAGAGTAAAGAAATACAAGAAATGTGAAAACCGTTTTTCTTCTAAAAAGCATTTTTAATGAAAAAAAAAGTAAATTGACGAGGCTGGAATGAATTAATCGACGTTCTTGACAATCTCTTTTCTACCTTCTCGGCTGTAGATTAGATTGATTCAAAATTCACTTTAGATTTTTTAAATACTTTAACGTTAAAAATGCAAATATCTATTGTTTTCACTTTTTCACTTGTTTAAATTTCTACTATAATTATTTTCAAAATAGCATTTATAAAACCAGTGAATTGCGTCAATTTCATATCCAATTAAATTGCGAATTTCATCGAAGCATTCAAGTTTCAAACTTCGTAACGGTCAAGTCGAAATTACCTCGGTAACAAGTTTGAAACAGGTGCAGTCGCAGCCAGGTGACCGCGGGACACATGTTCGGCCATAATTCGGCCAATTACCACAAGATTAATCAATTTAACTTGAACTTTTAAGTATCCGTTAGTATAATTTGTAATCCCCCATCTCCTAGACAGCTTCATTATGGAGTCACGCAAGCTAAATTAAGTCAAGTGGATTATTTTCTGTAAATAATGAATTATGGCTGGTTTACATCTTAGCTGTTAGTAGAGAGAAGAGATGTACACATGGTGTACATTGCCTGGCATATTCGTTGATTTTAAAAGAACGTCAAACACAGTAGGCAATGTACGTCTACTCTTTACGAACAGCTAAGATAATGTTGACCAGCCTTTAGAACTTTTACCCGCGGGATTTGGTTTTAAAATGCTCTGACTTAGCCAATATTCCTAATCATGATTTATGTGCTAAAATGCTGTGATACCAAATCGTAAAAAGTCGACAAATGGCAATGAAAGGGTATGAGATCGTCACCATTTAATAATAAAACCGGTCAAGAGCGAGTCGGACTCGCGCAATGAGGGTTCCGTACCATCATACTGCAGAGTAGAATAATAAAATTAGTATTGCAGTTTTAAGTCAGCGCCATCTCTTGACCGATAGTGGAACTAATGTTAACTTTTTAGAAATTTGATCAAAGGAAAAAGCCCACAAACCTTTTGGGCTTATGTGCCTTAACAAAACAAAAACCATAAAAATAGTTGCTTTTTTTATTCCCAAAAATGTTTTCAAAACTATTAGTCTAAGCCTGGGACTGAAGACAGTTTTTATTTGTATTTAAAGCATTTAAACTTTCAACGATCCACCATCTTGTCTGTATTGAAAATATTGCCACACAGTAAAAGTACAGATCTAAAATAAAAATCGATTTCTGAGTAAACCGAATCTGATTCTTTTGTGGTCAACTATGTGGTCAAACAACTATGTGAAATGAAAATAGTTTCATAGACATGTTGAATTACATATTTGATAAATATGATTGTATTTGGATGCTTTGGAATATTTTCTTAAGAAAAATAAAAATAAAACAAAGCCAATTAATCGATTTTAATATAATACCATCATTGCAGTCACATTGACGGTGACGGAAGGAAACGTTTTAAGGTTGGCGGAATTGTGCTTAGACCACAGAGCAAGCCATTCATTAAGAAAAAGAAGAAGAAGGAGGTTTTGATTTTTTTTAAAAGAAGATTAAAAAAACACTACTGTCTATCTTGTCAAGAGACGGCGGTGTATGTTATTAATTGTCATCGTAGGTACGTGATTATTTGATATGATCGTTTGTTTTCTGTGCAATTTCCGAGTTGAGATTAGTTCTTTGGTCATTTGTGTTTTGTGAGAGTGAACTGGACACGTAGTATTCTGTTGTGACAATTTACCAAGTTAAGCTTAGTTAAGTTAGGCTAGGACCAACGGTTTAACGTGCCTTCTGATTCTGAAGCACGGAGGAGGAGAAAATAGTATTTTTGGGTCACCCATCCTGTAACCAACCCTTGCAAACAAGTCTGCCCCGCGGCGCTAACCAGCTGTGTCATCGAAATCCTTCCCTTAACTTGTTACTTACATTTTATTCTCAAAACAAGACGTTTACAAAAAACATAACCTAAAAAGGTTATAGAAAACTTGTAATATAAATTATACTAGGGTAAGATATCAAAAACGAATTACTGATTTTAATTAAGGAATCAATTAGCTACTGAAATCAATTAAAATTATTAGGGCACAAAAATATTGAGAGTGAGATGTTGTGCTCTTAGAAAATGGGCGATCTCCTTTCCAAAAAAAGTGTGCTATATTGAGACATCGTTTTATTTTTCCTGTAATCTTTATATAAACTGCTATAACATAGATTTATTTCAGATTTTTCTCATTGCAAACTTCGGAGATAAGGGGGGGGGGGGGAACGATATTTTTGGTACATTTTTCATTATAAATCAAAAACTATGCGGCCTAAAACAAAAAGAAAAAAACCTGACAAGTGCGAGTCGGGCTCGCCCACCGAGGGTTCCGTACAGACCTACATTTATACATAAAATAAAGCTATAGAAAAGTTGTGTCGGTACAAAGGAAATATTTTGAAAAAAAGTGGTTGGTAGTTATTAGTTTTTTATATGAAAACTGTACTACGGAGAGTTCAAAATTATTAAAAGTATAGTCAATATCAAAAAATAATTAATTACAGATACAGAATAAATCTGATCTAGATAAAAATGTCAAAAGAATTATATTAATTAATAGCTACATGTCAGGTTATCAAATTTTGTCATTCAAGAACTCACCTATTGAATAATACATTTTATTAATAAGAAAATTAAATAGTTTATGTCTGAATTTATTCATTGTCAGAAGTTTTATGTCATTTGGCAATTTGTTAAATATTTTTATTGCCATACAATAAGCATTCTTTGAATGTAAAGCTAGTCGTTAATAATAAATGAAAGGTAATAGTAAGAACGTTAGTAATGGATTCTCATACAAATATTGACGGCGCGGTTTAGGTCTGTCCGTAAACTCTGATTTAGCACGAAGAAGGTTGTCAAAATAATGTTCGAATTTCCAAGCATTTTTGAGAAAAAATAAAATAATTACAAACCCACCGCACCTGTATAAAATACAAGTACTGTTGATTGTCAACAGATGGCGCTGTATATCGATAGTACACTGTATAATGTTCTGTGAAATGGTTTTATCTATCGCAATGTTATTAGAGAAAATAGGTGTATTCCAACAGGACCCTTTGGTTGTGTGAAGCCGAGACTTTTATTGTAGTGGTGGCTACCTCGGCTGACCTTACCGAGTAAACTGTCTTGATTATACTTGGTGCCAAATGCTCCAAGCAACATTGGAATGCGATGCACCCGCATTTTAATGTAAACTAAAACAATCTACCACTGAACTATTCAACACTTGACACTGGCAAAAATTACTTCCAAGAAGAAAGTAGATTGCCAAAACAAAAATAAGAAGAAGAAGACCCCCTGTCATACAGCGTGACACACCGCCATGTTGCGAAAATATTTAGAGCCAAATTTATTACTTTTTAATTTTATTTTTAAAAGTAATTAACTATAACAATATTTGAAAGGATCTGAATAATTAATAATAATAAATATTGATATTTTTAAAAGAATTAGTGGCGCGATTAATCCAAAAGTAATTAGAAGTTAAACTATGACCGCGCAATGCCGCGCATACCGTTGTTTCACCAAGATGATTAATAGTTACGTATTTTAATGACCATATTTTATTATGATTTAATTACAAATATACAGTTTTCAGATTTATTCCTGTAAGTGTAGTATAAGACGCTATTACCTGCCAAATTTCATAGTTCTAGGTCAACGGTAAGTACCCTATGAATTTTGATTCCTTTGAGAGTATCGAAAATGCGTTTTTTGCGCCCTAAACGGCAGTATCTTTTTTTTACGTTAATTTAGAAGTTTGATTTTTTTACAGCTTCAAGGGCCCGTAGACCTTAGTATATGGTTTAAATTTCAATTCGATACCTCTACGCGTTTCCGAGATAAAGGGTCTTGACAGACAGACGGACGGACGGACAGACAGACAGACGGACAACAAAGTGATCCTATAAGGGTTCCGTTTTTTCCTTTTGAGGTACGGAACCCTAAAAATGATTGAAAACGTGCAAACGGCGCTCTTTCATATTATTATGATACCCCACATGCCCTAGTAGCTCCACTTCAAATTTTTAAGACCCCTTTTCAGTCCCTGTTGAAAAAAGATTTTTATTTTCTTATTTATTTCTTATTTGCAAAATAGTTGGGCAAATGTCATCTCAAACTATTCTAAATTTCAAGTTGATACCATTAGTAGTTCTCGAGATATCCAGCTGTGACAGCAGACAGACTGAGTCACACCATAAGGGTTCCTTTTTTACCATTTTGGTACGGAACCCTAAAAACGAAAAAAAAGTTTAATAATTTTCCAGTCGATCTTCCGATAGCCGGGTTACTAAACACTTTTTACACCATTTTAATAAATAAATGTTATTGTATTTAAATGCTAATATACATTACTGAGCTTGTATAAATTAACAAAACAAAAGCATCGCTGGGCTAATTAACATCGTGTAAAATGGCGGCCGTGACCCTGCGCACTAGTTGCAAGTTCGGTGTTGCAGGTTGCAGCCCGACCGCAAACGTCAGCACTGCTAGGGTTGTGCGTGCGCTCACGACACGTGTAAATGTTACATTATGATTCAAATTATTGTCCTTATATAATTCAGTAAAATCAAAACAATGTCGTCGCTCGGTTAATAAGCATCGGGTAATGACCCTGCGGACTAGTTGGTGTGTACCCATAAGAATATTTATTTTTATGGTGCACAGCAGATGTCGGCAATACTAGGGTTGTGCGCTCACTATTATGTTGAAAATATTACATGTGATAAAATAACTCATAAGGAGGCTCAAGGTCACCCAGTGTGCAATGGAGAGAGCCATGCTCGGCGTTTCCCTGCGTGGTCGAATCAAAAACTAGGAGATCCGCAGAAGAACTAAAGTAACCGACATCGCTCGAAGGATTGCTCAGCTGAACTGGCAATGGGCAGGACACATAGCGAGAAGAACTGTTGGCTGTTGGGGCGGAAAGGTTCTGGAATGGCGACCGCGCACCGGACGACGCTCCGTGGGTAGGCCCCCGACAAGGTGAACCGACGTGAGGGTGAAGGTCGCGGGAAGCCACTGGATGCGGGCAGCGCAGGACCGATCGTCGTGGAGATCCTTAGGGGAGGCCTATACCCAGAAGTGGGTGTCGTGCGGCTGATATGATGATAAAATAACTTCTACCTAAATTAGTAAATGGCTTACAATTCTTCTTTCATATTGCATACCGTCCTTAATTTTAACGTAAAATATTACAATTGAACCGTTGTAATAGTTGTCCAAAGCTTTGGATTGCTTTCATGAAATAATTCTGCACATGCGAAGCATTAACACAAGAAATTGATAATGGCGAGGAAATATGGAGCGTATCTAACGTCAGTAAATCAAAATGGTATTTTTTATAGTAAGGGGAAGGCGTTTATTTTATGCATTCCGAAGTCCTGTGGGGCTCGCCAGGGCCCTACCACAGAATAACTAAGCCCTACCCACTAAACCCCCTATTGCTTCCTACATTAACACACAGGACCTGTAAGACCGTAATATCACGCACCGAGTGAAATCAAAATGGTCTTATAATAATATATGCATTTTCATTTGCAGAAGATATATCATCGCAGGTAAATTCTTTGGATTTGCAGTCCATAAACAGCATAGCACATGTCTCCTCTCCTCAGATTATTTTCTTAATTTTAAGACACTTCATAACAATGTTAACAAGCCTCTGAAAGAGCTTTGCTTTAGCTAATTTAAAAAATAAATAAAAAGCCAGTTCCTCAGTGGTGAGGATTCCGGGTGTAGTGTGCTTCGATCTTCGGCGTTATCTTCACTTAATATCTCAGGTGAGATGAAGGCCAAGCACTATCCCGTTGTGAATAAAAAAAAAGCGTTCGGCTGCGTTCTAACGATAACACACGACCCGACCTCAACCCAAACTCAACTCAAACTCACCTCAACCACAGCCCACCTTGAAATACATCGCTTACTAATGTGTTATTAAACTCAAAATTGTAAGCGCTGTATTTCAAGAAGTCGGCTCCGGTTGATTTGAGTTCGAGTTGAGTTTGAGTTGAGTTCGGGTTGAGGGCGAGTCGTGCGTTATCGTTTGAACGCAGCCTTCATTGGCAGCCCTAGCGCCGGATCCATCGCAATCACTCGTGTCAGACGTTCGAACGTCGGCGCAATTGGAGCTCAAATCCAGTTTTTGCATACGCTTCCTTTCGATTCGACCGATATCACCCAGCCATGATGCATGCGTAAGCGCGGGATCTTGTTTCAATGGGAACAGAAGCTCGGGAAACTACCTACTCATTTATTAATAATAGCTTTACATGTCATTATGTCACAATATAATAATATGATAGCACATAAAGTTACTTATTTTTATCTAGCGTTGATATAGTACTTACAGGAATGGTAAATTTGAAAAAGAATAGTATTCATGGTTTTTTACCCGTAACTAGGCTGAATTTTGTTAATTCACTTTTTCTAATAATTCATTTAGATGTATTCATAATAATTGTTTTAGATAACTATCAACCGCTCTGTGGCTCTATTAAGAAATTATGTAATTATGTGGTGAAAATACGATAACATCTTCCAATAAATTACGGAACTATTTACGAAAATATTTCCTTAGAATATTTCTGTTTTCAAAATCTTGAGCTCAAAAAAGGAAATGGCGCTCAAAATAACTTCAGTGAAGTTTGTTTACTATGAGAGATTACAAGCTTTGCGCATTAATGCCTGCAATCTGAACATGTGCATACGCAAGTAAGTGCACTCGTCTAGACGAGCCATCCCATTATGCGTCCGCATCCCACCTCGAGTGCCACAGGCGTTCCCTATTTTAGCTACGTCGGACCATCTTCCGCGAACATGGCGTTGCTGAGATATATGATGATGATAATGTGATATTGCAACTTTATCTTCGCTTACACATTTCACATGCACATATATATAACACAGATTATGTAGATATTGCTCTCACATCACACCACACAGATGAGATATTTATAATGCTCTAATACCAAATTAGTCTACAATGCGACAATTTTTGTCCGTATAACTATAGTTCTCTAAATTGTATTGTATATTAAATTGTATTGTAACTTGTTTGTGGTGAAATAAATAAACTATTATTATTATTAATTGTAAGTTGTCTTCACAATGGTCACAAATTTCCCTGTAAAATAATATTGTTGGAAAATTGTTTTCCTACCATGCGGCAACTTACCAATACTTGATTGGTACTGCAAGAAATGCCGAATACGGACCAGTTTAGAAAAAGCTGTTTATGTATGTGCGTAAAAATATATAATAACTACCAAACGAAATAAGGGAACTGAACATAATTCGATTCAAAATGCACCTGCATAAATGGCTTCTAACGCACACTTTTTATGACTTAAAAGAATTTTTAAATACTAAGCACTATTTTTTTTATTTTAATATCAATATAAAATAATAATTTTCTTTAAAATATAGGTAGTAATAATATTTTTGTCTATATAGTTTATAAGAAATATTTTTGCATGCCGTATTATTGGCTAAACATGTCTTGGCTACTTACTATTGTTTAAATTACCACAATTTTATACCATGTTTACAAGCAAATAAAGATTTTGTATTTGACGTACATTTACCTAGCGGTGATCTTAGAGCATCGCGGCTTTTGGGACAGAAGCGCGTCTTACTCTAAGGCGGTGATGTATCGAGAATTGATTAATTACTTTTTGGTCTCGAACTCACCATTTATTATTTATAAGTATTTATGGTTAAAAATAGAAGGAAAATGGTATACTTTTGAATGGATTTTAATGATTACTAAGTACTTAATTAATTTCAACGACCTCTAAAGAATTATGCACGGCATTGCGATAATTAGTTTCAGCTTCCGTAGAAATGCCTAGAACTCAGTGTCTTGCATCGCCATTTTTATTTGTTTTCAACATCCGTTTCAGTGTAAAGAAGTATTTCTGTATTCTTCTTCTTCTTATCGAATGAGGAATAGTGGCCACCTCTGGTGTTAGAGTTTATCAAGCCGCCTGTAAGGCCTCTAACTTGGCTTAACGACTGTTATCAGATGACAACAGCCGGGACCGACGGTTTAACGTGCCCTCCGAAGCACGGAAGCGCTCAGTTGTAATGCCACTTAACCGTCACCCATCCGACACCTGACCGGAACGAGCGTTGCTTAACAAACATGATCGAGTACGATCAGTCTATCAAGTTCCGCCATGAGCGCTTCAAATGGTATGCTTCTCAAATGGCGCTTCAATGGTAAATAAATTTCTGTATTTTACATGTTTTTATTTACTTATTTCTTATGCTGAGAGGTTGTTTCTAATTTCCGTAACACAAGTGTTTTGCTGCCTTGGGTCCAAAGCAATGTGTGCGATGTTTTCTAATAGATATTTGTCAAAATAACATTGAACGTATGTTAGTTTATTCTGCTATTGATCGGTGTCGCTGACCGAAAAAGAGAATCGGCAGATCGGCACTTTGATCTAGGTACACGTTATTTTATAATATGACCGGAACGTCTATGTTTGATATTTACTAACCAAACAGTTATTTCATCTCGTCGTAATTTATTTGCAGGGATCTAAGCCTCAATTTTGCCTTAGCGGCGCATGCGCACATATTTATAGTTGTAATTACAGCCATAGCTCAGGACCAGTGGGTCCGCGGCGAGCCTATCTCCGGATAGCACCGTTAGTTGCCGATTAATGCACATGTACTAATATAATTCAAGATTAACCTTACAGGGTTGCTTTGATAGCACTTATAATTAATACTTAAATTTAAATTTAAAACATTATTCTTGGATTATGTCACATATTATGAGTTATTGACTTTAATACACGCAAATAATTATAACTTTAGTTACTTAGTTTAAAGTCTATTATCAGGAACATGACGAATCCAAAACAAATCATTATTGTATTTATTGTTACGTAAGAAATATCGATCAAGGCTACGGGCGCCTCACCACTAAGGTCAAAGTCACTTGCATTTGACGTTGTTACTTCATACGTGAAGTTTGCGTCGCGCGGCGCCCGCGCCTTGCGGCGGCGGAGCAGGGCGAAACACGAAATTTTCAGTAAAGTGAACACGTGCTTACTTTACTAAAAATTTAAACAATATACTATTAGAACGTATACTTCTTAGTACGTATAAAATAACACTTTATAATTAACAAATCGCCAAAAACTTAGCAATCTTCTTGTAGGTATTACTTTTGATGACAGATAAGGTAACACTGGCTTGTAACTTATAAAAATATTTGCATGGAAAATTTAGAAGTCTAATACTCTCTTCATTCAAATTTTCCAGACCGGATAATTCATACGTTAAGATTACCACGATACAGGCTAAGCCTAGAGTGGAAATTTTAGTTTTAAGAATCCTACATGTAAGTTATCAATTTTGCAATAAAGAATTTTATTATTATTATACAGTTTGGCTATAGGAGCCCGTGATGGCACCTTATATTTTTCAAAAATCTATTAACTTATTTTACTTCTATCCTTGGACGAATCATCGTCCAAGCTTCTATCGCAACGCAACAGACATCATTACACATGAAATAGGAGATAATTTTATTAATGTAATCAAAAGCCCATATTCCAACGTTTCCCTTTTTTCTACACATGCATGTAGATAACCGTGTGCCGAATTGCTTTAAATCAAGAAATACCTCGCCAAGGAGTGTTTGCCCGCAGTCGTGTCGCCTTGCGGACCGTTACCGTTCGATTAACATGAAATAATTCAGCCTCCGTAGGGCTGCCACATTTTTTTTATTCAAACAGCTTACAACAATTAATTCAATAATAAAGGAAAACTTATACTATAGGTACTCATTATGTGTTCTTTTTACAGATCTAACTATAGTCACTCCAGGGATGATGGTTTTAAAAAATGGAATAGAATTTCTAGAAAAAAAGACAGTTAATTGTAATTATTGAATTTTTCGATTTTAGGCATTCACAATGCTATTTTTATATTAAAATAATTATATTTGAAAAAATCGACTCACCCGTAGCAGCTCAGACGGGATTCGAACCCGCACCCTTGAGATTCTGGCCCAATGCATAGTTTCTAATATCTTAAAGTTAATTGTATGTTAACTAGAACTTTTGAAAATGTCCATCGTAGGATAAACAATCTCAAAAAAATAATGTTATTGCCGGGATCGCGATAATTCTATCGCTGCAATGATCGAATCGATGAATCGATGCAGTGTAATAACTGTCATATAATTTTATTGTCGCGTCATTCTATTCAAATATTTAATCGCATCGCTTTCTAAAGCAAATGTTAGAATTGTCATCGCCAATGAGTCAGCGGTCTTCATTTCAGATTACTCAGACATAAGCGTACAAATTGTGATTTCATAACGTTAAATTGTTATTTAGTACCTATTCGATTATTTTTTTGTGACATGCATAACTGTAAAACGTACTTAAAATAAGCAAAAACGAGTAGAGGTTACTTATAATTAATCATTTAAAATTAATGTCACTTTACGAAGTCGTGGAAATTTATTGTGAAAGGTACATCGAGTAAGTCAAAGTTACACGGGAGCTTAATTATTAAGCATGGTACATACAATATTGTCTTTAGGCGAAAATTATTCATCTTAAATACCCAGTTTCCGCTACAAGCGGAGCGGGCTCCGCACGGACGCCGCGCCGAGCAAAACAGAGTCAAAAGTGAAGCGAAGCGGCCTGAGCGAGTAATAATTGACAAAATGAGCTAGTTAAATTCTCTTCAATGTGACGACTATCTAAAAACTATGTAAACCTATCTTCAGTTATACGGAGTTTTTTTATTAAGCTCTCTCAAAAATGGAAATTCTTATTACACACGACTGCCCAAAGCAAAAAGAGTGTATATGTGTTCAGGGTTCATGTATGTTTGTGGGTATGTGAGTTTCTTTATTCCACCATAACTTCTAAATGCCTGAACTGATTTGGATATATGGGGTATCGTTAGAATCTTTACAGCATTCCGAGTGACACTGGTTATATTTTTTTTTGAAAAAAGTCAATATGGCGTATGTAGGACGCCATTTTCAAATGTGGAAAAACATTTTTTTTTCTTCAATTATTACTATATGGGCATCAAATGAAAGGCCACAATGAGCACATTTCAAAACTATATAATTTGTCACAAAAAAGCGTGAAATAAAATAATTAAATTTAAAAAATATTAAAAACACGACTGCCCTGTCAAAAACGAACTAAAAAGATAAATAACAAGGTGTCATTGCAGTCGGGGGACCTCTTTAATTGAAAATTGTTCCACAAAACGGTACTCCGACTGCAATGACACCTTGTTATTTGTCTTTTTAGTTCGTTTTTGGCAGGGCAGTCGTGTTTTTAATATTTTTTAAATTTTTCCACATTCCAAAAGGCAAAGATGCAGATAGATCAGATGCTCGCGAACTAAGTATACTTACCTAATATAAAACTTGTGATAATAAATTCAATGCCAAATATCACAAGCTTTATTAAAGTTTAGCGGGCCTAATCATGTTTGTAAGTACTAAAAAAAAATAAGCTTAATTTGTCTTAAATAATTTCCTTTAAATAATCTCGGTTTTTCATGCCGCGACTATCAGTCGAAATCGAAACGTCTGTCTTTTAGTACGGGTCTTTGTCTGAACAAAAAACTATTTTATGGTCCCATCTGGAAGAAAGAATGAAACTTGGCATGAATGTAGCTCTTATATGTGGGGGAATAAGAGGGAGAGGGGGGGAGAAGCAATCATTTCTCAGGGTGTTTCCATATCGACATATAAAATACACATATAAAAGCTACATTCATGCCAAGTTTCATTCTTTCTTCCGGATGGGACCGTATTACAAGGTAAGAACCTGTACTATTTAAACTGTTGACGAATTAGGAAGCATTACATAATAAGTTATTGAACAAAAGAAAACCAAGTTGGGTTTTTCCTTTTGTTTTAAAAGGTGTTAGACTTTTTTTATAATTTATTTTTAAGACATAATAATGATCTGTTCTCATCCTTACAGAGAAAGCAACTGTTCGTTTATCAGATCTCACCTTGGGTTCCGTAATGCGATCCTTGGAAAGATTTTGCCAGTGGAATTAGGGTTGCCGATTTCGCTAATTTCAAACCTCATTCAACAATAGAAGGAGAAAAATTAAAGCTTGCTTATAAAGTCTCAACGAACCTTACAAATCTTACGACTATTTAAATAATTTTTGTTAAGGCTTTGAATCACTATCCAATGTCGGTTTAAAAAAACAACTTCGTTAATGACAACCCTATTCTTTATTTATAATTAATAATATAGCACAGTGAAAATGAATTTATTTAGGTTAAAACCTTTCGAAAAGGATTATATACCAGTTTTAAAGGGCAATTGTGAAGCAATGTTTTAAGGGGAAAGTCAAGGCTATAAAATGTGGAAGATTCGATTACTGCCAATGAGTTTAAATTAAACTTTATTATAACTTAGTGATCATGCTGTATAAATAATGCTAATTTGAACATGACAAATCCTAAGTACATAAGTGTTTTTACATGTCAGAAATACCTAATACCTACTACTGGTATGGTAGGTAAAGTAGAAATCACGTAACACGCAAGGAGTTTCACTCTCTAGTGGTGCTCTAGTAGAACGGATGACAAAAAATAAAGCAAAACGCTTAGCGAGTCTGCAATATCCACCAAAAAACGTTGGCGCAAATTCATACATTGGTTGTCCGATGAAAGAAGGGAGATGGCAGAATTAGGTTGTACAATTCCGCTGCACACTCTCCGGAATGAATGCGCGATAACCACTAATGATCCGATAACCTGAAAAAATATCAAATCCTATCTCTCATGGTTGGGTCAGCATTACTAATTACATTACAAACTCTGAAATCGCGAAAAAGAATCAGCTGTTTCATACATTTTGATATTTTCGTTATTATTTTTTGTATGAAGCAGTTGACTTTTTTTCGCGATTTCAGAGTTGGTCCCATAGTAAAACTTTTTCAGTTTGATGGTCCCTATCTAATATATTTGGCATTAGTGGTTATTTTGTAACACATTGTATATCTTTGTTACTTTTAATATTTGATTGTTTTATTATTGTAACCCAGCAGTGACATCACACATACAAGCAGGTAGATGATGACTGAGATATGACACCGAGCACTAAGTGATCAAAATTTACGTAACAATACATATAGTACCTACCTACTTACTGAAAAAAAAAAACAATGGCAAAATAGTAATATATTTTGTACTCATTAAATTAACATAAATATGCATACAAAGTGAGGTCAAACAAACATTATTCAAGTATATTATTTAGAATTGTATAAACATTATTCATTTCGGATTTTTGTTACTTTTAATTTTGAACAGGCAGTAGTGACATCACTAGAGTAGATAGATACTAACTTACTGAAAAAAAAACAATGGCGAAATAATAACACATTTTCTGCTCATTAAATTAACATAAGTCTGCATACAAAGTAAGGTCAGCAAAAAGTAAATGGCTGTTTCTGTAGCGTGTCACCGCGGACCACCTGGCTCGCGATTATATGGAATCGTGAGTAATCGTGACCGACAACATAAGGTAGCAATTTCTTACGATTCACGATACCCGGTGATGAGAATAGACTTATTCGTATAAGTTATTAAAAAATATTAAAGTTGATACAACTAAGTATCTTTTAAATGCCACGTATTTGTTTTGACGACCTGAGTGGTGCAGTGGTCAACATGCCGCCTACCACGCAAGAGGTCCCGGGTTCGACTCTCGGCCGGGCAGAAATTGAAATAATGAATTTTAATTTCTCTGATCGGTCTGTGTTACTATGTAATATACTAATATACTACTAATATACTATATAATAAGTATATATTTAAAAACTATAAGTAGTATATCAATTGTCTAGCACCCATATTACAAGCTTTGCTTAGTTTGGGGCTAGATGGCGCTGTGTGAAACTGTCCAAGCATTTATTATTATTATTTAAAAAAAAACAGAAAAAGAAAAAACAAAACAGGATTACTTATGGAGTCTATACTCCATTCTATACAACATGAAATTGGTTCCACTCATGATTACAAGCTGTTGCTGGCAACATTAATTTAGATTTAAAAAGTAAAAATGTGTACGTACTTCCGTATCCGATCTCTGCCCCGGCAGCAATACCTCTGTTAACGCTGATTTGCTATTAATTAATATTGAGTGTGCAAATAAAACCTCAAGTTTAACCGGTGTTTTGCTATCTACGAAGAACCTACAGTCCACAGAAACGAAGAGCCTAACACAAGCAACTTTTACTATTCTGATACCTATCGCAAAAAAAAAACAGCTGTTCCATACAAAACCGCAATACCTACTCGACCTTAATGTATGGAACAGCAGATTTTTCGCGATATCAGAGTTGGCTCCATAGTAAAAGTTGCTTGTAATCATGAGTGGAATCACCCCACAGCGGGAACCAAATGACTAAAATTTCAGCGTGTATAATAGTTATTAATTTCAGTTTTTCAGAGAAAATAGTGATTGTAATTTAAAATTCATAGTAATCCCGGGCTTAAAAGAACCGTACGTAAGTGCATAATTAATGCTCATAATAGTTTACCATTAAATTAAATAAATATTAGAAAATATGCTCCGTGCTCCGAATCCGAAGGAAGTATAGCTAAAGCACTTGTGCTATGGAAATCAGAAACAAGATGGTACCAAAAAAGTTTGTTAAATTAAATTATATTAAATGTAAAATAATTGTAGCATCAACTCTAAGGTAGTTCTTATCTGATATATTTTCATCACTGGTGATAATTTTTAAACCTACCGTCATGTGCACTCGGTTATAATAACGAATAATGGTGACAACATGGTTTATGTCATAATTGCAGATTTACCGATAACCTTTAATATAAAGTCGCTGAAATTTCATGCGAAATGTTCTTGAACCAGATAAACAAAAGTGTCAGAGTAAAATGTGGCATTCTTTGTAAATTAATTTATACTGATTGTATTTGTTCAGCGTGTTGGCAATTATTTATTCTGTGATATTGGTGAAACTTGAATCAATTATTATCCGAAATTAAATCCAGCATTCTATTGAAATTTATAATGATTATAATAACATAGTTCTAATAAAATTAATAACAATTAAATTACTGATGATTGCAAATGCAGAAATCTGCATTGGCTTTTTCAAATGGGAGAGCCAATTACTTTTATAGTTAAAGCATTAATTAGTAAAATATAAAATAACTAAAAGCTTAATATTCTTATAATATATTAAAATAATCAATTAAATTAGTTAAATTACTTGGTTAGTCAAATGAACGTATCACATACGAGTATAATGGATTACATTAGTCTACTAGTGCGTAATGTTGTGACACGTGACGTGTGTGAGCGAAGATGAATGAAGATCTTAATCGTCCAGATGATCATGCTCCATTCAAGCAAATTATGAAATCGATCTTCAAGACACCCTCTATGTGTCATTTAGGATCGCTCGATATTAATTAAATAGGACAAGTTGTAACATTCATTATTTTCTATCCGTATTTTTTAGCGGAAAACGCTACTATGTATACCTACTTAATTTTGTGGACCACGGAGATAGGTATGTACTAGGTGCCTTTAATTTATTAGCTGAACTTATTCTTTACGAAACCCGTGAGTTTACGTTACTTTACTACTATAAAGATTTGCTAAACTAGAGCATCCACTGAACATACTGCTTCTACTACTAGCAGGATACAAAAAATAGTAAACATTCTGAAATAACCTTCCACAAAAATATTGTTTAACTTCACGCTTATGACTTTATGGGCAATTATAAGATTCATAATTATATTTTTAACAGATTTAACTTTAATACCATGGCTTGTCCGATTCTTTGCTAATTTTTGCAAACCTCAAATATTTCTGCTCTATTCCCTCTGAAAAAAAAAACCCGCCACCGAATTATCGGCGTACAGTAAAATTTGAATTTGTGTCATGTTTGTTTAACAGATTATTCGTCTGTTTGCAGAATTAACCTCTTTTCACATATCCAACGAGTCGTGCGATATCATTAAGTCTAGGACGAAGTGATTGATCACTTTACGCGCGTCGTCATCGTTTCGCTGAACGTTACGTCACCGCCTTACCATAAATTTTACTATACTTTGTGGCCTTATCATCTTGATTTAATCTTTCATAGAGACAATGACTTCGCTAGTTATCGAAAGCGATAGTGATACGCTTGATAGCTATCGCTACTGTTCCGAGTATCGTATATTTAGTTTACACATGTTTGTAACTATTGTGGTTCAAGATAATAGTACCAGTGACTCTGTGATGTGAGCTGTAGACCTGACGTGTGTGACATTTTTCGAAATGGCTGAAATTAATATAAAAAATTTGAAAAACTGAATCGATGAAAAGATCTATATAATTATCGAACCTGCTCACAAAATTTCCCGAGAATCGACCTGTAGAAGAGAATAGATAGACAGACATACAAAAGCATTTTTGCCGAAGCTGAAACGGACACGGAGAGTCAATAATAAGAACAATTTGTATAGCAAATTATGCCACCTATTATCAAAAGTTATAATTTGTCGTAAATACATCTCTCTACTCTAAATTAAATCTTGTTCGAGGAAAGTTGTTCAGGAAAAAGGTGGCTTTATCTTTAAAGATTAGGATTAATAAATCAATTTTTCGCATGTGGAAAATTCTTTTGATAACCTCATTGGTGAATTGTTTGTTTAATAGTTGAAGCTAGGCTATATTTAAGGTTGCCTTTTTGCTTTGGAACTAGTCTTTGATATGCCACCCATCTATCAGTTCATCTATCTATCATTAATGCTGGGAAAGCATTTCGTTAGTTAGAAATAGCTTTTAAAATGGGATGTATATCGAATAAGATAACAAATGACGATGCACTTGAAAAGAAAATCATGTGAGCAATAGAAATTCGATTCAGTTCCATCAAAATTTTGTTACAGAAAATTAAAAGAAGGGAGCATTCATATGCAACTATTTAAGAGTTTGTTCTTCACTGATTCATCAGCCGAATAATGCAGTGAACTGACGAAACTAGGCCGCTAGTAATTATTTATAAAACACTTCATTTATCCCAGGAAATGGAACTGATGGCTTATTAATATAAGCAGCGGCGGTGCTTGTGAGCACAATGTGAATGACCCCCGTGGTGCTCCTGCAGGAATGAGATGCACTCAAATAAGGTGTCATATTCATATGAATAAAAACTAAATTATTTTTATCAGTTTTGGAAATTACAAAAACATTAATCAAGACAAAAACTTATTTACTTATTGGGATCTATTTTCAAGGCATAAAGTAGATTATGTAACTATCCACATATTTATCCCAACGCAATTCTATGAATGTTATGGAGCGATGCGATGTCGCGATCTCATACTCCGAAAACTTTTACCAATATTGTCCGATGTTATGAATATTCAATATACCTTTAGTGATAAAATTACAATCATATTCATGGTGAACACACAAAGCGAACACCCACTAATAAGTTCAAACATGTCATTAATTTCATTTGACATCACTCATCCTGACGCGAGATCTTCCCCCATACTTCCATAGACCATTATTTGCGAACATCAATCACTGCTTTCTAAACTTTAGTCTAATCCTCCGATTGTCAATTGTCATTCTGGTCATGTGCAGGTTCGGCTGTCTCGTCACCAAAATGTGGCGTAACTGTTTCTCAGAAGTGAATCATGGCGGAGCTCATGAAATCCCAGGCTCATTGTGATTTCGAGTCGCATGTCGCTATTCTATCGTGCAGATACTTGTGTTGTATGAATTTCAATTTCATCACAGTCATTTGCAGAATTTATTAGATTGCCATTTATCAGAAAAATGCTATATGATCTCCTCTATAAAAACGCTATAATTATATGGTTCTTTATTTTCCGATTCTATGTATTTGGAACAAGAGCTTCGAGCGAGCGCGAAGTGCGAGTGAAGCGTCTCTGTTTCAGCTTGGGCAAAAATGTTTTCGAATATTTTTCAATCGAAAAATCGTGAAATTTTGTGAGCAGATTTAATGGTTATATAAAATTTTATTGCTAATTCAGTTTTTCAAAATTTTTCGAAAAAAAAACAGAAAAATGTTCAAAAATGTCACAACCGCAAGGTCTCAGCTCACAGAGCAACTTGTTTTTCAAGAGATGTTAAATCCCATTGAGTTGCCATTGGATTTTTACACATTTAGAGTTACCATGATTGTTTTTTTTTCTAATAGTTCGTAATATAAGTCAGCTTCTATTTTAGCATGCAACATGCCCCAAATCTCGGAAACATACCTTTTTATACATTACTAGCGGCCCGCCCCGGCTTCGCACGGGTGCAGTGCAATGTAGTTACTAATGTAAAACTGTGCTAATGTGGTGTCAGTGTGAAGTTATTTGATTATACTACAGGATATCTACATATATACGATGTACGCAAGGGGTGTTAAAATATAATTGAAGTGTGTGTGTTTGTCTGAGGCCACCTAGCTCCCAAACTTAAAGATCGATTTTATTGTGATTTTTATGTATTGTTTAAGAGAAGCGTACAGACGGCGGGAAGCAACTTTGTTTTATACTATGTTTAGCTTTTGCCCATGGCTCCGCCCGCGTGGGAGTCAGTAATCGTTGTAAGTCTTCCCTTGGAAACCAATGATCGGCATGAAAAGAAGCCTGTATAATTATATACTATAATCTATCCTTGTGCCAAATTTCTAGCTAACTAAATGAGCAATTTTACCTTTTACAATAAATTTAGGTAGCTATCTAAAATATTTTGTGATGAAAAAAAATCTTATCATTATCTTATTAATGATTTAAAGTGCCCGTTTCCCGTGCAGTGAAGTGAGATTCGAAGTGTGGTTCGGGTTTGGTTACAGAACCGACGCCCTACTGTTCACGATTTTGTATTAGGTAGGTAGGTAGATATTTAATAAAATTTCTTAGCAGTAATATAACAAAATAAGTATAATAATATTATGTAACATTTAATACTCATACTTAATAGTTTGGTAGGTATCTTCTTTTTAAATAAAAATCTATGTATGTTTATTTGTTCCTGGTTCCTGGCTAAAATAACGTGACATTGCAAATTATGTTGGGTGCAACTTATGTTGTGCATTATTATCCGGCTCTCAATTTCAACACTTTACACACCACATTCCTTGTCACGTTAGATATCTGATATTTGCTAGATTTTGCCACGTTTTATAAGTAGACTAATATTTCGTAAAATAGGTAGTGAAAATTAGGATAAAATCTTATATAACATGAAATTTCAGCTCGTGCGGTGACATAATTACAATCTCAGGGGAGGTGACAACCTGACAACTGACATTTATTTTTCTTAATCGTACAAATGCACTAAGAAGTTTTGATTCCGATATCGAAGTCAACCACCCTAAAAATAGCTTTCTACCCCTTTTCAACGCTGTTAGGGGATACATTTCAAGAAAATACGAAACACATATTCAATTAATTTTGTTAAAGAATGTCTATGCCAAATTTCAAGTCAATCGGGCCAAGGAATCGCTTTCTCCAATACAAACTTTGCCACCCTGTTTTACCCCCTTAGGGGTTGAATTTCGCAAAATCCCGTCTTAGTGAGCACTTTCACCCTAAAAGGAACCCCCATGCAAAATTTGAGACTTCTAGCACTTGTAGTTTCTGAGATTTCGTGATGAGTCAGTGAGTGATTTACTCTTTTATATATATAGAAGATAGATAGTTCATAATCTCGTAGGTTGTTTTATATTGTCCTTTAGAGTTAACAATTCTGGGAAGGATTTATGTCTTTATAGTTTAGTCAGTCATAATGCAAACATCTCGTGTATTTACAATGCAAGGTATTACCGCTAAAACAGGTAAGACATGAATAAATCAGTAAAACGTGAGTGATACGCCTGGCTTCAATGCTTTAGTCATTCGATGACAAAGTTACATAAATTAGGCCAAAGAGATAAGAACTGAGGCTGCTCTGAAACGTCTCATGGGTTATGAAATGTTAACTACCTACTTATGTTAAAATCAGCTAAGGTACTAGATACTATAATAGACTAAACTGAAAACAAGCTACGTGATGCTAAGGATTTCAATAAAACTAAAAATAATTCTATAAGTGAAATTGTTTCAAATTGTGCATACAATACTAAACTGAGTAATATCCTTATTTCACAACTTTTCAGTTTAACCTGAATAGGAACAAATAATAAAGTATAGGAATTAGAGCACATATTCATTCAACAATATACGAATATCATAGATTTTAATGAACTTAAATACTTACAAAACGAATAAAAACATCTTTTGTGCAGCAAACGACAAGATTACAGTGCTCGTCCGGCATTCATGATTTTCAATGAAGCGTTTGACATAGTGACATAAGAAAAATGTGTTATTTTACTTTACGTGTTTCAAGTAAATTTGATATCGTACAGTTTCTTTAAAAAGATCGATACGTGTGCAATTATATGCTTCATAGTTATTCGATTATCTGTTAGGTCATTAACCGCCCTTGATCTTGCTATAGTTTGAGTTTAAACGGGTTATGCTAATTTACTCTATAAGTTTCGATTAATTTAACTGTTTGTTTCGTCCTACGAAATAGTTTGCTTCAGTAGCTGTGATGTGAAAGTTTGTTTTGCGTTTCTCTTACTTACCTACTTTTAACAATGTGCTTAGCCGCTACCAAATTTGGCAATCATTTTTATCTTTTTGTGACATCAAAGCTAAGATATACCAATGCATTTATTTGTACACTTGATCATTATTTCAAATGTTTTGTATGGAACGATATATTTTATGCTTGTAGTCTTTTTTTTACGCACAACGGGATTAGTGGTTGGCCTTCATCTCACCTGATGTTAAGTGACGATAAGGCCGAAGGTGGAAGCGCACTTCACCCAGAATCCTCATCATTTAAGGAACTGGCTATCTTACCTTTAACTGCTGGACCACAACAATTTTTAAATTTTTGTTATGGCGTCAGACTTAGGTAAGAGGTTGGTAGCTAGCCAGGCGGACTTGAAATAAGTCCTACCACCAACCAAACCGAGTACAAATTATAGAGAGGAAAAGTCTTATTTGTTTTGCTAACTTACCAGTACATTTCGAATTTAACTTTGTCTTTTTTTGTACATTTTGGTTTTCTTTTCAGTTGCCGGCTCAATCGATAATTTAGATATTCAAATAGCCACATATAAAATTCTAATGCCAAGTCATTTTTTGTTTCAAGTCTACATGTGATCCTTACAAATGTCCTTTTACCCCACTTGCATAATGGGGTACGTGACTGGTTGGCCAATTTATCGTGTCCAAGATAAAAACAAAGGAAAAGAACGACTGGTGACATCATAATATATAGTAAAATTTAGTTTATTTAAGTAACAAGGACTCATTTTGTGTTAGTAGAAATTAATCTTTGTTAGTAAGAATCAATTTATTAATAATTTCATTTAGAACCTAATCAAGTCACCGCTGAGCTATTCCATGGGCAATGGCATAGCAGCGACTCAAGTAGGGACAATCGAGCCTGCTGGCGATCATTTTCAGGATAGTGTTGGGACTGGCTCGCACCCTCCGTACCAGTGACGCACACCTCTTGCGCATGGTTGTGAAAAAACAATCTACTCTAACGGTAGCAAACATTCCGGATGTACTACAATAGCGGGGCAGTCTCAACAGTATCCTGAGCGCATACATACAAAGACAAGCCACAAATAATGTGGCTTGTCTTTTTGTTTCTTTTTGATATTTTGTCTTGATAGGATATACAGAAAAAAATACAAATATTTATGTACCTGACGCGAATTCTTTCCATCATTATCATAGTCCAAGTAGTCCACATTGTATGCGTATAAGGTAATTTACATAATGTAAGAAATTCATATATTTCGCTGTGGTTTTTGAAATTATTTAAAAAATAAGGTTTTGAAAATATGTATGCTAGCCACCCATTTGTTAAGTAATCTTTTGATTACTTAGCTCACGTAGAATATTTATCTCTCAACGCTTTTCACT
Organism: Agriphila geniculea; assembly: GCA_943789525.1. Taxonomy (NCBI): domain Eukaryota; kingdom Metazoa; phylum Arthropoda; class Insecta; order Lepidoptera; family Crambidae; genus Agriphila; species Agriphila geniculea. The sequence continues at coordinate 24,352,498 of OX038875.1, read as the reverse complement.
TTAGAATATATGTTTATATAGTGGAATGGAATAGACCAAGTGCAAATGTGTGCATGTGTCGTAATTGCAATGGCAGACACGTGCCATTCTCGACGCAGCTGTGCGTTTTTGTGCCGTTTTTACACCAATTATGAAATCAATCGTTAAGCTAGGACAAATCGTCTTGAATAAATGATCCAAGAAAAATCAGCTGGAGGAACAAGGGGTTTTTTTCATAATTATCTCTAGTTTATTCAGTGATTGACTGATTAAATTACGTGGACTTATTTGTTATAATTATATTCACCTGCTCATATATCTCACTGCAGTTGCATAATATGGGAAATCGTTCAATTTAATTCAATTTATTGCATTCCACAATGATAACAGGATGGTAGGTATACATAGTACATTGTAGACCCTGAAAGGGGCACAGCAATTATTTAGAGAGGACGAATTTATTGTTACAATTAAATATCTTTTATATAAGTTATATTTAAGTAGTTTGGTCAAGATCTAATTATTTCTACTGTTAATATTATCTAACCGCGATATTGTTATCTTTCGGACAAAAATTTCATAAATCAAAGTAATCAAAATTCAAGGTGATATAAACATTAAAAAACCAGACAAATACGAGTCGGACTTGCCCACCGAGGGTTCCGTACAAATTCAATGGTGCTTAAGCACCATTGAATTTGTACGACTAGTATATTATGTATATTAGTTTATTAATATACATAATATACTAGTCGTATATTATGTATACTAGTATATTATGTACTAGTATATTATAAAGACTAGTATATTATGAATATAGCATTGTGAATGCAAAAATCTCAAATTTAAAAATTATATAGCTATTTCATCTTTATCAATTTGTCCAAATATACACATCAACTTTGTCTAGGGATACAGGTGTTATTTTCATACAAACGAGGTAACTTTGAAGCCTTGGTTTTCTGCCAGGGATGTACCGTGCTGTGATCTGATGATGACCATCCAAGGACTGAATGGAGTAGATTCAGACCGCTATACACACCCAACTGATCTGATCAGCATCCTAAAAGATTAATGGGTTAGAGTTCTCAGTTTGAGGAGTTCCATCCATTTCCATGCTATTTTCGCTGTTTTTTTAAACATGTCCATTACGTTTTTAGAATGCTGGTCAGATCAGTTGGGTATGTATAGCGATCTGAATCTCCTCCATTCACTCCCTGGATAGCCGTCATCAGATCAGAGCACAGTACATTCCTGGCAGAAAACCAAGGCTTCAAAGTTACCTCGTTTGTATGAAAATAACACCTGATATCCCTAGACAAAGTTGATGTGTGTATCTGGAAAGATATTTCAATTGAATGTCGAGATAATTCCTTACATTGGTGAAATAACGCTGGCTTACAGTGTAAGAGCAGGATATACTAGGAGAAATTCGACGATGTTACTAGTGACTCGGTAGCTCAGCGGTCAGAGCATTGGACCGGATATCCAAAGGTCGCGGGTTCGATTCCCGTCCGAGAATTGATCTGGTGCGAGTCGTATTTTTTCTAGTATATTAGAAGTTTGATTTTTTCACAGCTTCAAGGGACTGTAGACTTGAGTATATCTTTTTAATTTCTACTCGATACGCGTTCACGAGATAAAGGGTCTTGACAGACAGATGGACGTCTAAGTAATCCTATAGCGGTTCCTTTTTTCCTTTTGAGGTACGGAACCCTAAAAACACAAGAAGTCATAAATAAGTAAAATTCTGATGCTAAAACATGAAAGTGACGATTTTTTTATACTACTCTTTTCATGTTTCATTCATTTCATGTTTTTAGCATCAGCTTAATCTTTTATTTATGACTTCATGATTATTGTATGTTTATTCACCTTGAATTTTGATTACTTTGGTTTATGATTTTTTTCCTAAAGTATAAAATATCTCGGTTAGACACTTAGTTAAAAAGATTGCCAGTGACTTCGATTTCACCTTTTATATATTTACGTGAGACCATAATGAGTTGATATTGTCTTTCAGTATCCTTAGCTTGAACAGCTATCGAAGAAAATAACGCGCGTAAAAACATCAGATACAGTTTTTATATTCAAGGTGAATAAACATACAATAATCATGAAGTCATAAATAAAAGATTAAGCTGATGCTAAAAACATGAAATGAATGAAACATGAAAAGAGTAGTATAAAAAAATCGTCACTTTCATGTTTTAGCATCAGAATTTTACTTTTAATTTTGTACGGGAAATTTTTACAGCGCCATCTACCGCTGAAAAGCGAAATGAAATTTTCCATAGATAATTACTCTATTGAGTACCTTTACGAGCGTTTTTTTTCAATAGATAATAGATAGATAATATTAGATAATATAATAATTTGGTGCTAAGGGTAATCGGATTGGGACACTGACATGAAAACATTTTTTTTTTATTTAACTGGACTGGCTGTTTGTATGATTTGACAGCTAAGTTTTTGTGCCTATTTGAAACGCCACTAGCGTGCGTCTAAAGAACTAATTTTGACGTACAATATGAAAATGGTTGCCGTGATGGTCTCTCCAAACTTCAAACTTTAGTACCATGTCCCTCACGCTATGCTCACGCTACGTCCTACAGCGCCAAAATGGCGGAAATCAAATAGGCACAAAAACAGTTTGACATAAGCCTGTCCAGTGTAAATATAATATGCAGGTCAGTGGATTGGGAGTATTCAACTAATAAAGATAAATAAATATTTAAAAATATAATTATTTATCGACAGACATAACCGTAGAGTTAGTTGGATTACTTTTCCAAAGTATACAATAGTTATACCTTTTATAATATATATTTTTAAAAAACTAATGTTTTGTGAAAGAAATATAACATCTATTTATTACAACGGAAAGTGACCGTGATAACGTAATGAGCTGAAAAAAGCACAGCTGTTCCAATTCCAATTCGTAATGTCGACGTTTTTTAAATAAATTTCATTGACATTAAATAAAACCTAGTGGATAAATAAACTTAATGGAAATGGGAGCTTAAAAAGAATTTATGATTTGAATATTTTACGTGTTTACTGCTTTAAAACGGTGTAAAGATTTAAAGAACCAATTAATGTTAATTGCGGTAAATAAATTACATACTAATAATTAGTTAAGGAAACGTGATTATATCTGAAATAGTGAAAGGTGTGAAACTGGTGAAACCATGGGTCTCGATCGATAAGTTGGTTGTATAAAGCCTGGGTAATAGTGACGTGTAAGTGGCGGCTCATTAAAATAATACCACCATGGGTGTTGTACGCCTTACTAACGAGGATGTATGGTCTCAGTAAGCGACAAATCCACTTCAGTTCACTTACTACACATACGACACATGTAACAAAAACATATAGATAAGGCGTGAAATACATAGAAGCGACGCGGCGCGAATACGGCGGCGATACGGTGCAGATGTGAGACTTTCGGATGCTTTCGGCCAATCAAATACACGTATCGCCGGCATCGCCGCCGTATCTGCGCCTTATCTCCGCCGCATCTCTTATGTGTATTTCACGCCTAAGTTAGACAGAAGCATGCATGTAGTTAGTTACTTTCTCGATCTCTTTTCATTGCATTGATACATCTTTCAGAAGAGCGAGAAAACCACTCGATTGCGTCCGCGCTCTCCGGCATCGGTAAGCACCAAAGACTTCTAAGTTTGTAATATAGGTCTTCAGTATATAAGTAGGCCTATGCCCAGCAGTGGGTGTCGTGCGGCTGATATGATGATATAAGTTTTCACCTAACGATATTTTCGCATTAACGAGTAATATTTCGTAACAGGGGCGGTAAAGTTAGAGTTACGGAAAATGTGAAGCCAGGTGGTCCAATATAGCTTAACCCTTCAAAGATTAGGTTCCATTTCGCCAATAAAAAATTCAGTTACAACATATTATATGTATAAATAACTAAACTTTACCGCGATACCATAAGCTGTTGATGATCACATTGCCATAATATGATGGCACTTATGTCATATTTAACGCCAATTATGTCATAAAACGCGTGGAATCCTGTCAACAACTGGCTGACAGTAATCGAGTAGGTTTTATGAGTCATAATATAAAATTAGTTTGCTAAAAAAAATCTTCGATCGTTTTGAGGCCAGTGACTTGATATCGAGGTTGATAAAAAATGTCTATTGATATTTAGTTTTTATGATGATAACGATTTGCTGTACAATACGGGTTGCTTGGAGGAGTTTTAAGGTAGCTTTACCTGAGATTATTCAATGCGTATTACAATTATTTTTTTCTGAATTGCCTACTGTTAGTAGCTACAGTCAACCATAAAAGTAACTGATTAAAAACTATACAATTTTCAAAATTGTTAACAGAAATACCGCTAGAAATATTTAATTACGCCTGAAATAGGGTTTTTCCCAAAGGAACCACGACTCTGTTAATCTTCTTTTCCCACCGGGTCCATGAAATTTTAAAATATTTTTTAAAATTTTCATATTTGAATTCCGAATGGGTCCACGAGACTTATCCGAAGTACAATCAGCAAAAACGAAACAAGATAGTTTGTGCTATTTGTAGCTCCAGAACAACTTTTTTTGGTGACTCGTTTCATTATCGTTACAGAAAGGGTCGGTTTAATGTAAGCTAATCAACTTAAATAATATTTAATAATAAATAATATTAGTTTCTATCATTATACCCAGCTTTTACTGTTGATTGTACCAAATATTCTCATGGACCCGCTGGGAAAAAATGCTTTTTTATTTTTAATGTAGTGGACCCGTTGGGAACCAAAGTATGACCTTTACATTTTTTTAAAACAATAGAGAACAATAGACCTTTGGGAAAACCCCTGAAATAAATTACATGATATTAACTTTGATTGCTAATATTATATTATCGTTATGCATCAGTTCTGGAATAAAACTTTACCATAGTACTGACTTCTGTGGATGACTGTATCCTAAAGAGCTCATAATTTTTTATCGATCGGTGGTTTTCTCATAAATGAATTAGATTACAGCCGCAATTATAACACGTGCCAGTTAATAATGAGAGTTATTTTTTTTTTCGTTTAAGTATGACTATTAAATATTATGGCTGTCTACTTGGTTCTAAAAACCGCTTACTAATACCCGTTTAAAAAGTCAGTAAAAAGTAGGTGATCCTTAGAATTATTTAGGTTTGAATGCAACCCCTCTGTGGTCTAGACCACCCGGGACCCGGGACCCTTGCGTCTTACACGGGTGGGCGAACCACTAGTGGGACCCCGGTTCGTTTCCCAGGGAGTACAATTTGTACTCGGTTAGGTTGGTGGTAGGGCCTATTTCAAGTCCGCCTGGCTAGCTACCACTATCTTACCTAAGTCTGACGCCATAACAACAATTAAAAAAAAACCGGTCAAGAGCGAGTCGGACTCGCGCACCGAGGGTTCCGTACAATCATAAATTATATTTGGATATGTTACTTTAGTACAGTCTTTCAAAAAGTAGGATAAACGGCGGACAGGTGGAAGAGCGAACAGGCGGCCAGTTAATTTACAAATCATAACCACGGCTGCTTATAGTGACTGAAAAGCGTTTCAGCCACTCCACATTGCAAACTGTTTATATTACTAAGTAGGAACTTATTCTTCGTTTATTCGTACGGCAAATAGATAGGTATAGGTAATTATATTAGAACCGGCCAACAATTATTATTGTAGTATTAGGTCAATAATACCGCCATCTCTTGCCCGATAGTGGAACTATTTTTTTTCTTAGGTCATTACCATCTCTTTGCCGATAGTGGAACTAATTTAATCAGCGCCATCTGTTGACTAGTAGTGAAACTAATGATTTTTTGTTAGTTTTATGAATTTCTAAAAAAGTGTGCTATATTGAGACATCATTTTATTTTTCCTGTAATCTTTGTATAAACTACCATAGAGAAAAATAATCACACAGAATTATTTCAGATACTTCGCTTTGCAAACTTCGGAGATAAGAGGGGGAACGGTATTTTTTTTTACATTTTTCATCATAAGTCGAAAACTATGTGGCCTAAAACAAAAAGAAAAAAATATTGAAAACGTGCAAACGGCGTTCTTTCATATGATACCCCACATGCCCTAGTAGCCCCACTTCGCATTTTTAAGACCCCTTATCAGTCCCTGTTGTAAAAAATATATTTATTTTTTTATTTATTTCTTATTTGCAAAATAGTTGGGCAAATGTCATCTTAAACTATTCCAAATTTCAAGTTGATACCATTATATCTCGAGATATCCAGCTGTGATAGACAGACAGACTGAGTCACACCATAAGAGTTCCTGTTTTACCATTTTGGTACGGAACCCTAAAAATGTTTGTCTTCCGACAGTTAGAGTTAAGATAACCAGTTCCTCAGTGATGGAGATTTCGGGGCGTAGTGCGCTTCCACCTTCGGTCTTATCGTCACTTAACATCAGGTGAGATGAAGGTCAAACACTATCTCGTTGTGTAAAAAAAAATCTGGAATTAATGAAATTTAAAATGCAGTTGCGGATATCAGGAATAGTAGCGTTGCAAAAAGTATTTATACCTACAAGAGCGAATATCACGCGCGTTCCGTGCGTTATGACGTCACCGCTAGTAGGTCACGGTCCGCCGTGGGCCGTAGGCTGCCCTGCCCATTCGAGTCCGGTCGAAGCTCACTATAAATCAATATTATAATAACTAGGATTTAACAGGCTGCTATTGTTGAGGGTAAAACGTTTAGTTTTAATTATTTATAATCTGCTGTTATTAAAATTGTGGAAATGATTTTACCGTAATATTAGGTTCCATCCAAGAAAAATATCAGTACATTTCAAAATGCATTGATTTCGAAGATATATTTTTTTATTTAGAATTCAGGTTATTCTGAATAACTAAGCGATGCTGTTAAGGTACTTGTTATTTTAGTTCCAAGTTATAAAACAGTTTTATTACATTGCTGAAATGTGTATCACAGGATGTGGAGCTATCACAGGATACAATTATTTAATTAGCGGATATGTTGTCATTGTGGTAAGGTGGCAAACTATTTTTATTTTACGGTCTTGATGGCATACCATGATTAAAGCACCAGTTGGGATTGATATATATATACAGGTTGCATTTCCCCCCTCGTATTGTACTAATAATACTTTGAAGCTCAGCATTCTGTCAGCACACCTGATTAAAATATTTGTAAAGCCCTGTGGACACGATCGTCATTAGTCAACTGCAGACAGATGACATCGGCGACGACATATTTGTCAACTTGGCAGATATGTTTGACAGCCTGTCAGCAAAAGAAACGAGGGAATGTGTATTAATTATGGTGATGAACTTTAATTGGAACTTTATGAAATCGGAAGCATTCTTATGTTATTCTGTTCTTCATGATTTTCGAACGTTTCTGTTTTTTTAATGTTTACCTAGACATCTTCCTTTATTTAATAAAAATTTATCTTGTTGTCATACGCATTGATATCACGCTTATTTATAAAACTACATCACGTAAAATGACAGTAGCGTGTGAATTCATTATAGTATAGGACTATAAACCCTATGACACCATCGCAGCTTGCATCGACCATCTAAAACTGACACCTGACTAATTGGTGTCTGAATTAGCACTCGTTTACACTAGACACAATCACACAGGCGATACAGTCACTAAAATTAAATTGCAGTGCTATTGTGACTAATGAACACCGAGTTGACTAATTTTAAGACTAGATATGCTACATTGCCCGCAGGGCAGTTTAAAATATTTTATTTTAATTTCTTGTTTCAATTCAATTAAAACTGACCCATATGAATAGTTTCCATTGCCCCTAAAACATAGTTTTTTTTTTCTCAATTGACCCAAATTTATATACTCCATTGGCCGAAATATTTTATTAAAGGAAGTTTACTAGAAGTAACTTCCAAGACTACATACCTTTTTGAAACGCTCTTCATTTTACTTTAGGTATTATTGACCCTGGTACTTTGATAGCATTTTTGAAGGACTAATCTCTGGAAGAAATTATTACTTTACAGCGATAAAAAAAATATTACGTACCTACCTAACGTACTTACAACTTAAAACTTGCTTGCTTGCTTGCCACCTGTGACCGTACTTTTGCTTTTTGAAACACTGGAGCGTACTTTCAATATTTCTGGTCAATGGGGAATTACTTTTAGATAATAAAAAATATTCAAACTGGAATAGAGCAAGTCAATGCAGAATTCATAACCCGGTACCACGCAGCCAAGCTTGATGTAAGTGGATTATAATGATATTGTACCTAAATGGAACGTAAGAAAATAATCACTATATTCTTGATTTTCATTCAAGAATCAATTTGTACATTATTACAGAAATATGAAATATTTAAATATAGTTCTTAAACTATATGAAACCATTTAGTTCACATAAAAATTAGCCGAACATAAGCATGTTATGCAAATAGATGCAATTACCACACTGACCATAACTCTTAAAATAGTATTCAAAACATAAGCAAAAAAATGATTTGACAATTTGACCGTGGACATAGTTGTAAGTAGATACATCTATCTATCAATGTCAATCATCATTGTCACTTTGTCTCCAGTGTGTATAGAGGCTTATAGTTAGACGTTGTTTTCACAACCCTTTATTTATTAAACTATGCAAACAATTTGCTTTGCCGAAACCACAAACATTTACTATGGAATTTTTATAATGCGATGATCTAAGTTCTTTTGACAACTTGATGATACAATTAAGACAATATTTATTTGAATGAATTAAAGCTTATTTGGTTTTTCAAGTTCACTCACTCGTTTCGTAATCGTAATGTATCATTTTTATTTTCCCTTGAGATTGCATAAAATTTTAATTATCAACTTTATTACGGACAAAATTGATTGCCAAGAAATATTAACAATCACAATACAATGGGTATATTAGCTATTTAGCCTTCATTCAAATATGTGCATTCAATTGAACAGCTTGGCGCTTACGTTAGAACAAAGTAACTCGATACTTATTTCTATTACTAAATTGCTTATCTATTACTCCGTATTAAATTATATGAATTTTCAATTAACCACCAGCGACTCGCTATAATTCGACAGATTTGTAAGACTCTTAACTTGTTAGTTTAAATCTTGTTACATTTACATAACACTAGCGGCCGCCCGCGGTTTCACCCACGTGGTTCCCGTTCCCGTTGGAATATCGGGATAAAAAGTATTCTATGTTTTAATCCAGGCTATCTACTATCTGTGTGCCAAATTTCAACCAAATCCGTTCAGTAGCTTTTGCGTGATTGAGGAACAAACATCCAAACACCCACAAACTTTCACATATATAATATTAGTAGGAATCTCTTCACATATTTGTATCATTCTTGCATTTTGCATATTTGCCATTAATTTGTCATTAATAAAATTCAAGTTTAAAAAACATGTCTACGTAGTCTAGACTTTTGTAATTATTGAAAGAATAGCGTTCGCTTAAACTCTTCCAAACCATAAATTGACGTGTGAACATCGTCCATTATTATCAGTGGCCTTCAAAATGTTTGGCCAATTGCCTTGACAGGTGCAAAAAGGTGTTTATTTGTATTGAGTATTCTACAAAGTTGATTTTAGTAAATACCGTAAACAGTATTATCAGGCGTAGGTGACGTTGTGTCGACAAACATAACCAAATGTGTGGATGGATCATGATGAAGAATTACGGAATGTACAAGGTATTTTTAAGCTAATGTAAATTATAATTTTTGTATCATTTTTTTTTAATGCACAACGGGATAGTGCCTTCACCTTACCTGATGTTAAGTGACGATGAGGCCGAGCCGAAGGTGGAAGCGCACTACACCCAGAATCCTCATCACTGATGAACTGGCTATCTTACCTCTAACGGGTTACCTCTATCTGGCAGAAACTTGATGCTCCGAAATTTATTTGGCAGAACACACTTGGCAGAATCTTCTTTAAACGAATATTTTTAAGGCATAAAAATTGTATAATATAATTATTGTTTGGCAGAATGTTTACATGTCCGAATTTACAATGGCATACTATTCAGATGGCAGAATTTCATTAGGCATAAATACCTTTGGCAAAATTTTTATTCGCAGAATTTCGTTTGGCATAACGTTTATTTAGTCGACAATTATTTGGTATAATTTTCACATGGTATACTACGAATATGGCAGTATTTCATTAAGAATAATGTCATCAAGCATATTGTAATCTCTAAAAAAATGCATTTTAACTTCAAATTGAATTAAAAATTTGTCTTAAAAAGTCAATATGTTGAATTTTTGTAAATGTTGTGCTACAAAAGTCAACAGCAGAACGAATCGCTGCAAAACCGATATGCATGCTTCTTGCTTGCATGCATGCATGCTTGTTTATGCTGCTTGCATGCTTGCCGGGGGGTGCAGGGGGGCTGGCCCCCCTGCTCGGGGGGGTCGGGGGGCCTGAGGCCCCCCGCTATAAAGATAAACTTTTAATGCACCTACCAGTAGGTTAGGTTAGGTTAGTGTTTTGACCACTCGCAGCGGAGCGAGCGTAGCGAGCGGAGCTCCACAATGCTTGCATGCATGCTGTATGCTGCATGCTGCATGCTTGCTTGCATGCTGCATGCTTGCTTGCATGCTGCATGCTTGCTTGCATACTGAATGCTTGCTTGCTTGCTGCATGTTTATTTGTCTGCATGAAAGGATGCATGCAGCATGAAACATGCGTGTAAGTAATACAAAATTATTCTAGATATGAATTTTCTATTAAATGTATGCCAAAAGATGATTCTGACTATAAACTGTCTGCGATATGATGGTTCTGACTGTGAACTTTCTGCGATATGATGGTTCTACTATTTGATTATTATGGATATGAAATGTATGCCAAAAGATGATTCTGGCTTACAAAATTATGCGTTTTAAGTGTATGATAAATGAGTGTATGCCAAACGATTTTCTGCGACATGAAGTTTATGCCATTAGTTGTTATGCATAATAAAATTATGACATAAAAAGTTCTGCCATAAAAGGTAGACTCACCTCTAACTGCCGGAGCACAACAATTTTTAGGGTTCCGTACCAAAATGGTAAAAAAGGAACCCTTATGATGTGACTCAGTCTGTCTGTCACAGCTGGATATCTCGAGAACTAGTAATGGTATCAACTTGAAAGTTGGAATAGTTTAAGAAGACATTTGCCTACATCAAAGAACGCTGTTTGCGCATTTTAAATCATTTTTTTCATTTTTCTTAGGACGCATAGTTTTCGACTTAAGATGAAAAATGTAAAGAAAAATACCGTTCCCCCCTTATCTCCGAAGTTTGCAAAGAGAAAATCTGAAATAATTCTATGTGATAGTAGTTTATGTAAGATTACAGGAAAAATAAAACGATGTCTCAATATAACACACTTTTTTAGAAATTCAAAAAACAAACAAAAATTATTTAGTTTCACTACCAGTCAACAGATGGCGCTGTCCTAAGAATGCTGACCTAAGAGAAAAAAAATAGTTCCACTATCGGTCAAGAGATGGCGCAACCTAATACTATAATAATATTTGGTGGCTGGTTCTAATATAATTACCTACTATTTGCCGTACGAATAAACGAAGAATAATTTCCTACTAATATAAACAGTTTGCAATGTAGACTTATCTGGAGTGGCTAAAACGTTTTTCAGTCACCATAAGCAGCTGTGGTTAAGATTTGTAAATTAACTGTCCGCCTGTTCGCCCTTCCACCTGTCTGCCGTTTATCCTACTTTTTTAAAGACTGTACTAAAGTAACATATCCGAATATATTTATGATTGTACGGAACCCTCGGTGCGCGAGTCCGACTCGCTCTTGACCGGTTTTATTTTAATATAAGTTCCAAGCAATAATATTTAGGTACCTACTCTGAAGTGTTACACTTAGCATAAAAATAAAATGGTTTCATGAAATGGTAAAACAGTGCAGCATCACCGGCAAAAAGTGCAGAGGCACTTAGGGCACTTGTAACCTAAGGCTTAAGCAAACAGACTGGCCTGAAACGTGACCCGGGCCTAAGTGCTCGCGAATGAATGGACATAGCCTTATTTTATGTTTACAGTTCTCTTTAAGAAAAACAGATATATTTCAGCTGCTTTAGTTAGCAAAATAAATAGCAATATTTGTTGGAGAAGGGAACAATAACAAAGAATCCTGTTTTTAGGTTAACTCTTCTCGATCTAAAAGAAAATCATAAGCAAAGGAAAACATCTCTGTTAAAATATTTTACAGTTTTTACAGTATAAGTTTGCATAACAAAGTAAGAAATGTCGCTTTACGAAAGAGTGCTGTTATAAAATACAAAATGTTTGGTTAGCGATGTCGGAACTTTTAAAGGCAGAAAATATGATCAATTTTATAGACAAACCCCCACATGTTGGGGGTCTATCCCCTCTCCTTTTGGAATGACTGGCATTTTAAATTATACTTTTTATTAAGATAATTATTTTAATAGATTAATTATAAATTAATTAATTATTTTTTATTTTAGATGACCCTACCGAAAAATATTAATTTCTCCGGATTAAAAAGTCGTACAGTTAATATAAAAAAATATATATTTCGAAAGCTAATAATATCACCTATCAAGTTAAAAAAAATATATAAAAGTAAATTTTAATCCGAATTTAGTGTGCCTTTTTATAGTTTTTCTCGCAAATCTCAAAAACTAGGACATTAATGTGCATTTTTTTGCATTTTTATAATACACAGGAATATTATCTACAAAACGACATCAAAATTGTATAACATTTAAATCCGAAGTAATTAATATTTTTGGGCAGGGCCATCTAAAATAAAAAGTCAAATTTCAAATGCCGGTCATTTCAACAGGAGAGGGAATAGACCCCCAACATGTGTGTGGTTTTGTCGATCAAATCGATCATATTATCTGCCTGCAAAAGCTCCGACATCGCTAACCAAACATATTGTATAACCTACGACAGCAAAAGCAAAAAAAAATACAAGTCAACAATTAAACTAATTTGTTTAATGCTTTATGGAATAGTTGATAAAACAGTTTGCAATATATTTTTTCACATTTATTCTATTGTCTTTTAAATTCATTTAACGAATTGCTTTCGTTTTTGTTTTTCTTCATTCACTTTTCGTGTATAACTTAACTTTCATAGTTATAGTAACATTTCAATGAAATAAACAAATGATATGTAACACTTCAACGCCGAAAATGTAACAATTAACCAGGCTACAGCTAGTTCAAAAGCTCACAGTGACTGGCTGTCACAGAATTGTTCCACTGAAATTGTCTACTCAATGACAAATGGACGGAAAAATATTCCAAAACATACATAGTTCTAGTAGGGCTGGTGCGTTTTTTAATCGACTTCTTATATAAGGAGTTAGCTCGTTAATATCGAAAATTAGATTGCGTAGTGCTTGATTACACAGAGTTGGATGAAATCAAATATCTAACCAATCAATTTATTATTATTAGATAATAATATCTAACTAATTTACGCATCCTGAATTTATTAAAATTTTGTAAAATAAGGATAAGACGAAAATCATGTCGAATGCCCATGTTGTGCCCGCTCCAGTTCATGTTGGGAACACTACACTTGAAGCTGTTGACCATTATGTATACCTAGGACAGGCAGTCCAGTTAGGTAGGTCCAACTTTGAGAAGGAGATCTCTCGTCGAATCCAACTCGGATGGGCAGCATTCGGGAAGTTCCGAAAAATCTTCGTGTCCGATTTACCTCAGTGTCTCAAGACGAAAGTCTATGACCAGTGTGTGTTGCCAGTGATGACTTACGGCAGTGAAACGTGGTCGCTAACTATGGGTCTCATAAGGAGGCTCAAGGTCACCCAGCGTGCAATGGAGAGAGCCATGCTCGGCGTTTCCCTGCGTGATCGAATCAGAAATGAGGAGATCCGCAGGCGAACTAAAGTAACCGACATCGCTCGAAGGATTGCTCAGCTAAAGTGGCAGTGGGCTGGACACATAGCGAGAAGAACCGATGGCCGTTGGGGCGGAAAGGTTCTGGAATGGCGACCGCGCACCGGACGACGCTCCGTGGGTAGGCCCCCGAAAAGGTGGACCGACGATCTGGTGAAGATTGCCGGAAGCCACTGGATGTGGGAAGCGCAGGACCGATCGTCGTGGAAATCCTTGGGGGAGGCCTATACCCAGCAGTGGGTGTCGTGCGGCTGATATGATGATGATGATGATGGTGATGATTGTAAAATATATAATCAAAACTTTTGCAAAATTCTAGCGTACAAAAAGTTCCTAAAAACAATGTAAAATAAAAGTTCTTAAATTGTTTTAAATGCTGATACTAATAAACATTAAATAACATAAAATTAAATTAAATTAGAAAGGTATTGTAATATATGTATACAGTTTTGAAGGTGGTCCTGTAAATGGCTATTGCACAACTCATAATATCAATAATAATAAAACATATTTTATTACAAAGAGTGCCATTAAAATAACGATCTCCTAACGACCATTAAAATACTGTTACGGTATTGCACAGCCCTGCATACGTCATTGTGCATGTTCTCTACCACGCCATGTTGACACAGATGCACCGAATCGGTTTGTCATCAACACAAGTTAAATAAAAATGTTACGCCCGTACCACTTAGACAATGGTCGTTTCAATATTCATGGAGATTTTCTTGTAAAGCCGTTTTATGTGAGGAATTTATGGGATGGTTGGAACGGTTCTTGAAAAACCGTTGTTCAAACTAGAGGTTCATTCAAAGTATTGAATGAAAGGATAGTTTTCTCTACTTTGGCGCTAGTGATTTTCTTAAAGATATTTTCTTTAAGAAAACGCAGCTGCCGTTTTAAAACAAAGTGACAAGTTTCTGTGAACAGAAATTGTAACTAAACAATTACTAACTAGTTTAAGTAATTTTTTGTTTGATTGCCGTGAATAATTTGTAAAGTATCTCTTTTGTAAATAGTATTGTATGTTGAATGTTACTTTCGGATAAACAAATATGGGTGATTCATGGTTTACTCAAGGTTTTAAGTACGTGTATATTGTATTTAACTTACAGTTTAAAGTCATGAAAACTTTTTCGTAAACAACATCGCAACGTGATTATCTTTAAAATGAAATAAACATTATCTTATGAATAGAACGTTATTTTATACTCAACTGCAAAAAAGGTAATGTTTTTAAAATATATTCTTACCGCTATTTTCAGGAAAATGTGTTAACAGTCACCTGGCTGTTGAACGTTGATAATAAATTATAAAATTTATTGAAGCTTACCTGGAAAAGAAAAAAATATTAATTTTCATCTTCATGATTTATAAAGTCTGAAAACATGTTATGATTATCAAAAGAAAATTATTTTAAAAAGTCTGATTTCCACAAGATGTTTTTCCTGTCGTCAGTAATGAAGTCGTTTAGAAAAGTAGGTATTCAATAAAATTAAATAAATTATGAGCCAATTTGCTCCCAAAGTCAAAGCAATTAGATTTAGACCTAATATACGTCCAACCAGACGTAAAATCTGAAATAGATTAGCTATAGTCTTGACCGAAGTGCCAAGAAATTAATTTGCACATTATTTTAGTGTAAATACAATTTTTAGACCGCTTTTTACTTTTATCTACATTGGAAAACACTATTTAACAAAAGGACTTAAAAAAGTAACGCGGAAACGTGACACTACACTAGTAGGTACAACAGAATAAAAGTGAAATCAGTTTCGTAGTAATGATATATTCATATTCATTTAATCCACTAAAAACTCTAAAAATTGTAACAAAAGAAGATTAACCTAGATGTTATAGGTAGTTTACAAATTTACCTTTTCTATGTATTGTGGTGTTTCCTAGTTCTTAATTTATTTTATTTTATTACAACAGAATCTAAACATTACAAATGGTTAAAAATACAATCTAAACATTACAAATGAATTAACATTAGGATAAAATAAAATCATAATTAGGTATAAAAAAAACAATTAAAAGCTATCGTATCTTTCCCTCAAAATATTCTTTTATATTATAATAAGTTTTGGAAAGTAGCAGAATTTTTAGCTCCTTTTCAAATGTATCATCTTGGAGGGCTTTCAGTTTCTGGGGTAGGTGATTAGACACTTTATAATTACATATTTATAATTTGTTATATGGTTGTGGTAAACTATAATTGGCTTATTTAAGACCCATGTAATAACTCAATTTGTATCTAAGTAAAATATTTTTTTATTTAAATAAATAAAATATATTAGGCAACATCACAAAAATTGCTCTGATTCCAAAGTAAGGCACTTAGGCTATGGAAATCAGAGACAACGTTGGAACTACAAACACCCAGCCAGACCTGAGCCAATATAGTTTCTGACTGTGAAGTACTTATGTACATAGTTAAAAAGTCACATTCTTCTTTTTTGTATACTTCAAAAATAAAGTTTTGGGACTAATAGTATAAGAATATACAAGCTACTTTCTAGAACCACCTAGAAAGAGTATTAACTAAAAACATGAGTAAACATAAACAAGCAAAACAGTAATAACTAAAAATAACAATTAATTTTATTTAAAATTTAACAAAACAATATTATACGCGTAAATTTGTAAATAAATTTCTAATTTCGTGTGTTAACTCGAGATGTAACACAAACTTATGTTTCCGACCGTCTTAAAATGCAATCCAAACGACTTAAGAGTTATGACCATTTTACCAGATTGTAGAGAAAAAAATGCTGATTTTAAATATATAAATATAAATGAAAATTCATTTTTTTGAGTTAATACTACTTTGATTATCATGTGCAATATGTAGAGTTTTGTTTTAACTTAAAACTTCGACGCAATTTTTTAATCGCCTCCACATGCAAATTATATTTGCCTCCGTTCATGATTTTTAGGGTTCCGTACCCAAAGGGTAAAAACGGGACCCTATTACTAAGACTTCGCTGTCCGTCTGTCTGTCTGTCTATCTGTCTGTCTGTCTGTCACCAGGCTGTATCTCATGAACCGTGATAGCTAGAAAGTTTGAATTAAAAACAGAATAAAATAAATATTTAAGGGGGGCTCCCATACAACAAACGTGATTTTTCTTGCCGTTTTTTGCTCGATATTAATAACGACAACAGGTAGATAATTGAAATTTTTACAGATGATGTATTTTTATTGCCGCTATAACAACAAATACTAAAAAACATAATAAAATTAATATTTAAGGGGGGCTCCCATACAACAAACGTAATTTTTTGCCGTTTTTTGGTACGGAACCCTTCGTGCGCGAGTCCGACTCGCACTTGGCCGGTTTTTCAATATGTCGTTATTGCTAGTCAAAACAAACAAATAAAATTTTTGATCAGTATTTTTTATAGAAATATCAGCCAATTAAGAAAATAAGTTTTTAACTGATTTAGAGCTTAAGTATTTTATAGCCTTTCCATCATTTAACTAAACTTGTTTATGGGATCAAGATGGCAAAAGTTTCGGTATCTCTTAGTAAGGTCAAATGCATCAAGTGATCGTAAAACACAGATTCTATTACTGGTTTGATATTTGAAGATAGAGATTTATGTGGCATTTAATCTACTGGTTTTTAATTATAAACAATAAAAAATAATAATTATAAAGTCAAAATAGAATCCATAAAATCTACAACAATCTATTTAAAATAGGAACCGAAATAAGTATTCGATGGTATCGAGATAATTTGCTTAAATATATTTCACACAAACGACTGTATGTTTCTAAAATTATGGTAGCTTCATAGTCATCAAATTTTAGAATAGCAGAAATAATACTTATCTAATAACTAGGTATATCTGATTGACTTCATTTCATACATATCGAAAGCCAAAGTTTTTTTCGACAATTGCTCTACCTAATCTTTTCTATTCCACTACTTACTATTTTTACAACTAGAAATTTGCGACCCTCAATGTCGGAAGACAACGTTTTTATTGTCCAGTGCCTTTTAAGGTTTGGTTGCAAAAACTTTCGTACCTACATCCGTCAAGTGAAATGGGGTCGAAGCAATGTACTATGCATCCCCACGGATTATGAGATCATTCTTCGAAAATAATTCGCAAACGTGATATGTATGAGGAAAGCGAATTATTTGAATTTTTAATTTTTTATTTGGACTATTTACAGAAGAAAAGACGCCATTGCAGTTAAAGTGAGTCTACAGCTTTAGTCCAAGTAACGAATAACTTATTTTATTTTAATTTATTTAGTACAATATAAACCATCGCCGACCATGGTCGAATGGTGTGTACACCGGTTTTCAAGGTGTCGCCATCTCTGAGGTCCCGGGTTCGATCCCCGGCTGGGTCAATTTAGAAAACAAACTTATCGGCGAATCAGGAGTTGGCAAATCGGGAATTAGCGAATTAGGAATTGACGAAAAAGGAAGTTGGCGAATGTGAAAACAGGGACTTTTCAAATCTTTGAAACGCTATATCTCGGAATTACGTATTTTGAGCTAAGACTATGTTGAATATTATCATGTGCGATATGTCACCTAAATTATCAAATACAAGATGCCTAATTTAACTCATTTTGTTGAAATACAAAGCTCTATTATAATTATCTTGTCGGGACATTATGTATAGACGAATCTCGATACGTCTGCTACGCTTCACAAGTCTTCCGCTAGGAAATATAATTACTTTCAGTTCCTTTGATCTGGTTCAGCTTCATCAATGGGTTCGGTTGTAAAAATAGCCCGAAGTTTGGGCATAACTAACAGTTGGGCTACAAAATATGAACAGCTGATAACAGCCGACTTTCTCATAATAGCGGTAAAATTGAAACAAATAGATACTTTTTGCAATTTTTTTGACATGTGTTTGGAATGCTGCTAGTGCAAAAAGAAAGATTTGTAATATTAATGGAGAAGATGCTTTGTCGAATACTACTGCAAAA
Organism: Agriphila geniculea; assembly: GCA_943789525.1. Taxonomy (NCBI): domain Eukaryota; kingdom Metazoa; phylum Arthropoda; class Insecta; order Lepidoptera; family Crambidae; genus Agriphila; species Agriphila geniculea. The sequence goes on along the minus strand of OX038875.1, from coordinate 24,333,636 downwards.
AAATGGTTAAGCAGCTTCAGGTCTGGTAATTTTAACCATGAAAATGTTCCTCGCTGTGGTATCTTTATTATTTCTAGTACAAAAAGGCCGCGAACTTTTCTGACTAACTAATATTTCAGTAGCCCGGTAACAACACGCAATGTGGCACGCAGGTGAACAAATATTTTGCAGCATTTGGCGATTTGGCAAAACAGGTGACAAAAAGTAAAAAACCAACTTTAATGTTTTTTCCAAGCTACTTTTTTGATTCTTTTCCGATACTATTTGGCTTAAATTAAGGATTATGACTACACAAAATCCTATAAAATACTTTTCCCAACCGTATAAAAACTAACGTGCAATTAAACAGCACAAGCTATTTATAAAAATAATAGGAAGTTCTCAAAAGTCAACGGTTCGAGTCTCAGGGTAAACAAAAATCTTCATTATTCATGTAACCGAGTTAGACTCTTTCATGTCGTAAAGTAACCTACTTTGAATTGGTCGACTAAATATTATCATAGCATATAAATGAACATAAATAAAGTCGTCAGCTCAAAACAATATTTTCATTCCGTTCGGATTATGTCAAACAATTAGTAATATCCGTCAGTGGTGTTTGTTTACATTATTATAAGTCGGCTATAATCCCGGTATGCACCTCTGCGCGGGATTATCTTGAGTCGGACATCCTCTGTCAAACTGTCAGACAAGACTTACCAGAATGACGAAACGTGTGAATGACCAAAATGTTAATACATAATAAGAATTAATGTTCAAAATGTATGGAGAGAAAAACCACAATAAAACCTAGGAATTTGTGTCAATTATTTTTTAAATCAGTGTAAGTAGCACGGGCTAACCCATGGGGTATCTATAAATAAGAAATAGGAAATACACACAGAACAGACATGTGATCAAACAGCTCGACTTGGTATCACGTACCGAGTTTGTTAATAAAACACCTACTACGTATTTTGCAAGTTAGCACAGAGAGATTGAAGCAAGAATATTAATTTGATAATTCAAATTTTATTTCCTAACTACAAACTAACAACTTTAAAACTAGGTATTAAATTAGCATTTTATTGTCATGTAATAAAATGTAAAGGACCACAATCAAATTATAAATTTAATGCTACAATAGAGCAAATAATCTATCGTGCCGATTTCTAGTGATTTCTTAACGTTTGTTGCAAGAATGTCATGTAGGTAGGTAGGTACGTACATACATCTAGGCAAGAAAAGAGATTCAGATTTATTCACAGCATATCCGAGACCTTCAGGTGTTCTTACTTAGATTTCGCTATCAAAGAGACTTGTACGGCTGTGGTTGTGTTTCATATCCTCTTCTAGTTTCACGGAAGCGATAAGGACAGATAAGCTCTAGCTAAGACACCCGAGCGAGGATTCATTTAATTAATAAAATAAACATTTTTCTACACTTCCGTAGCATCACGGACTGTTGTCCGAACAGCAAAGCGGAAAAAGTCCAGCCTCCATAGCATGACTGAACACTGATACACAATATGATAAAGTGATTTATTAACACGATGTCAAAAAACAGTGGATTTTGACAGGTGAGTGTCGATAAACCACCATATCGTGTTTCGGTTCATGCTTCGAGGGCAGAGATGATATTGATAAATATGATATTTATTTGAAAACACTACGTATTTATTATTCTATCCGTAATTACTTTGACTGATAAATAATATGTCGCTTGGTCATTTTTCCAACTCAATTATAAAACAGAATGCATAATACTTATGTTGATCTTTGAAAATGTTTATCAATACCATGCATACTATACCGCTGTGTTGTTCTTTCTGGACTTGTAATTACATCCGATCTCTTTTCCGAAAACGGCTAGCGTTCTTGAAAAGGTTTAAGTACTTGATAGTATACTTATTCGATTCAAACAAATCTTTTTCACAACGAAGTTAATTGGATTTCTTGTATCACTCTGACGAAGGATTGGTATGGCTGGTTACTAAGATAACATAGAACCATACTTAAAATAGAACTTTTTGGATTATTTATATTAATCAATAGTCTATCCTTTCTCGTAGAAAACATATTTGAACAATAAAAGCCATTTTAAAAGATAATGATCACCGCATTTTAAAATCATTCTAAATTAAGTATTTAGGAGACATGGATTAACACGTCATCAATTATTAGATTATTTTGATATGTCAAAAAATCATAAAATTAATCTGGTTATCTTTCCGTGAATTCTAATAATAGACGATGTTCTATCATTAAATTTTAAGTTGTGGTTGTTATTTAAATACCATAGATAAAGGCAACAGTCACTACATAAACGTACAGTGAAACAAATGCTCTACAATTATGTTATAAAGTTGACCAAAACGCCATAACAGTTTGATAAAGATAGATTTCATTCCATTAAATTGCAGGGCTGTATCTGGGTTTGTAAAATATCAAATTACATTGAACAAAATGGCACCTGGAGGGCTAAATTCACGCGAAGGGTCAATCTAACGACACAAAGTATAACTATAGAGAAGAGTCGCTCAGAACCAGAACAATAGAGAACATGCATAAGTCACCGATTTTGATAAATTTGAGCTTGATCGCTGCGGACACGTATAAAAACATGGTGGAACAGAAAAATAAAAAATAAAATGTATTACTTTAGTTTTATCACACAAGGGAAAATAACGATTTTTTTTTCGTTTTCGGATATAATGCACTTAACAGTCGGATAGAACATCAAATAAGAAATAATATTTTGTATGACACATATGTACTTAAACGCAATATTTAGGGAGATATTTGAAAATTCTTGGCTAACTCCATACTAATGCACTGAAACGTGACATGAGTGACGTCACAAATGTTGACCTTTTTGTATAGAGCGTTTTTGGCGGGTGCTGCTGCGTGCTAACTTCAAGTAACTATATCACGAGAAAAATACACAAGAGAAAAGTTTTAATATTACAGTTGATTTTCTCACGCATTATACTTTCGATTTTGATACAAAAAAGATTGATGCATGTTCCCTATTTGCGCAGGCAATTTCAGGCTAAACATTGTCAGTTCTGGGGTTGGCAACGCAAAGCTAATTGTAGATGTCGCTGCGTACGCTTGTTCCTAAGACAGTAGACGTTCAGAACAAATGTATGGGAAAATAGATATTTATTTTGTGGTATTTTTTTACCGAAAAAGACCCTTTGACCCAAAATGGATATAAAAGACTATTCTACAATGCAAATGCCGGAATCGAAAGCCGTTTAGTTAAGACGTTTTTATTCTTAAAGAATTTATAAATTTTTTCTATGTCCAGATTTTTCGGAAATTTGTAAGTGCCAACATTTTTAAAGCCTATTACACAGAATTTAATCATTTTAAAGCTAAATAAACTATTTTTTAAAGTAAAAGTCCTTTGTTTTCATAGTTCTCGTGGAACAAGCGTACGCAGCGCCATTTTGACAGTTGCCTTCCCCTAGCTTAACAAAACAAATGACAGAAGAGTTTTCGACACTGACCAGAATGTTTTACTGTTGAAAATGGTTATCAGATGCACATCGCCTGAGACGTATTTTTGGCCATATCTCTGAGGATTTTGGAAGGATCGAGATGGGAAAAGTACCAAAAATTAAGGAATTTATCGAGACACGTGTGAACGTTTGAATTTTGAAAATCTACTGGTAATTTTTATGGCATTTCGCAAATTTCGGGTTTTTTGGGAGGTGTTTGTTTACTAAATTGTAAATATTTCGGAAAAAAGACCGACTTACGAAACAATGAGAAAAAAGGATCTTAGGGTATTAGTATAGCTATAAAATGGCGAAAAATTTTTGAAAATGGTACTTAATAGTGTTAAAAGATGCAGAAGTAGACGAGAACTGCATTCGTTGGAATTTTGAAAATCGGTTAATCGGCGGTCATCGGGCACTTTTGTGAAACGAGGCGAAGCCGAGTGTCACAATCGTAAAAATAAATAGGTACTACCTAGGTAACTTAATATAATAGGATTTTGCATTTCATTTGATTTTGGTTTTTCGTAAATTTTTGTATTCATTTTCAATGCTCCGATTCTTGCGGGACTGCAAAATCTGTGAATTTTTTTCTGTGTTCCGAAGTTCAGAGTGTTTGGTCGTTTTATAACTCACTTTTGTGTTCGGAACGACCGAAGAACTTTTAATTACAGAGACTTCGTTTTCCATCTGGAATACCAATAATTTTAACTTTCCTATATATTCTAAATCAAATAAAATCAGTTTTTTGAGGAGCAACCACGAACTTTTTGAAACTTAGACACAATAACATTAAAATACAAAATAATGTCAAATGACTTTGAATTTTTTTTTAAATAAACGTCCGAGCGTTTTTCAACGACCGATTTTGATGGTAAAAAAATTGCAGCGCTCTGACGTCTGGAACGGGAAAGTGTCACCTGAACGTCACGCACTAGTGTAATTTGGAAACTTTGGAACGCCGCCGTTAGACTCAAAATTGTAAGCGATGTATTTCAAGGTGGGCTGCGGTTGAGGTGAGTTTGACTTGAGTTCGGGTTGAGGGCGAGTCGTGCGTTATCGTTTGAATGCAGCTTTAGAGCGTAATGGGTAATTTACATGGGCGACTTAAACCGCACAACTATCACCGCACGGCGAAAATCGACCGTGTCAATAGCAATTTGGCCTAGGCCGCAGGTGAATGAACAAAATTATCTGATTCAGATGCCAAAATTGGAACTACGTTATTATTACCTACATTATTGTTACCTAGATTACGCCATCAACTAAATAGACGACAGCGACGCCATCACCTGCAATTCAATTTGGAAAGCGACTTGCTAGGTGACTAAAATTGACCCATGTAAATAAATAAAGTTGCACTCGGACCGGAACGCGACTCAGTCAGAGCGATGCGGTGCATCTGTCCTTCTTAAAAAGGCAAGAGGCCCAATCGCGGTAATTTACCAAAACTAAATCGTTCCTGCAGAAAAATACTCGCTTTAGTTTTATTTTGAGCATATAAGATGCCAATCTTGGACCATTTGAATGAGAATTCTAAAGCTGAAGCAAAGATTTTTTAAAAGGAGCTCGGTGGCGCAGTGGTTTAGCGCCTGGCCCAGCAATTGTGGAGGTTAAGCAACTTTCGCAAGGGTCGGTCATGGGATGGGTGACCAAAAATGTATTATCTCGAGCTCCTCCGTGCTTCGGAAGGCACGTTAAGCCGTTGGTCCCGGGTGCATTTGCAGTCGTTAACACCCATCAATCCGCATTGGGCCCGCGTGGTGGGTTATGGTCCATCCTCCGTATCCACCCATAAGGAAAGCCTGTGCCCCAGCAGTGGGGGACATTAAAAATGGCTGATGGATGATAGCCTAAATGACAACGTAACCTACGTTATCCTTCAGTATCTTTAGCACGAAAATCTATCGAGAAAAAAATCGGGTTGCTCTCCGGGAGTGCCGGCAGAAGTGAAAACTTTTTGCACGAATTGCCGACTTACGAATTTACTCTGCATTTGAATTTACGAATACAGAACAGTATTGTACGAAAGTCTTATCCATAGCTTGACAGAAAATCTCGAGTTTTGACATTGAATTAAAAAATTAGCGCGTTGCTATGGTGACACAAGTGTTTACAAAAAAAAGTTTTTCATGTCAGTGGTTTACTTATTCTTACGAATTTTCGGTCAGGGTCACGTGATCCGACTGACTGACGCGAATTCAACATTTTTTCCCCATTACAAAAAAGCGTACAACGCCGCTAAAAAGTTTTCACTTCAAAAACGAGCGTAAAAGTACTCGATAGAGTAATAAATTTTATCTATGAAAAATTTCATTTCGCTTTGCGGCGCTAGATGGCGCTGTACAAATTTATTATACAAAATTACTCTAATGTTTTTACGCGCGTCATGTTTTTCGATAGCTGTTCGTGCTAAGTGTACAGAATCAGCCCAGTGCCCCAGCAGTGGGGACATTAAAAATGCCAGAGGATGCTTTTGTCTAGAATTCCCAGACTTTATTTTGTGCTAACGGTCTAAAGGCGCCCACGACTTCGAAACTCTATCTCTTTGATGTTTTATTGCCGGCGAAAACAATGGCCGTCGTCGTGGCCTATGGCTGGATTACTGTCCTCGGTTTATGTCACCACTATTTTAGATGTTAAACTTTGAGATGCGGTTGCGCCATGGATTTGTAGCTGATGTTTATCAATCAAATAAAAAGAGGTAAATAAGTATTGTTTCACAAATATGGTGTACTAGATCGTGATGGTAGATTGGATGTGGTTTCATTGCTACGAGACACACCTATTTTTTATGCTATGATGAGGAGTATAGGACATAAGTATTTTTTATACACCGTTAATTTTTAAGTATATCTAAAAATGAAATGGGGATATCAGACCACGTTTCTAAATATGTATGTGCAGTTAAAAATTAATAGTTTGAAAATAAGTATCGGAAAGCATCTTGATTAATCGGCAAACTCACAAAAATAGCAAGACGCGTGCGTAGACATATTATTTTTTATGATTTACGTAGGTAAACAAGATAGTTTCTTTTGATTACGCGCGTGTAATTCTATGAAAGAGCTACAAATCCAGAAATCAGTAAAATTTTGGGACATAAACAAACCTAAATATCTGGACCAATTATTAAATATTGAAACTTTTAACTGCACATACTCGATTAGAATAGGGAAGAGATACACTAATTACATTTTTAGATATACTTAAAAATTAACCGTGTATTTCCCGAACAGTAGTACGGGACTTGTACTATTAGTTATTCTGTGGTACGGGTCCTTGTGGGAACAAAAAACTTATGATGGCCTCGAGCTAAGCTTAACTACGCTCTCGGCCTTCAAGCTTGGTCATCATTGCAGCCCTTGCTGTCCGCGCTATAAAGGCCTCGACCTCCGGTCTCGGCCTTTATTCTAGCTTGGCCATCAAGGGCTGCAATGCTGACCGCGCTGTGACGGCCTGCACCTGCGCTAAGCTCCGCTCTCGGCCATCATCATCGCTGCCAGCAACGCAGTCATTATTGACCGCGGCAGTAATGTACTATTAGTGATGTTCACTTCGAAAATGAAGGATTTTCTATACACAACTTCTTTTCCCTTTTCACCCCTTCGAGAACATAATTTTCAAAAACTTTGAGACACGTATATGTTAATTTTCAATCGTCAGCCTAAACACAAAATATGAAGATCCTAGCTTCGAAATTGAGGGACTTTCATACAAACTTTGGACCCCCGTTTCACCTCCTTGCGGGGTGAGTTTAAAAATATCCTTTCTTCATGCACCCTTAGACCTCATAAGGAACCTATGTGCCAAATTTGGAGTCTCTATACCCAGCGGTTTGGGCTATGCGTTGATATGTCAGTCACGAATCAGTTTCTTCTTTTATATGTTTAGATAATATGTTGTTGGTTGTATAAAAAAAAATATTAATTTTACCACTATGAATTTAGTATCGTTTTGTAGGTAATTTATTGACAATGATTTGGTCATTTAAGAGTCCTTGGCTCTACCGTTTTTGTAGAAAACGAAGAAAACCAGAACGAGGGAAATAAAAGGGGGAGCGGCGGAAGAAACAATCATTTGTCAGCGTGTTTCCATATTGACATTGAAGCACATATATATGAAAGCTATATTCATACCAAGTTTCATTCTTTCTTCCGGATGGGACCGTATTTCAAGTTATGGACCCGTACTACAGGTTATTTATAGCATTGTTTAATTCTCATCTCTGTAATCTCTATTACATATATTATTGAAGATGTTAAGAAAAAAATGTTTTTAATTTAACATATTAAATCTCAATGGTAAGGCAGAATTGATGTAAATATTATAAATGTGTACTTTTCACAAGTACATGATAAGTTTTTAACTATGATGACAATTTATGAATCAATATTTTAGTTAGAAAAAAAGTGTTAAAAATAGACATGTTATTATATTAGTAGAAAATAATGTCAACGTTCAAACATAATTAAGTTTACTTTAAGAAAGATCAACAGACAGTATGATGGCCATAACTTTCAAGTCAATATTGGCCAATGAAGCGGGTTTAAATTTTATTATCTTCAAACAAACTTTAATGATGGTCCAGTGCAGCTTTTAGATAGGACTTTCAGTCTTATCTCGAGGCAATAAACTCAAAGGGTATTGTTTACTTTTTAATATAATGTAAAATTAATAATAGGCATGTTGACAATTTTTTATTTTATGTTAGATAAATTACCCCTAAAAAAAAGAAACATTTGTATAAGAATTATTACGCTAGCATGAAAACTGCCCGAGATATCACAGTTTGAAATGCACAAAATTGGACTCATCCGAAAACGCTCCATACTAACGACCACCAAGTTATGACGTCACGCCTTCCGACGTTGTATGCAACGCGTAGGAAATTTGTTCGGCAGCTATATTAAATATTGTGTTTATCAAAATGGTTTCTTTGACAAATTTGCTATAAATTTTTCGGACTAATTAAATGTATTATTTATTTTAACAAATTTTATACTTTTTAAATGGACTTGTCCACCCAACTTTGAAGGGTCATAAAACAAATAATACGCAATATATAAAACCAAGAGGTATACAAGCTACTCCAAAAGTTTGATATGTTTACGATTTTTATTAGTATTTCGTTATTTTATTCATAAGTCAACATCCCTATTGCCGGAAGTTATCGATACAATACGCTAAATAATATCAGAAGACTTTATTTTCCTTGATATAAGTTACTCACGTTAATTGTCATCAATCAAGAATCAAGAGCACTGCACCTGAGATACAGTTTTCACTAGTTCAGGTGTAGATGTTAGATATACATCTGACATTGTTATGATTAAACTATACAGTTTAATCATAACAACATGTCATATGAAATTGTATTGTTTTGTTGCTAATAACCTTATTATTATTATTGTAACTTTCTTCCACCTGATACCTATTTTTGCGGCCAATATAATGCCAACATTTCTAACTTAAATGTTCACTCATAAATTGCTACCTATTGAATGTTAGCCAAACTTTTCACTTAAATAAAATACAAATATATATACCTAAATTATTATTTTTTAATTTACTAATAAAATTTAATTGGGACTTGTTTTTCCAGTATGTCAAATTGTGTATAACTACAAAAAGAAGATAAAATATATCTAAAGAACATAGTGAGTTTTAGAGAAGTAGACTGACAATGCAGATGTGCGATTTCACTGTGTATCATCGGTGTGTCGGCGCACGTCACTGTTTGCAGTCACCAGACGCCCCGCGGCGACAGATGTGCGCGCGCGCACCGTAAATCTGCAACACCTTCGCCATTCATGGCAATAATGGGGTAGGGTAGGGTTGAAGCAAATGTCTATACGATTTTTGTGACGGGTATTGGTCAATGAGGTTTTATACGGTACTGACACGACTAGAAATCTCTGTTACTTCTGTTACTGACATGACACTGACTTTTCATAATACATGAAACAAACTTTAGTAAACTTCATTTGAAGATAAGCTCTTCTCAACATCTTCAATAGAAATAAGAAATAATAATAAGAATAATAAGAATAAAGTTTTCATATATAATTAAGTATTTTATAACAAAAATCTAATAGGTTTTCATGACATTGAGTTTCCACCAATTTTATGTGAGTAATACAATTCATTTTCACTGCACTTATAGATAGATATTCGTAGAATGCAAAATTTATTAGGTATAGATAGCTATATTTTGAAACATTTTTAAATTTTGTAGGTACTTTTAGTGACAACCCTGCGAATAATGCGTTTAGTGCATTCGGGGTTTGCTTACTGATAAAAGCACAAAGGAACGAGTGTTGACATTAAACGGATTTACAGAATGTGACAACATTATGTTACACGGTTCTAACATATTGTCTTGTTTACTTCGGATCGCAAGCATTGGATAAATAGAAAGAAAACCGGCCAAGTGCGAGTCGGACTCGCGCACGAAGGGTTCCGTACCAAAAAATCGCGTTAGTTGTATGGGAGCCCCCCTTAATTATTTATTTTATTCTGTTTTTAGTATTTGTATTTTATAGAGGCAACAGAAATACATCATCTGTGAAAATTTCAACTGTTTACCTGTTGTCGTTATTGATATAAAGCAAAAAACGGCAAAAAAAATACGTTTGTTGTATGGGAGCCCCCCTTAAATATTTATTTTATTCTGTTTTTTGTATTTGTTGTTATAGCGGCAACAGAAAATACATCATTCTGTGAAAATTTTAACTTTCTAGCTATCACGGTTCATGAGATACAGCCTGGTGACAGACAGACAGACAGACAGACTGACAGCGGAGTCTTAGTAATAGGGTTCCGTTTTTACCCTTTGCGTACGGAACCCTAAAAAACGGTTAACAATTATTTGTAAGTTCTAAAAATTATATGGTAATATTAATCGATATACTTATTATGATATTATATATAGTATTAATCTTCGATACAAAATCATATACATATATATACTTACGTGACAATAGACAATAGGTACCGTTTTGAATTGGACAAAATTAGCAAATTGAAAAATAGCAATAAGCTAGCAGTCGTAATTTAGATGGTAAAATATCAAATCATATCTTTATTAAATGAAAGATGCAAAGTACTAAAAATGTCAAATCATTTCCTTATGATTGAAGCACAAAATGGAGTCGTGATAAATCATAGTTAATGTCTCAAATACTGAAGTCGTAAATCAATTAATTTGACAGCACGAGCGCTAAGTGGTTAACGAACCCATAGTTTAGATAATTTCCGCAAATTTGGGACGGAACTGACGCAAAAAACAAATACAGAAGTAATGAATTTGTATCCCTAAAAAAAATCCATGCATCCTTTTTTTGTCGAAAGGAAAAACCTAACAAGCATTTCAACACACTTTAGAAAAATTTTTTTGTCAAAGAGTGTTCTCAAGGCAAGTTAAATAATACAAGTTTTGTTTGACAGAAATATGAGATAATTTGTTCGTTCGTGTCGTGTCTCGTAAAAAAAATAAAAAAATATTAAAAACACGACTGCCCTGCCAAAAACAAACTAAAAAGATAAATAACAAGGTGTCATTGCAGTCGGAGGACCTCTTTAATTGAAAAGCTTTTTTTTTAAAGAAAAACCGCCTTCAAAAACCTAAAAATAAAAACAAAAACAGATTCAAAATTAAAAAGCGCTAAAAAGCAATTAATAATATTCAAATCACCAATACGCATATCAATTTTAATAAAAACCGTCTTTTGAAGTCGGGTGGGGCTGGAGGACTACTTTTTTTTTATTCTAAAAGCCCCACACGACTTCATTAGACGGTTTTTATTAAAATTGAAATGCGTATTGGTGATTTGAATATTATTTATTGCTTTTTAGTGCTTTTTAATTTTGAATCTGTTTTTATTTTTAGGTTTATGAAGGCGGTTTTTCTTTTTTTTTAAAGCTTTTTTATTTTCAACTTTTTTGTGGTATGTAAGCGTGTAATATTCTTTGACTTTAAATGTTTTCAAAATGCCTATTACTCAATTTACTCAAAGGAGTTCCGTTGTGCCTTCTTAGTCCAAGTATAGTCCAGAACGTAGCATACAGACCATAGCTCGGTTTGTTTTGGATTTTCATAAGCCTACCAATATCTCAATCACAATTACATATCCTATTTGAGTTTGATGAGTTCCCTTGGATATCTTCGAGGTCCAAGGTTTAATGCAAAATCATGGTTTTTTCAGGATTACTTGAAAACTACTGAACCGATCTGAAAAAAAATCAAATGGGATCATTTTGCAAGAAAATTTAATCAAACAAAGAAAAAATCATCAAAATCGGCCTATAAATAACGAAGATATGCGCGAACAACGATAAAAAAGTCGTCAAGATAGTTAATGCAAAATCATAGTATTTTCAGGATTACTTGAAAACTACTGACCGATCTAAAAAAATATTAAATGGGACCATTTCGCAACAAAACTCAATCAAACAAAAAAAGAGTTTTCAAAATCTATCCATAAATGACGAAGATATGCGCGAACAACGATATAAAAAAAAACATACAATCGAATTGAGAACCTCCTCCTTTTTTTGAATTTGGTTAAAAAAGAGAAATGAGCCATGTTCCCTAAATGTTAACAACCTGTCTTTTTAAAACTATGATATGAAATATAGAAAAAAAACTATGCGCTCTGAACATTATTCAATGGCACTTAAAATGATTCTAAATTTCGGATTCCTCTTACCATGCCGGTCATTTTAATGGGAAAACATTTTTGATTAAAAAACATACTATTTTAACATTGCCTATTGAAGGCTGAAAATCGGTGTTTTGCTGAAAGGAACACAGGAACCTTCTTGCTGTGCATGCTGCACCACACACATGCATGCCTTTGCCTTCTTTTAATTCTCTTTTGTTATGTGTCCTAAATAAATGTCAATTTTGTTTGTCCTTTTCTTTTTGTAAAGCCGGCTCCACACTCGCGCGCGAACCGCGGCTGCGAATCACGGGCGCGGTTCGCGCATGAAAACGGTGCGAAAAATATAGCCCTCCAGACTCGCGTGTGAACCGCGGCCGCGAATCACGGCAACCTTAGTTCGGCACACAAGTCCTTTGACGCGGACCAAAAAACCGCCACCGGACGGGGAACGCCGCGAAGCGCGAACGCGAAGCCGCGAAGCCCATACGCGAAGCCGCGAAACCCTCCACACTCGCGGTTCGCGGCCTTCGCGGGCTTTCGCGGCGCGAGTGTGGAGCCCTCTTAATATTATTCGTATGAATGTGTGTATATTAGCAAATAAACTTTTTATCTATCTATTTATTTTATATTTAAAGTGTGCCGTAATTGGTTTGGGTTTTTTCGACTTTCGATGTTTTTATTTCTCTTAAATAATATTATATTCAGCTTGGGCAAAAATTATTTCGTATGTCTTCCTTCCGTCCTTTTGGCTTTCCGTTTTTTCTATTCTAGAGGTCGCATTTCTCAACCGATTCATGTGAATTACGGAGCCACTAGTGGTCAGGGATTGAAATAGCGTTAAAAAAATAACGATACAAAAAAATAACGTTAAAAATACCGTTAAAACATTTTATCGGTAAATTTACCGGTAAAAATAACGTTAAAAATATTATACCGGTAAAATTACCGTAAATTAAAGCGTTAAACTTTAGTACCGGTAAAAATTATCGGAAAAAAAATTAACTTTATTAATTGGAATAACGTTAATTTTAAAGTAACTGTAACAAAAAGTAAGAAATAACGTTAAAATTAACGTTATTTACTGAAATAACGGTAATTTCGTTAAATAACATTAAAATTTACGTTATTTATTGACATAACGTTAATGTTAAAATTAACGGTAAAAAAGTAAGAAATAACGTTACATTTAAAAATAACGTTAACATTCCCTGCTAGTGGTAGGTTTTTTTTTAATAATTTCATGACGTCCATTATACAAGTACGCTGGACAGGCGAACGTCACCAGTCGTTTGTTCCGATTTGAAAATCGTCTTATTGGCGCTGAGAGCTGTAGATTCTATACTATGGCAGTAGTGAGTGTACTTGGAACTAATTAGTTCCAAGTACACTCACTGCTGCCATAGTAGAATCTACTGCTCTCAGCGCCAATATGGCAATTTTCAAATCGGCATAAAAAATTGCTGTCATTTCATGACATTAGCTTGTCCAGCGTACTTTGTATAATGGACGTCAGTGCTCTTAAGTATTTCTGTAAAAGCACCACTCCCACATCAGAGAAACTAGTACATCGCGCAACTCGGACAAAAGCTTATAAATTATGATTTAAATAATTTGGTGCACCCATTACAGCTCGTCTCATGCAATTGTGCAATAAATTCTTGTACCACTGCCAGCGGCTGATAGTCGCATTCGCCGAAATTCACACCCCAGATAATAAACTTATCATTTTCATTGCGAATCATTCAAAATCCTTTTTAGTAGTGGGGCACAGTCCTTCCTTATGAACAAGGCGGTTGGACCACGCGAGCCTAATGCGGAATGGTGGTTGTTAACAACTGCAAATACAGCGGAACCAATGGCTTTCAAAACACGGAGAAACTTGAGATAAATAATATCTTTTCGATCACCCATCCCATGACCGACCCTTACAAAAGTTGTTTAATGCCGCAATACCCACTGCGCCATCGAGCATCTTAGTTCAAAGCATGGACGATATTTAAATCGTCAATGGTTCAAAGCACGAAAATTTTTCTATGTCTATGGTTCAAAGTGTAGGTATGTTAGGTAAGTACTTCAAATAAAAACTACTTACACATAGATCATAATATTTCCGTTTTTGATATGTTGTTTCAAGACATTTTGCTAGTAGATATTTTTTGTTTTTGTTTTTAATGTTAAGTGATATTTATGTAAAATAAATTATTCATGAAAAATATCTACTCGCAACGTTTAAATTACAATCCACGTGTAGCGTATAAAAAGGCCGTCACTCAGTGTGAGCTAGCCCTAATATACTAGGTCAAATGCTCGTTGAAGTAATGTATCTCGTTGTTGTGTGAATTTAATAAAGTCTGCTTTGTCATCGATTTACTCTTGTAAGTACTGAACATTCATTTAAGTACTACGTGAAGGTTTAAACGTGTATGTATATAAGTACGTGTACGTACTATGGGCAACAGCGTCGCTTAACCAGTTTGCAACAAAATTCGTGTGCACGCGTATCGCCCCTGCACGAACTAAACGTATGTGACAACGGGCGCGGTGGTTAAGTGACGCTGTTGCCCATAGTACCATGGGCAACAGCGTCGCTTAACCACTGCTAAGGTTAAAATCGCTTGCACGCCACGCCCGCTGTCACATACGTTTAGTTCGTGCAGGGGTGATACGCGCGCACACGAATTATGTTGCAAACTGGTTAAGCGACGCTGTTGCCCATAGTACATACCTACGTGTATATGTGAACGTATGTAATGGAGATCACTAACGATCATGCCGCCTGATCGGGTGGCATGATCAAATATTCTGGATCAAGCCATTTTCACAGTGTGTGGGGTGAAAGTTTGGAAGGACATGCCACTAGACGGAAGAAAAGTTTTTTTTCATTTAACTGAAGTCGCTTCATGCTGCTTGTCTGTTTGTGCTGTGTATCATGCCACTGGATCAAGCGGCATGGGCATGATCGTGAGTGTTATCCATTAGACATACTCTGAGTAAAAAAAACATTATCCCATGTCCCATTCTTTAAAAAACTATGATGAGTTTGCGAAGGTGTTTGTTTAAGCAAAGGCGCTCATCAGATGGGTGACCAAAATTTTTCTAACTTGAGCTACTCCGTAGTAGAAAGTTCCACGCTTCTCTCGCAAGCATGCTGCGTGGTGAATTACCCATTCTACGTATTCATTTTCATACCCTTTCGATCACAAGGAACACCTGTGCCCGAGGTGCCTCATCAGTGGCTTAAGTTTTTTTTAATAATTGGATAAGCAAGCGCTTTGACCGGACCACTATCACGCCAGATGGTAAGCGATGATGCGAACTACGATAAAACGCGCTTGCCTAGAAGTAACTATTCACAACCTATTAAAAAACATGATTGTCTTTGAGACTGAATGGCATATAAGGATTATTCTCTTGCAGCGTACCTTACGTGCTCCTCGTTACTTTTACATGACCTGCTTCCAACGAGTCGTTAACATCAGGTGGGATGTGAATTGCCTGATCTTTAATAAAAACGCAATCTAATCAAGGTGGCCAGATACTTTCGTGAAACGTTCCATTCAAATGTTTCCTAATTTACCTACTTAGTAATTTGAAACGCCCTACCCATATTCCGAGTTCCATTCTACTTTCTCTCTATTATTTACTCTTCCTCTTTATTATATTACTTACTCTTTCTTTTATAGTGGCAAAAAGCTTGCTGTCTGAATGATAAAATAATGACAAGATAAAATATGTCCATCAGCCATTTTTTGATGTCCCCACTGCTGGGGCACAGGCCTTCCTTATGGGTGGATAAGGAGGACGGGCCATAACCCACCACGCGGGCCCAATGCGGATTGGTGGGTATTAACGACTGCAAATGCAGCCGGGACCAACGGCTTAACGTGCCTTCCGAAGCACGGAGGAGTTCGCGATAGTAAATTTTTGGTCACCCATCCCATGACCGACCCTTGCGAACGTTGCTTCACTTACGCAATCGCTGGGCCAGGCGCTAAACCACTGCGCCACCGAGCTCCTCTAAGCTAAGATAAGAGCTAAGATAAAATATAAAGAATATATAAAAATAACGCTAGAGTTAAATTGATATAATGATTGTATGATAGATGAAAATGCTCGCTCGTCCAATTTATCGGAAAAAGCTTCACATTGTGAAAATTGGAAACCGATCGCCCGTAATGTGGCGATCAAATGTAATGGAGGAAAATGAAGAAGGGAAGAACACGTTACAAAATTACGTCCATAAGAATAAAGATGGAATGGAATGGAACCAATCCGTGGAACCATTCCATCTTTATTCTTATGGATGGAATTTTTAAACGTAAATAATATTCACATGTACTAAGAATAATGAAAAAGACCATTTTTATTGGTTCCAGCGTTTTCTATTAAAGTTAGCGTTTCCATTTACGTGTATAATTTAGTTATTCTGTAGTCTGTAGGTAGCAATACCTTCTCAATAATGAAAATATATTGTCAATATGTTATGTTACGAACATTTACTTTCAAATTGCAATATCAACTAGTATTTTTTCCATAGAAAAGAAAAGAAGTGTCGTTTTTGATTAGAACGATTATTTATCCACTCAAACGTCCGCTGTCACTAGCTGATAATGCCCCACGCGTCCACTCGCGTTATGCGAATTACTTCGCGCAATTTGCCAGCTCTTTCTCCCGTTTAAACCGTGATATCTAGTAAACTACTACTGCTAATCCCAAAATAAAAATATGTGTATACTGCTGATACTATACAAAATCATTTTAAATGATATCTAAATTAAAATAACTCTATAAGATTACATAAAAAAAATGTATAACCTCAATGTATTGGTGATCAGCCGCCAAAATTCTTGTTTTTTTCAACTCGATTTTACCTTCGTCTTTGCGTACGAAACGTAATGTTTTTAGATATTCGAAAAGTATATTTCTTGAGAAACATTTTGGTATACGACACTTATAATTTAACTGATTTCATTATTTAATACTTAAATTAGAAAAATAAGGAACTCCCGACCACTTGAAAACTTGACACTTGAGTTTTTTTTTTTTTTTATTCAGAGCAGATTTTAGAGTTGACCCTTATATTTTTGCCATCAATTGATACGTAACCTAATTCAGAGCCATCTAGGAACACGCAGGAGCAACTCTGTAAAAGCATTCATCGACAAAAACCGGTTTCAAAGGCATAGGTCAGCTGGGCTGCCATAGTCGCCGTAACAGTTTTAGCCACCAAAATTTAGGTGACTATTGTCGCCCGGACGCGTAAGTGGATAAAGTTAAAACCTGCTAGTTTTTTATTATATAACAATCATCAAGTAGATTCCAATAACTAATCATAATGCTGACAATATTCTTAAAAGTTTGAAATAACTTATCGCTGTCGTCCACTCGCTACGTTGTCATTCTTACAATGTGAAGAATGCAAATAAACTCGCGGTTTGAGATTTACGCTCGTGAAAAATAAAAATATTTTCTCAGAAGGAATGTCAAGCTTAACGTTCAGGGTTGCCATTGTTAATTTATTATCAGGTTTTTGCAATCTCAGCGTGTTGTTATTATTGAGATATACTAAGCGTATTGTTCACATACCTACTGAACTCCTTGGCCTTGCTTGTGGTATCAGTAATACCATCAAAACTATTCCCCTGAATGAAGTTACATAAATAAGGGGGTTAGTATTAAAATCTGCTATGATGCTTAGTGCTAAATTTGATTAATAGCGTCGTTAGCTAGTTTTGTAGCAAAATCAACTAAAACATAGAAAAATCCGCCAACAAAAAATAGATTCAGGATAAAAAGTCCCTCGGGCTGATTATCTAATTAGAAACCACCTAGCGACCGGTTGCAGTTCATAGATTATAGTGATCCATTGCTACTTCTTTTTGGATTAAAAAAAAACATACCAAAGAAAAGTAGCAATGTATGTGGAATGAAACCGGTCGCTAAATAGTTTCTTTTAAGATAATCAGGGTGCCGATTACCCTATATAACCAAATATCTGTCGGTCCAGCTAAATTAGTGTTATCATGTAATAAACTAATTGGTTACACTGAAAAATTCCTGGTAAGCTATATGGATCATGTTAAAACAGTTTTTTATGACCTGCGAAATTTTTGACAAAGTTATCTTAGCGGATTTTGATACCATACCCCTCGTCTTGCAAAACCTGCATCGAAAATGCAGACTTCTTTAGACAGATGGTAGCCCTAGCTCCTCGGTAATAAATAAGAGTATGCGTATGTAGTTTTATTAGTGAGTTCTTTGCTGTAACATGATTAGAGACGCACCGCTGGGTTCGTTTGGCGAGTTTGTTTTCTAGAGTCAATGAATTATAGTCACCGAGTAATGAACTGCACTATTATTAAGTTAATGATTTCATTCATATTTTCTCAGAACGAAAACCAGATTAAACTAGAGATTATTGATATGCACAGATCTTTTCGTTTTAATCTCTAAGGTACAGATGAATAAAAAGTGAAGTGTATATCAAATATAACTATCTATCATCTATAGGCACTTTGTATCAAACCAAAGCATCTTAAAACCTAACATAGTTTTGGTAAAAAAAACTAATTTGATATGTAGGCCACAAATCTATCTCTCATTGGGTATAGATTATTTATGAGAAACATTTTTTTCTAAACCCATACAAGTTGATATCAACTGGTGGTCGGTTACGATTTCATGTTGCCACCTGTTGCATACCCGAAACAAACATCGACTTCAATAGCTTTTTTATGGGAAACTGTAATTATACAACAAGTGATGTCAACAAATTTATTACTGCAATTGATTTGCCACAAAAATTGTTAAATGCAATAGTTTTTACAGTATTTTAAAATTTTAAGCAAAAATTTACTGTAACAAAAAATTTTCAGAAACCACAAAATAATCAGAACTAGATAGCGCTACTAGTCTCTTGACTCGCGGTAGCGTTTCGTTTTTCCATTTGTATGAGTACTGATCATATTATTTAATTATATCTAGTTATTCGTCTTGACGATGAACAAACAACAGCACACTGACCAATTAATGGTACTTTGTCGTGTCGGTCCCTCCCTATGATGACGATACTAGAGAGGTTTTGCTTCTACGCTAGGCTAGGTCACCCGTGTAAAACGCAGAGGTCCCGGGTTCGATTCCCAGGGGGGGTACAATTTACTCGGTTTGGTTGGTAGTAGGGCTTATTTCAAGTCCGCCTGGCTAGCTACCACCATTTTACCCAAGTCTGACGCCATAATAACAATTTAAAAATTGTTGTGTTCCGGTACGTCTTGTCACGATATTAAACCACAATTGGATTAACTTATCAAGCCTTGTCATTCAGCCAGCGCAGTGGTGACACTGTTTTGTTCTCCTCGTCCTGCGAACTAACTTACTACATTGGCGCCCAACGTGGGGACATCTGGTGGGCAACGCGCATACCTGGAAGCCTAGACACACCTGTTGGATCTGGACCGTTTTCTCGGAAAACCTGCAACATCCGGCGCTCCTTTCAAATTGACCTGGATGATCTGGGCGTACAGCTGGAAGACCTGGAAGCTAATCTTCGTATCCAAGAGGTTCACCCAAATGCGCCATATATTTCGAACAAGTTGGCGTGGTGGCCCAAACCAGCGTGTATCTCACACCATTGAAACCGAATATTATTCAAGAAGTTTCCACCGTTTTGAGACAACAATCCAGAGTCCAATGAAACATCAGCAACCTGTGGAATTCACCTGTCTAAGCCCGTTCAGCCTCTCAAGAGAAGGGGCCGTCCTAGAAGGCTATGCGGGAAAACCTGGATGTCAAACCCATGCACGAGCGCAGTTGACCTAAGAAGAACACAATAACTCTATCCTGATCCTGTCTCGTCATCGCGACGATCATCGAAGCCAGAGGGGGGTATACAGGCTCTTGACTCGCGGTAGCCTTTCAATTTTCCATTTGTATGAGTAGATACTGATCATATTTATGGTATTGTATCGAATCAACGATCAGTACTGAGATCGCTTCCAAGCTGAAAGCTTCTCGGTTCCTCACAATAATGACAAAACCAGGCTTTGCTTTGTTTCTACGCTAGTAGAACATGGCAGGTACGTCTCGTGTGTAGGTATCTTCGGCACATAATACCACACTTGGTTCAACTTATCAAGCCTTGTCTTCCTTCCTCCTCTTTGGTGAAGGTCTGTTTGTCCTAGTCCTGCGAACTTTGACTTACTACACAACCCCAACTTAACGTGCGCGAAATTTTAGAACTATTTTAATAACTACGAGTAATTTACAGACGTTGCTCAAACTTTTTTTATACCAATTAGGATGACATTTATGTGTCTAAAGGACTATTTAATTTATAGTGATATTTTAAAAAAATTAGTTGTTCTTTAAAATACGTGCAAAGATTTAATACTATTCTACGTTAAACTTATCAAATTCCTGTACAGATATCCAACTAAACTATTTTCTTGTTTCATGCAAATTCACGGCAACAATTGTACTTAAGTATATTTTAATAAAATTATCATAGTGTTTTTAGGTACCTATATGTTTTCGCTTCACGACGCCGATCTTTTGAAACTCTTGTTATGGTTGACATATGAACATTGGTAAAAAATTACGTGATACGATTACTAAATAATCAATTAAGTGTCAATTAGAGCAAACACTTGAAGATGTCACTAAAGTGTTAGTCGAATTCTTCTAAGGATTAAGCCGGCTATTTACCTTTTGTCACGTGGCCGTCACCATTCACAAACACGAAAAAAAACACAAACAGTAGCACGTAACTTAAAGTTGTGTTAATGTTCAACACAAAAAAGTTTCAATTCAGTTTTGTGTGATTTTATTTTAAATATCGAATGGATTCGCGGTTGTTGCGCGGGCGTGGATTCACCGAACTACCGGTACGATCGCGAGCCGGCGGGCAACTGAGCGAACTAAGTCTTTCTTTTCCCTTGAGCGTTGACGATAGGAGTAATCAGGCAACTATTACGTGAAAATAAAACACTTGTAACGTTTAGATTACGATTATTGCAAAGGTATTGCAATAAATTTTAATAAAAACGGAAGAAATTAGGCGCTAATCACACCCGGTGGCCCTGTTTGTTGCCAATGGGAGACAATTTTGTTCAATTTGAACTAACAATTGCATTCGATAGCCTTTTTTCGATCTTTCAAATGACATTCAAAACTAATTAAAAGGGGCCCATTTCTCCTTAAATTGTCTCAGTAAAAATAAAGTAGGTAAGTAATAAAATCTTTAACTAGCAATTTTCTTATATTTTGATAATTGTTCATTTCAAACTAACAATTGGATGGTATTGGCACACTCAAAACAAACTAGAGTCCATTACATATTCAAAACAAACTAAAAGAGGCCCTTTCTCGTTAAATCGCCTTAGTAAAAATAAACCATTCAACTCAACCATTTTCTCAAGCTGATTTTATTTCGCGTTTTCAATGTTGGTACCATAGTAAAATTTGTTTATATGCATGAGTACATTGACCCCTTAAAATTTCGTGCACTATTTAAGAAGGACCCTATATAAAAGGTTATTTTTAGTTTATACAAAACCTCTTGTGGGCTTGATAAGACCATCAAACTGAACAACTTTCAGTATGGGACCAACCTAAAATCGCGAAAAAAAAATCAGCTGTTTCATACATTTCGATGGAGTAGGATTGTACTTTTGTATGGAACAGCTGATTTTTTTTTCGCGATTTCGATGTTGGTCTTGTAATGAAAGTTGTTCAGTTTGATGGTCTGATCAACCCCACGAGAGATTTTGAATAAACTCAACCACTCACCTTCTCTGTACCCCTAAGAACGTGTTTGCAAAATTTCATGATGATCGGTTCAGTAGTTAAAACCTGAAGGCGTAACAAACACACAAATAAACAGACTTTCGCATTTATAATATTAGTAAGTATACTAACGAACGCCCGCGACTTCGTCTGCGTGGACAGTTATTTCTCTATCCCGCGGGAACTGTACCTTTTTCAAGATGAAAGGTACCCTATCCTTCTCTGTACCTTTGACAACGTGTGTGCAAATTTTCATGATGATCGGTTGAGTAGTTGTGAAGGCGTAACAAACAAACGGACATTTATTTATAATATAGTAAGGATATTGTAGTAAGACAGATTATTTATGTATAATTATTAAAAGGCGATTACTCACTTAGGGTCAAAAGTGCTCGCTATAACAAAAAAAAATGCACTGAAAAGAAATAGCCGAATGTTTGGTTAACGTAACCAAAATGTGGCTACCCAGGTAGGCTCGAATCTATTAAGCATTAACTTGCGAACTACTGGTTATTAGTAACAAAATCAGGTTCTGTAACTGTGTTAATCACAGGCCTTGCTTGCAGCTTAATTTTTTTGCTATAACCAACCAATCAAAACAAAACGTTTTGTTACTAAAGGCTGGTAGGGTAGTAGGTAACAAAACAAAACTGTTTTAAATAAGGTAAACCCGTTTAATTTGTTATTTAGACGGTAGCCCTTAAAATTTAATGGGGAAGACAACTGTAAAAATGGCGTTGCGTACGCTTGTTCCATGAGAACTATGAAAACAATGGACTTTTAATTAAAAAAAACGTTTTTTTTAGCTATAAAATGATTAAATTCTGTGTAATAAGCTTTAAAAATGTTGGCACTTACAAATTTCCCAAAAATCTGGATATCGAAAAAATTGATAAATGGGGAATGTCCGAAAAAAATCTAATTGGCTGTTAATTTTTTCATAGGTAGGAATAAGCTCCCTGTAACAGAAAAAAATTTCAGAATTTTCGGTTGCGTGAAAAAATTTTAAAAAATTAAAGTCTCTTCGACTTCACAAATATATATAATAATATATACCTTTGCCAACACTTGCCACTATGACAAAAAAGAATTAAAAAAAAGTTTTGACATTTTGTGTTGATACCAGTTTGTTTTTAATACCCATCTTGTGGTTGTGGCAGGTGATGGCAAAGGTATAATCTCCATTCTGCTGTTACTTTCATATTATTAGTGAAGTCGAAGAGACTTAATTTTTTTTTTAATTTTTTCAAGCCACCGAAAATTCAGATTTTTTTTTCTATTACTAAGGGAGCTTATTCCTACCTATAAAAAAATATTCAGCCAATTTGATTTTTTTCGGACATTCCCCATTCTGTAAGAATAAAAACGTCTTAATTTGGCTTTAAATTCCGGCATTGGCATTGTAAAATAGTCTTTTACTATTTTATATCCATTTTGGGTCAATGAGTCTTTTTCGGTAAAAAAATACCACAAAATAGATACCTATTTTCCCAATTTTCCCATAGATTTGTTCAGCGTGTACTGACTGTCTAGGAACACGAACAAACAAGCGTACGCAGCGATATCTACAATTAGCTTTGCGTTGCCAACACCACTAAATTATAGTCAAATCCAACTAGGTAGTTAAACTTACAACACTATTTGTCTTATAGGTCAGTAGAATTAGAACTGAAACCGGATTTAATTCCTACAAAAGGTTTTATTGTTGTAATAGCTTCATTTGTTGCCAAATATGACTGTTCTAGGTTATTCCCCCCGGCGGAGTTGTGCTTAAGTGGTGGAGGGTAACAATGTAGCCCAAAAGGGGTATTTTTGCGGTGTTTTCGTTATATCTCGTTTTTCATCAAGATTAAGTAAGAAGATTTTAAAGTTG
This sequence comes from Agriphila geniculea, assembly GCA_943789525.1. Lineage (NCBI taxonomy): Eukaryota > Metazoa > Arthropoda > Insecta > Lepidoptera > Crambidae > Agriphila > Agriphila geniculea. The sequence goes on along the minus strand of OX038875.1, from coordinate 24,309,829 downwards.
GGTAAATTTAAAACAATTTGAGGGTAGAACGGTTTTGATACGAACGATAGTTTTGGAGAAACAAAGCATACCATATTTAATACCACTATCATTTTTCGTTTGCAAAATAAGTTTGTTTTTCATAGTGTTTGTATAAATAACAAAGTTATATTTGCGGTTTTGAAAAATGTGCTATATTTTTAAAACTGTTAACTATATCTTGTTCAAACTAATTTTCGTTGAAAACGTTTATTAAGAGTTACAGTGTATATATTTTTTAGATTTTTCACTCTCTTATTTCAAAAGTTAGACGTGGGAGACACGGGACATTTTGGTGAAAATCATGTAACTTACAAAATTGGCCTGATTTCGAGAAGCTGTCTCCAAAACTATGGCTCATATCAAAACCGTTTTACCCTCAAATTGTTTTAAATATAACCAACTTTAAAACCTTCTTACGCAATCTTGATGAACAACCAGTCCTTCCGGGTCAAATCCCCTTTTCGGGTACATTTCTACCCCCCACCACTTAAGCACAACTCCGCCGGGGGCCGGGGGGGAAAACTTAGGATAGTCAAGTCATTGAAGTCATATTGGGCAACAAAAGATGCCATTAAAACAATAAAACCTTTTGTAGGAATCAAATTCAAATCCGATTTAAAGGTTTTTTAGATTTAATGCCAAACTATTAGGCAAACGGAAAAACGAAACGGTACCGCGAAGCAAAACACTACAGCGCCATCTAGTAAACAACTTTGGAACTAATAGTTTGTATGAATTATTATTAAATTTACGAATTGGTTATAAACAATCAAACTCATTAATTAATTAATATTAAGCACAAGTTTATATGTGTACGTAAAATCAGTTAACAAAAACATAAACTTAGTTTCTATATACTAAATACAAATCTACAAAACTAGTTTTGGATTGATAACCAAGTAGTTTGTTTAAATTTAACTAAAGTTTATTTTCCTACAACAAAATTTTAACTAACAAAAGCAGTTCGGTTAATCCTTTTTTCATTGTGGTTATTTATTTATTTAAACAGTTTTATTGAAAAGAAATATGGAAAGCTAAGAAATAATTAAGTACGTCTTAGGTACCGGTCCTCACACTCTCCTCATCTCTCTAGGGCATTTTAGGGCAATGATCAGTATTTTTCAAAATCCATCTTTCTTCCTGTAAACTTACAAAAAAATACCATTTTTATTTTCAAGTTTTTATTTTTACTGTATTATTCTACTAGTCAAGTATCTTAATATTGAGAGGGTTGTGAAAAAAATATAGGACCGTTTTGTTGACGGCCATATTGGTATACCAAATATTATCATCAGTCTGTCAAAAGGAAAGGGGTAAAATTTCAATTTCTAAATTTGACCCAAAACAACAACATCAAACAAGCAGGTCGTTGTATGTATAGTGACGTGGACGGGACGCGGAAAATGTATGAAGTTCAGCACGACCCTCTTCCGTCCGAGATATTTTCCCGTCACGTTGTATACGTGATATATATAAGTATAATAAAGAATGTTTAATGTCGGTAAAGTCAACCTAAATATTTCTTAATACCAACTCTACAAACAGTATTTTGATTGGGTTTATCCTTACTAATATTATAAATGCGAAAGTCCGTTTGTTTGTTTGTTTGTTACGCCTTCACGTCCTAACTACTGAACCGATCATCATGAAATTTTGCATACACGTTGTCAGGGGTACAGAGACGGACATAGGGTACCTTTCATCCCGAAAAAAAGTATTGTTCTCGAGGGATAGCAAAAAACCTTTCCACGCAGACGAAGTCGCGGGCGGCCGCTAGTAGTTAATAAAAATGCGCTGTTTTCTATTCATTTTATAAAAAAAGCGATAGACTGTAGGGGTGGTGAAACTATCATTAGGTAGATACTTAGTATCAGTTCCCTTAACACGAACATCTATCGAGAAAAAAAACGCGCGTAAAAGTACTTTACTCGATTTAGAGTAATTTTGTATGGGAAATTTTCTATAAATTTTGATAATGGGGAATGTCCGAAAAAAATCAAATTGGCTGAATATTTTTTCATAGGTAGGAATAAGCTCCTTTAGTAATAGAAAAAAAAAACAGAATTTTCGGTTGCGTGAAAAAATTTTAAAAAATTAAAGTCTCTTCGACTTCACAAATGTAGGAAAGTAACAGCAGAATGGAGATACCTTTGCCAACACCTGCTACTATGACAACAAGAATTTAAAAAAAAAGTTTTGACATTTTGTGTTGAAATTTTATTTTTAATACCATGTCGTGAAAGTAGCAGATGATGGCAAAGGTATAATCTCCATTCTGCTGTTACTTTCCTATATTTGTGAAGTCGAAGAGACTTTAATTTTTTTAATTTTTTTCACGCAACTGAAAATTCTGAATTTTTTTTTATATTACTAAGGGAGCTTATTCCTACCTATAAAAAATATTCAGCCAATTTGATTTTTTTCGGACATTCCCCATTCTCTATCGAGTACTTTTACGCGCATTTTTTTTTCTCGATAACTGTTCATGCTAAGGGTAGGTACGATATTAACATCAATGTGATTGGAACGCGAAGTGCACATTCTCATACTATGTTTCTTCGCTAAATATTGCTATTTCTAATCGATATTATTCTGCCCAAGGTTTATATCGCCAGGTTCACACATAAAAATTTAAAAACCCATAGACAGCGAATCTCTATAGATCTATAACATTATCTGTTGTTTAATGTCATATCATATCAGTTTGGTTATCTAGCTAGGAACATTGAACCAAGGTTAAATAGTATATGATAATACAAACCCAGTTTTTATCTCGATAGTGCTAATTTATGGCAAAAATAAGAGATTATCTGCTGAAAGAACAATGACCACTTTCCATACATGCGTTGACCTGTCAAATTGCTTTTTTAAAGTTGATATATGTATTTTTTTTTTTTTTTATACACAATGGGATAGTACTTGGCCTTCATCTCACCTAATGTTAAATGACGATAAGGCCGAAGGTGGAAGCGCACTACACCCGGAATACTGGCTATCTTACCTCTAACTGCCGGAACACAACAATTTTTAAATTGTTGTTATGGCGTCAGACTTAGGTAAGATGGTGGTAGCTAGCCAGGCGGACTTGAAATAAGCCCTACCACCAACCAAACCGAGTACAAATTGTACCCCCCCTAGGAATCGAACCCGGGACCTCTGCGTCTTACACGGGTGGGCGAACCACTAGACCACAGAGGCGGTATGTGGTAGGCGGTGTATGTACCTATAGCTAGAGAGCTCGCAAAAAATAATGCAAGGGTTATCTCAAGGTCCTTGTCTCAATATGATAGAGTGTTTAGGGTGTACATGAGTCAGCACCTACTCCCAGCGCCAGGAAGTGAACACCTGGCGTCAGCACGCTTCCAAGTGTGTAGCATTTCGACTTACGTGGCGTGCTGACTCGGCATGTTCTATGACACTGCGGTCTGACTGCCGTCTTATTTTTTTTGTGCTATTCTCTACCTTACTGCCAAATTGGAACCTTGAGATAACTCTTGTAGAGCATTTCGAAATTCTACATGTTTGGAAGCGTGCTGACGCCAGGTGATCCACTTCCTGGCGCTGGGAGTAGGTGCTGACTCATGTACACCCTAAACACTCTGTCATATTGAGAGAAGGACCTTGAGATCTTGCAGTAATTTTCACGACCTCTCGTACTACTAGGTATAATGATAATAAAAAAATTGGGGTTCTGCCGTTTAAGCAAAATATTTATTGCCAAATTTCGCTTCCCAAAAAACTTATCGCACTAGTTTAATTTCCCAAATGAATCTTTAGCAAAACATTTTGCATTTTATTCTCTTGGTCAAATTATCATTTATCTTTTTACTTTGTCAAGTTTTATTAAGTCAAATGTGCCTTAAGCAAACGTTTTATTTTGGCAAATATTATACTTATGCCAAAAATATTTGTTCAAATTGTCACTTTACACACTTAACATAAAGCGGGGCTCGTGGGGCTCAAAAAATAATGTAAACATATTAAAGGGGATAGACACAATAGCGGGCCCAGCCAAAAAAGTCAAAGTCAAAGTGAAAATGGCTTTATTCAAATAAACTTAATAATTAAGTACTTTTGAATCGTCAATATTTTCTTACCACCCGTTCCAGACTTTAATAACTGACAAGAAGAACGGCCGCAAGAAACTTATCAGCTTTAATAGATAGAAGTAACGATATTTACAGATTTAAATAAATCGTTACCAAATACAGTACCTTCTACAAAAAAAGTCTTAATGAGTTCATTAGGTTGCTTCTCTTGCTCTCGGTGTGGATCTGAACTGAGAGCCCAAATTTTAAATCATTGCGAATCAAATTAAAACTTATAGGGGAGTTAATAAAAAAATCGAAAAACCTGAAGCAAAGCTTCAAAAACTTTTAAAACGTGAATTATAGCTTTTATAACCGAATGTGTTGGGCCCTCAATCCAGACGATTGCAATAAGAGGCATAGCATAGATCTCAGGAATTACCATGTCTGTGTTAATAAATTTCATTTTAGAATTTAGTAAAGAATTTCTAACATCGTTTTAGCAATTTTCAACTCGCTAGGAGACGACATAACAGATTTATGGCTGTTAAACTTGGGCCCTCAGTTCAAACATATCTGAACTGAGAGCCCAAGATAGATTCTTCAAAACATGTTTTTAACTGAATAAATACAATAAAAATACGTTTTTATTATAAAGTCTAACACTTCTTTGAGTTTCTAAAAAAGAAATATTCGTTATAATGTTATTGGTTAAATAGTAAGTGAAACTCGAAATTTCTTAAAATATTTGAACTGAGGGCCCTACGTTTTCGACGATAATGACTAGGCTAAACCTCATCATCATCATCATCATATCAGCCGCACGACACCCACTGCTGGGTATAGGCCTCCCCCAAGGATTTCCACGACGATCGGTTCTGCGCTTCCCACATCCAGTGGCTTCCGGCAACCTTCACCAGATCGTCGGTCCACCTTGTCGGGGGCCTACCCACGGAGCGTCGTCCGGTGCGCGGTCGCCATTCAAGAACCTTTCCGCCCCAACGGCCATCGGTTCTTCTCGCTATGTGTCCAGCCCACTGCCACTTTAGCTGAGCAATCCTTCGAGCGATGTCGGTTAATTTAGTTCGCCTGCGGATCTCCTCATTTCTGATTCGATCACGCAGGGAAACGCCGAGCATGGCTCTCTCCATTGCACGCTGGGTGACCTTGAGCCTCCTTATGAGACCCATAGTTAGCGATTCATAAACCTCATAGAATAATGAAAATTACACAAAGTTTTTAAGAAATTATTAATTAAACATTGATATATCGTTCGTTGTTCTTAGTAGCATACTCTAAGAGAAAGTGCATTTTAATTAGGGTTCCGTACCAAAATGGTAAAAAAGGAACCCTTATGGTGTGACTCAGTCTGTCTGTCTGTCTGTCTGTCTGTCACAGCTGGATATCTCGAGAACTACTAATGGTATCAACTTGAAATTTGGAATAGTTTAAGATGACATTTGCCCAACTATTTTGCAAATAAGAAATAAATAAAAAATTAAATATCTTTTTTACAGCAGGGCCTGAAAAGGGGTCTTAAAAATTTGAAGTGAGGCTACTAGGGCATGTGGGGTATCATATGAAAGAGCGCCGTTTGCACGTTTTTAATCATTTTTTCTTTTTTTTCTAGACTGCATAGTTTTCGACTTATGATGAAAAATGTAAAAAAAATGACCGTTCCCCCCCCCCTTATCTCCGAAGTTTGCAAAGAGAAAAATCTGAAATAATTCTATGTGATAGCAGTTTATATAAAGATTACAGGAAAAATAAAACGATGTCTCAATATAGCACACTTTTTTAGAAATTATCAAATTTCTAAAAAGTTGACATTAGTTCCACTATCGGTCAAGAGATGGCGCTGACCTAAAACTGCAATACTAATTTTATTATTCTACTCTTCAGTGTGGTTTAATGGTCCAATTATGATGGTACGGAACCCTCGGTGCGCGAGTCCGACTCACTCTTGACCGGTTTTTTTTTATTTAGTAAACTTTAAATTTGAATTGTTGCTTTAAACTTTGACCGTAAAACTCTAGTAATATTATACAATCAGGAAAATTATGTAATAGTAAAATCAACGTGTTCGAATAATTTATATTTTTTTATATGCCGAAATGTATTGCCGATTTTTATTTTAGTTAGCAATTTATATTAACATTATTTATATTTATATACACGATAATTGCTAGTGATCGTGAAGGTTGCGCGAAGCCACTGGATGCGTGCAGAGAACCGATCTTCGTTGCGGGAACCCTATACCCTGCAGTGGATGTCGTGCGACTTTTTATAACGTTTAGAAATTTGTTTATTTATTGAAAATATTTTCTATTCAACAGCGTATTATATCCATCCATCTATGGTCTGAAGTTCTCCGACTGTTTTTTTTGTTTGAATAAAGAATAAGGTTATTAAATATTAATTTTGGTACACAGATACAGATTAGACATTAGGTAAAATAATAGGTAGGACCATAGAAATAGAATGTCAAAGAACAACAAAGTCAATAAACAGGTGATCCGAAAACGAATCAATACATTTTATATGAGATACGTAAAATATGACTTACATTCATAAAATATTACTATATTATAGCAAAGGAAGTTAATAAACTATGTTCCCTACTGTTTTCTTTGTCGATAAACGAATAAATGTAGCGAAATTTGGTTTTAGAGAAATGTGTGGCAGTATCTTATTTACCTTTGAAAAGTGTGATTACTTGGATTGTTTCTTTTTGTCACATCATAATTACTTAGAGCAGAAGACACCATAGCTACGCGACACCTTTATTTTAAATTCTAATTAAGATTAAAAAATATTTTAAACAAACTGCGATTGCTCATTTGCTAGGCGGGACGCTAGGGGCTCTTACTGTAAAAAATATTGGCACATGTCACTTGATCCTTTGTCTCTTTTTTACATAGACCGTGTGCATATGATGTTAACTTCTCTTTTCCACGCTTTGTTGGTCTTCTTGAGCGCAGCGAAAATTTTTCTATGTCTATGGGTAGGACCTTTTAAGTGTTTTCAAAAATTACTACGGAAAATCAAATTATACTTGCGCTACTTTTTAGACACGGCCTATGTTTTCTTGAAATTCTCGCAGATATGTATTTTAATTAAATTACTAGCATTACCAGCGTTACGTAGTTTATCTAATTTTAAAGCCGAATTCATGCCATAATCTTGGTTAAATTATTTTTTATTGGATAGGTACTTATCTAATACGCAAATAGCATAACATTTCTTTTTCGCTTTCTTGTACATTTTGTGAACTAGTGTTAAAGTTCTTTTATAGCGGCTTCAGTCCGCCGTGACCACGGCAGCTCAGTACCCTTAGCACGAACTGCTATCGAGAAAAAAAACGTGCGTAAAATTACTTGATAGAGAATTATCTATGGAAATTTTAATTTCTCTATTCGGCGGTCGATGGCGTTGTACAAATTTCCAATACAAAATTGCACTATCGAATGATTTTACGCGCGTTATTTCTTTCGATAGCTGTTTGTGCTAAGGGTACTGGTTCGAGTCCCGTCTGAGGTGTACGGGTGAGTCGATTTTGAATCAGTTTTTATTAGCTCGCTTTTTTCTAGTATTTTTCTATATGCATATTATTTACTGACCTAATTCTCGTAATTCCTTTGGATTACCAGTAGGTTCTGGGTTTCAAGCGGACGCTGGGCCTTAGTTCCCAGATTTACCTATTCTAGGTACATTTGAAATATCTCAATAGTGTTGATTGTAAAAAAACTGTTTATATTTCCGCAGTATGAAACGTACAATCACTCATACCTTCCGGATATTGTTTTCCGGTATTACTATCAAAATTATAAATAATTACAATATTTTGTAAAATTTTTGAAGAGAAAAATGTGATAAATAACATTAAATCTTAGCTTCCCTCCCACGCTTGTGAAAAGGCATTTGAATTGTTGAAAATAAGTAGGTACCTAACGCTAACCTACGTACTTGACATAACTCTTACGTCAAGTAAAATACATAAATATTATAACTAACGTCCTTAGTATTTTTTAACGAACGTTGTTTTTAATTATGAACCCAAAAACACGTTGAAAAAACAATGTTTTAGAATGCCCTACTTTTCTTGGTTATTACTAGTGTCCGACCAAAGTTTCGGTTTCGGTTTCGGTTAGCCAGTTTCGGTCCAAAAATTTGGTTTCGGCTATAGTGTCGGTTTCGGCCAAATATCGGCCGAAACTTTCGACTGCGCCGAAATTCAATGTTCTTGATTTTTGACGATGTTTTCTTACAAAAGCGAGTGTGGTTGTTGGTGCTTGGTCACTTTGCAAACAAAAATGCTTTGCACGGTTTTCATCGGTTATAGCTCGGCCACAGCCAGCGCGGCAGGCGGAGGCGGCAGGCGGAGCGGCAGGCGAAGCGGCAAACGGCGCTGCAAGCGAATTCAATAATCACTGCGCGCTATCTCGATGGCGGCCTCTCAGCTCGTCGTCACGACGTGATTAGGTAGGTACCGAATTCGTTTGCCACGCCGCCTGCCGCTCTGGCTGTGACCGGGCCGAGTCGCGCACGCGTCGGTTACTTACTATGTTATGTGATTAGCGCAATCAATTTTGTCCTTAAGGCTCCGTTATGCGGAATCATTTGTCTCTATCTTTTTCTTTACGTGTAAAGAGTATGGAAAATAACCTCACTTCTGCACTTTTGCGATGTTTTTATCTACACAGTAAGTAGGTACGTTAAAGTGTATTTTGATGTAGAATTACGTTTCCGCTATTATTCACGCCAAAAATATGGCCCGCGACAAGCGCTTTTGATGATATTCTGATTTTTTTTACAATCATCTGTGAGGTTTATACGCAATTTAATACTTGTAGCTACTAGATAATCTTTTTAGCTTGTCGCATATTTTATTTTTGTGGCTCCAACTTTACGTTTTCTATATAAAAATATGGCCCGCGCAAACCATGTTTTCCATTATGGCCCCTTAATACATCCCCTCGTTCGCTGCCGCTAGACGCTACTGAGCAGTACGTGGCATAGAATAGAGCTGCCCTCCCACATGTTGAATTATTAAAAACTAAATAAATAGGTAGGTACAGATTTTAGTTCGCTGGGTAGGTAGGTAGCTAATTTTGATTATTTTATTATTATAAACAACTTTATGTATGAAAACCTGAAACTCGAAAACAATGTGAACTGTTTCAGTAGTTTGAAAATATATTATATGAAATAGCATTTTTGTACACTTCAAATGGTTTTCAATTTCATGTTTTGTGTTATCAAAAAAAACGTTTTATGTGCACCTACATGTAAGTACATCATTACAGCATACAATAGTAAATTATATATAACATGTTTAAATGAGTTTGGGTTTCTGCTGAAAATCATGTTTCGGTCAGACACTAGTTATTACCTACTTACCTATAAGTATTTTTCATGAATCATCGACATGCTAAATAACATAGTAATATAATTTAAAATAAAGTGTTAAAAATACGAGTAGAAAGTTTACGCTTTAGTACGCCATCTAGTTTAGTTTCTGTTAAACTTAATAATGCTACTCAACGTAAGATGGCGCTGTAATCAGCAATGTTTTTGTTTTATGTTCGCCTCAACAGATGGCGTACAGGAAATAAAGTTAGTTCAACTAGAATAATTTATTTTCTTTTTTGATGCAGCTGGTCAGCTGCTTGCTATTATATTAATTTATCACCGACACGGCCACAGAATCAATAATAGTGACACGGCTCTATTAAATGTCGTTCAAAATAATTTTTTTCTTGTTTGTACCTACTTAGGTATCTTGTTATATCTTTGGTATGTGCAGGAAGACCTAAATTGGCGACAGCTAACGTAGGTAGCGACACTTCCTTCCCATGGTTAACAGGTAGAGGTACCAACACAAAGATTTTAGTATCTTTCAGCCAACTCTCCTTAATTTACAACATTAACATAAATTACCATTCAAAGTAAAGTGAAAAGTAAAAAAAGTAAGTGAAAAATCATTCTATGAGTAAGATTTTCTAGGTACTAATCTAATTATTCTAGGTAGCATAAGAAAAAATCCTTAAGCTAAGTTTAGGTACTTAGGTAATACAGTATTTTACCTAACTGCATTTTAAGTGAAATAAAACAATTTTTAACGGATACTAGCGCGGCAGCTGCAAAGGTGCTGAAACGTCGGGAAAACCAAAAATCAAACCAAATACCAACTAATTACCAAAGTACTTTCAATAAAACCGCGCTAGTATCAGGCGCGGTCCGAGGGGGGGGGGGGTCACAGGGGACATGACCCCCCCCCCCCAAAATCATACATGTCACATAGAAAAAGCTTCTAAAAATTTACAGAAAAGCAATTATTATTATTAGTGACCCCCCCCAAAATTTCAGGCTGCGACCGCGCCTCTAGTATCCGTTAGAAATTGTTTTATTTCATGTCTAGTGAGCGCGTAAGCTTGAGAAGTGAATATGCATTTTAAGTTTTAGAACTTATTTTCACAAACAGCGTGAGCAATAGACTATTTTACCCTATCCCTCGTAGTCATTCGTAGGAGTAGGTAGATAGAAAATGTGTCAAAAATGCCAAAAAGCAGTTTTGCTAGTTACAAGGGCTTCGGCAGCCAATGGCCCAGGGCGGGAAGTTAATATTAAAGAGGATGAGAAAATATGAATTATAGGTAAAGGTAAGAGCACCTAGTGAATTTATTCAAGTTTTGAGATGCGGGATTTAATCGGAAAAGCAAGTCAATTGCACGGCCTTAGGACTTAGGTTACTTTGCAATTGGCTACAGTACGAGGCGTATAATCTTGAAATTTTTTCGACGTGGGGATATGTTCGCGCATGTCCACTTGTGAGCGACTAATAGCGCGCGCCCCTCACCGCAAACGCATGCCCAAAATACGCGTTCCGCGCAATCCCCACCCGATTTTAAGATATATGCCTCGTACTGTACATTTTTTTACCTTTAGGGGGGGGGGGGCAGCCGCCTCTCCCTGCCTACCCTTGGAAACGCCCTTGGCTAGGTATTTACTTCTCGACATTACTACGAATAATGATACCTTCTAAGACAGACATTGGTCTCAAAAAATCCACGCAAAATTAAATAAAATTCACCACTTTGGTCTGGGTACCGTCTTAACATCACAAAGTATTCCGTCATTATGCCATAATGGTCCGCATAATACGCATACAATGCATTTGCACGACATTGATTATGAAAATGAAACCATGAACAAAGCCGCAGGAATACACGTTAAGGGTCACCATATAAACATTTTAAAAGTTCGGACAACATTTAACTGACATTTAATTAAATCCTCGGATATGTATTTTTTATTTCGATAAGTAGGTACCTATTATTTATTTTTAAAAGCGTTTTATACTGCGGACCAGCTTAGGAGTGCAGAACTCATTTTCTATTAGACATGTTTTCCAGTAATTATTACTCGGACATTTTCAAGGCTAGAGTGAATAGGCTTATAGCACAGCTATAAACAATACCTTAAAACTATTTCTCTTGTAAGTATATTTTTCATCCTAGTCCACATGGCATATCTAGTTTTAAAAAAAAGGTCTTGTCTACATTGAAATGTCTAAAATGACATCTCGCTCTAAAGAAACCTATTGCTTATCTGATAAAAATAATATTTGTATACTAATCTTACTTTGAGTTCGATTTCAGTCAAAGGTTCACCTTATGGGATCAGTCACACAGCTCAGACACGCACGTCTTAGTCACGTTAACGGTTAGTCAAATTACAATACAAATTTTGACTTGCAGGTGACTGACGCGTCACGTGACTGTAAAACTTGTATTGAATTTTGACTGACCGTTGACGTGACTAATACGTGACCGAGCTGTGACTGAACTTTAGACTGAACTTAAACTTGTGAATGATCCATTAATCTATTAATCTACTAACGTCTAAAAATTGACACTCTTTGATGTAATGTCATAGGTCGCGGAACGATTCTAGAGATCTGAAATATATATTTAGATAATATATATATTTCTTTATATCTTTCTCCAGACACGTATAGTACCAGAAACACGATTCAATGATTTTGGCTCGATACATTTTAATTTCGAAAATACCACTTAAAATTTCTTAAAATCGAAATTAGGGATTCAAGTCGAAATTGCTTTAAATAATTTGTATCATCAATGTTCGTAATCGTGTAGAGTAGAAGCAAATTTTCTCTTTAATCGCTATAGTTATTTACTACGAATTTATTTACTGATTTTTGCGCGAAATCTGCCGAATCGGTTACGATCACGTGCGCTTCTATTTCTCATTTCTATCTCGATTTACGCTCTATTTTTGACATAGGCCCTTAAAACAGAGAAGTCTAAACATCCGGCCATCATGTACATACAAAACCAGACGTATAGTGACCCTACACACTTTCGATTATGCAAGCTCGGCTAACGACTCGTGAATCATGCGCCACCCCTCAAAGCGCTGTTTAACTGTCCTTGACATTAATGACGGACGCATTTAGCTTCTTTTTTCAACCATTCACTTTGGGTTAATATTCGTCCTAATTCGTTAAGCATTACATTAACTTAATAGGTAGTCTAAATGGTCCAAGTAATACTCTTAATACTTGTTAGTGGTTAACAGACAAACATAACTAAAAATATCCTTATTCTAGAACGTGGATACAGGGTCTAACTTTAGCGTTAACTTTAGGTACATATATTAAAAAAAGTTTTATGAAACAGATGAAAGAACTCTATCTAAACAATTTTACTAAATGCAATTTCATCTGGTATCACAGTTCAAAAAACAAAATTAATTACAAAAACTCAGACTTCGCCAGAACAAAGGCTTCACCGGTAAATGTTAGCATGATCATGAACAACAATAGTGACATACAAGCATCAGGGGCCCAATCGTGCTAATACTGAACGATAACACTAAAACAGTTACGTTGTCTTTTGGATTATACTAGCTTATGTCTTGTCTTAGATTTCTTATTTAAATTGTCCAAGATTGTCATCCTCGACCCCCTCCGAAAAACTGGCCTGGCTACGCCTATGACACTAGGCATACAGTACTAGGCACGTATCTTGAAATTTTTTCGACGGAGTAGGGATAAGTTCGCGCATGTGCTCTTGTGAGCGACCAATAGCGCGCGCCCCTCTCCCGCCGCCCGCGCCCCTCACCGCTACGCATACCCAAAATACGCGTTTCGCGCAATCCCCACCCGATTTCAAGATACGTGCCTCGTACTATAGTAGAGTGTTTTTCTGTAAACGAAACTCAAACGGTAGCAAATTAGCTTTAGTTTTATCGTTGAAAATTAACGTGATTGGGTCCCAGGTTATCAATTTAGTCCACACTGCGTTGCCGTTCACAATGTATGCGGTAATGCATCCCGACCTCGACGGGTAACGATGCGGAAAACAAGCGGTGCATCCCACCGGCCGCTGTCTTTTAGTTAGTTACAAAGTTACAACATACAATAAGCATAATCAAAAACAGATACATTTTAGTCTTTTCGGTAAAAAAAGACACAGAATTATTATAATATACTGTGATACCTACGAGAAAAAGTTGTACTAGGTAGGTAAGTTAAATCAGACAGAATAAATAATAAAACAATTTCTTGTAACGACATATGACATCTAGTTTGACCTTAAACAACGTCAGAAACTAAATGTTTGGGTTAGAATTATATCAACGGATCACTCTATACTTAAACCACGCACTTTGTATCAAAGCAAATCCGCTGTACCATTTCATAATAATCCATACCTACCTAGCATTTCTATTTCAATTTCACTTCGAAATGATCAAAATAGGCTTTTGTTGCTTTGACAGAGAACTACCGGTAAAGCTAACCTGAAAATTGGTGTATTTATAAACGCGGATTTGTCAGACATTTGAGAATCAGTCGGTCATTGCAATCATGTTTTCTCAATCTATCTCTAATTGGTATGCGAAAATCACATCCTATTGTTCTAAAGGACATCATCCATGTTTCATAAATTTTTGGATCCTCTTAAGTGCATGCTATGTAGATATATCGATAAATAAATAAAGCTGAAAAAAAAAAGTATCAAACAGTCAAATATTTCGACAGAAATTTATACCTAGCTTATAAGTATCAATAAGTCATTGTACCAATTATGAATAAAACGGGGTGCGATTTGTTATGTTAGAATAAGTCATAAGTTTATAGTACATACATATTTAATTAGACTGTAAGTTAAAAACTAAGGCGAGAACTACTGCCGACAAACTGCTGAGCAGTTTGGCAGGTGTTATTTTTGTGAAACACTGTATACATACTTAACGGAAAATAAATAAATAATAATAATAAAAAATTGCAATATTATCGATTAAGCCTTTGCAAATCACAGCTAAAGGACATCATCCATTTTGGTCCAAATGTGAAAGTGCCGGCCAAAAAGCAAAAATGCTTTATTCTGATAGATTTTGTCCATCTAAGCATTTTTTATTATGGCACCGCTTCACATTTGTGTCAAAATGTATGAAAACACAGACTTTTTGAACTCAATTAAAATCAAGAACAGCGGTGCTACAGCTTGGGTGCCATAATAAGAAATGCTTAGGCGGACAAAATCTATCAGAATTTGCTTTATAGCCGACTTTTTTACATTTGTACCAAAATGTATGAAAAGACAGACTTTTTGAACTTATTTAAAATCAAGTATATAGCTGTGCTACAGCTTCGGTGCCATAATAAAAAATGCTTAGGTGGACAAAATTTATCAGAATAAAGCATTTTTGATTTTTGGCCGGCCTTTTCACATTTGGACCAAAATGGATGATGTCCTTTAGCTGTGATTTGCAAAGGCTTAATCGATAATATTGCAACTAAGAGGATCGTCTACTAAAAAAAAAAAATACGCGTTATTATGGGAACTAGCGAGCGTCATAGATTTGACTGATTTCGTACCGTTGAATTTTTTAGATAAGTATGTTTTTACTCTGCGGTCCCAGTTCCAATACTGGTTCGAGTCAATAGGAAAACAAACGTTTTTTAAAATAGGATTTTAAGTGGGATGTTATCCTCATAAATACTTAACAAATACTTTTTAAAGCAATCTAAATAAGATACCTGCTTACAAACTCCTATTCGAGGCAAACATAAATAGAAAATTTATTATTTGTAAACGAGTGAGATTTTTATATGTTGTAGATATAACAATTTAATTAGCCTTCATTTTATAGGACGTTAACCTGATGGAAATAAACGACGTATGGTTAATTAAAACAAAAAATCAACATAACTGCGGTGGCGGCGCGGTGACGGGGCCGGGTCTCGGAAAATATTGCAACTTCAGTTCGTCGTGAATTTAATTAAAATTTTGCCGTAAAGTGGCCAGTTTGACGTTTGAGGTATTCCTCTGAGGTCTACACAATTTTAGAGTTGAATACGGTACATAAATGAAATAAAATAGATGAAAAAGTTTACGTGAAAAAAATTCTAATGTTATGCATACAGTCCAGAGGGTCTTTTTTATGCACAACGGGATTAGTGCTTGGCCTTCACCAGGCTGAAGGTGGAAGCGCACTATACCCGGAATCCTCATCACTGAGGAACTGGCTATCTTACTTCTAACTGCCGGAACACAACAATTTTTAAGTTGTTGTTATGGAGTCAGACTTAGGTAAGATGGTGGTAGCTAGCCAGGTGGACTTGAAATAAGCCCTACCACCAACCAAACCGAGTACAAATTGTACCAACCTCCTGCGGTAATCGAACCCGGGACCCACGCGTCTTTCACGGGTGGGCAAACCACTAGACCACAGAGGCGGTTTTTAGCTAAAAACAATAAAGTTAATGTAAGCTTTGATATGACAGGTGGATGTGATACATTGATATTTCTTTACGGCACAAATAAAAAAAATACTAAAGCAAAGTAGATGGGTGTAATAACCTTATTGAATAATTTCACGAATCGTGTAAATACTACGTGATATTGGCGGAATTGTACTTGACCACAGAGCAAGCTATTCATTAAGAAAAAGAAGAAGAAAGTAGTTCACATCCATTTGTCAAATCAAAGCTTACATTAACTTCTTAAGCTTTCTCATATGAAAACTTATGATTTATATGAATTGATTGTGTTCCATTAAAAATAATAAATTTAATTCAAAAATGAAACTTTGATTTACGTATTTTTACGTTTGATTACGTACAAATCCGTTTCCATTTTTTCTAATTTACGGTACATATCATATTTAATCCATATTATATTTATTGTTAAGTACCTAATTATTATTGTTTTCACGCCATATCCGCTGAAGCGTTTTGAAGAATTTTGGTATCCATCCATCCTCGCTCGAGCAAGTGTTGAAGTAAGACGTGTACAAGTATCACCGAAGTAGTGGAAGAATCAATTCTCATCTTTATAACTTCAATAATAAGATACGTTTTAGCTAGTTGTTATAGTCCGTGAGTGCAACCTACTAGCGTTGTGTTTGTTTGAGTGCAGGATAGTATACGCAAAACTATCAGATAAAATGTTTCACTCACCTATATCTAGCCAGCAAGGCAAGTGCTCATCATATCCAGATTTGTCTATTGAAAGACACGATGGTGAAAACAACCTGATAAGAAATATAAACATAAGAAAGCGCAAAAATCCTGATAATGAAGATTTCTTTGATATTAAGGAATCACTTATGAAATCATTCAAAGAAATGATGAATTCTGAAATTTCTGAGATAAAAGCGCAAAATAACGAAATTCTAGCAACAAATAATAAGATTCTAAAATTATTAGAAATTAATGCCGCCAATTACAAAGATATTTGCGACAAGGTGGAAACACTGGAATTAAAAAATAAAATGGCTTTGCAACGTATTGATGATCTAGAAGTTCAGCTGAATGGAATCCAAAGAAAATTATCTATGAACATGGTGGAAATAAGAAATATTCCTAGAAAGGACACTGAGAATGTGCAAGACATTGTAAAAGGATTGTATAATGTACTACAAACTCCACAAGTTTGCGGTACAAATATATACAGAAAGGGTAAAAATAATGCACCAATAATTATAGAATACAATGATATGAAAGAAAAGGAAACATTATTAAAAGCTGTTAAAAAATATAACATCACTCATAAAGAGAACCCATTAAATACTGAAAACTTGGGCATTGTTGGAGATAAAGCTAAAGTGTATATATCTGAGCCTCTTACGGCGATGTCTAAGAAGATACTTACGGCTGCCAGGGATCTCGTAAAGGAAGGAGTTTATAAGTACTGCTGGACATCTAGAGGGAACGTCTTGCTGCGAAAAGAAGAAGGCCAACCAGCAATTGCAATAAAATCACTGAGCCAAGTCAAGGATTTAATCATGGATTGACTATCATATGTGAGGATTGCAGACTCGCGGTATATTTTAGTACTTAAGATTAACACTTTCTTTTCGAGCATGTCTAGATTTAAGCCAAATATTTTCTATTTTTGTTTACTTTATAACTGCCAGATATTAATTTATAATATTATGTTAGACACTTATACATATTTTATATTTATTATATCATTGTCCTACCATAATTTTCTCATACACAGCTATTCAGTTACAATTAAATATCATAAACAAATGCATTCAATTGGACATAAACAACTGTCATGTAAGACTCGGAAACCCTCGCTGCTGGCCAAACTAAAACTATACCTTCTAATTTTTATACACATGTTAAATCATGATAGTAAATGACCTTCATGATATAGCCACTGATGTTGACAATAATGTCAATGTTGGTGACTCAGTCTTGGTCAGCAAGCCAGAGATGTTTCGGCAGTATAAATCTGATTCAGATAAATCACTTCAAATTATAGTTCAAAATATCAGAAGCGTCAATAAAAACCTCGAAGACTTTAAAGTGTTTCTTGCTAGAAGTGATATAAATTATGACCTCATTATACTTACTGAGTGTTGGCTAGAGGGCTCAGACTTGATACCAAAAATAGACCAGTATAATAATTTTAACAGTGTCAACCATATTAACCAAAATAGTGGTGTGATTATATATATTCGTGAGAACATAACTAATGTGACAGTATTCGAGCCAAATATTGTTGATGCTGATTGTCTGGTAATGAAAATCGGTCAAAGTCATGCCTTTATCTGCATATACAGATCACCCTCGTTTGTCTCCATATCCAATTTTCTTAAAACTTTAGACGAACTCTTAATGGACTTAAAGTATGTGCCAAATATCTATTTGGTGGGAGACATAAATATCGACATTAATGACAATAATACTGATTTGAGATCCGAAGAGTACTTAGATCTTCTTGCAACCCATTGTTTCTTACCTAGCCACGAAATACCCACGCGCCGTGATAAATGTATTGATCATTGCTTTGTCAAGTCAAATCACAAAATCATGACAGTAGTTTGTGAACCGACGGTTACTGATCATAGTTCTTTGTATCTATCCATACCATGGTTAAGCCATTGCATAAATAAAAATAATGAAAGAGTTCATAAAAAACTTTGCCATAGTACGGTATGTCAGTTGTTAAAACAAACCGACTGGAATAGCGTACTATCAATAAAAGACCCTAATTGCGCTACGGAGTGTCTGATTGAAACACTATCTGATATAATTAAAAAGGCATCCTATCAATCAAAGACACCAAATAGGCAAAAAATATTACAACCATGGGTAACCCCAGGCTTATTACGCTGCATGAGATTTAGAGATGTCTTGCACCAGAAACATCTCAAATCTCCAGACGATAGGGAGCTTGAAATTACTTTCAAGAGATATAGGAATCATTGCAATGAGATTTTACATAAATTAAAACATGAACACGATAAACAAGAGTTGGAAAGCTGTAAAAATGATGTCAAAAAAACCTGGAACGCCATTAAACGAGTATGTAGTCTTAATAAGTCGGTAAAAAACAATGAACCCAGTGAATTATATAAACTTAAATCTAACCCACAAGACTCAGTTAATCACATAAATGAATACTTCGTAAACGTTGGTACTAAACTATCAAATAATATATTACAGAGACTAAACATGACGGAAATTGAGCTTAGGCAGCAATTCAAGAGTAATGACGCTCCCTTGAACTCCCTTATGATGTTTGATACTGATGAAGCGGAAGTAATTCAAATAGCTATGTCACTAAAAAATAGTAATTCTACGGGTTGGGATGGAATATCATCTATATTTATAAAAAAATATATTCAGTTCATAGTTGTACCTTTATCACACATTTACAATTTATGTTTATCGATGGGAAAATTCCCCAATGTACTAAAAGACTCTGTTGTGGTTCCTGTGTTTAAGTCGGGGGAAAGAGACAGTATCACTAATTATCGTCCAATATCTCTTCTACCTACCATTGCTAAAATTTTGGAAAAAATAATAAACATTCGTCTAGTTCGTTACTTAAATAAAAACAATATTATCTCCCCAAACCAATATGGTTTTAGAAACAAAAAATCAACTGTGGATGCAATTGAGACTTTGGTCTCAGAAGTAGCGCAAAGTCTTGACAGCAAAAAAAAGTGTATTGGGATTTTTTTAGATTTGGCCAAAGCGTTCGATACTGTCTCTATCCCCTTGCTAATCTGTAAGCTGGAATCCATTGGTGTACGAGGTGTCCCGCTGGACCTTCTGAAGGATTACCTAACTAATAGGACGCAACGTGTAAAACTTGGTGACGTCCTTAGTTCACCTTTAGGGGTCAAGTTTGGGGTACCGCAGGGGTCAGTACTTGGACCCATATTATTTCTGATTTATGTGAATAACTTATGTAATACACAATTACCAAACTCAAAAGTTATAACCTTTGCCGATGATACAGTCATATTGTTTCAGGATGAAAGTTGGGCTGAAGTTAAACTATTAGCTGAAGAAGGACTACGAACTATTATTAAATGGCTTGACTCTAATTTACTAACATTAAACCTACTTAAAACAAAATATATTACATTTAGTATAAAAGATGATCTTCAGCCCCACTATAACCTTGTAATTAAAGCACATAGCTGGAATTGCACTAATGACCAAAATTGTGATTGTTATGCTTTATCATCTACCACCAACATCAGATATTTAGGTGTAGAAATTGATAAAAACTTAAATTGGAAACATCATATAAGTAAGCTCAGGAGTCGAATACGTAAGCTTGTACCTGTTTTCAAAAGGCTTAGAAACTTAAAAGATCATAAGATCAACAAAATTGTATACATATCTCTTTGCCAATCAATAGCTACATATGGCATTTCTTCGTGGGGTGGCGCTAAAAAGACCATCCTCTTGAACATTGAAAGAGCATTAAGATGTATTATAAAAGTTATAAACTTTAAACATTTCAGATACCCTACAAATAAATTATATAAAGAATTTGATGTTTTAAACATTAGACAGCTCTTTATCAAAACCATAATTCTAAAGCAACACCAATGCCAAAGGCGTAATATTAGGTCTTTAAGAAGAAATTATGAAGTGTTTGATATTCCTTCGTGTAGAACTGCTTTTGCACGGAATTTCTTTTTCTTTTTGGCACCATTGGTATATAACCGGATCAATAAAACAAGTAAAATAAATGAATTGTCAAGATTTAACTGTAGAAAAACACTGGTGATGTTTCTGAGTAAATTAAATTATGATAGTACTGAAAAGCTTATAGAAATTACTGTGTAGGTAAATAAATAAACACTATATATAAAATTACATACCTAATATAACATATAAATATATATATAAACTTATATATTTCATTACAATAAACTAGTTACAATTGCTATAGTTATTATATTTATCATTACCATATCTACTACGTTATTTATATATAAATTTTATAATTTGATATAATCAGATGTATTTAACAAGGAGACATTACACGTTAATTAACTTTTATTTACATTACTCAAGATGTTTTATTTTTAATTTTCATAAACTTTACACTATTGTCTGGCAGACCGTTATAAAAACATAATTTAAATTTTAATCATAAAGTTAAGCACAAAACTTATTCTATTATTCATTATATTCAGTGAAATATTACTAGTTAATTTATCTTATAAAACAAAATGTTGTTTGTAAGCAAAACATCTGGTATAATGTGCGTTTACTATGTTGTTTACGTAACTTGATACGCGCTATCGTATCTTTTGTAAGCAGTTTATTTTTTCTCTCTTTTTTAGTCTTAAGTGATTACTATACTGCAATATTCATCCATATATCTTATGAATTAGAGATGTTTTTACCATGGAGTGAGAATCTTACCTTGCCGTAACACAGTCTCGACTAGCACGGAAGGTAAAGAACACTTTTTGTTGTGACACCCTCAATTTACAATTTTGTCTAAATTTTTTAACAATATTGGAAATTTAATACCTTTGGAAGATCTAAAATAAGTAAACATTGTAAACTTAACTTTGTGTTGTTTGTTCGAATTAGAAAACTGACAAACTGGATGTTAGGTAAGAATGTAGTTGTACTTTGATTGTTGCAAACACATGTAATTATTGCCAAATAAACTTATTATTATTATTATTATTATCCATCAGCCATTTTTAATGTCTCCACTGGAGCGTGCGCAGGCCTTCCTTATGGGTGGATAAGGAGGATGGGCCATAACCCACCACGCGGCCCCAGTGCGGATTGGTGGGTGTTAATGGCTGCAAATGCACCCGGGACCAACGGCTTAACGTGTCTTCCGAAGCACGGAGGAGCTCGAGATAATAAATTTTTGGTCACCCATCCCATGACCGACCCTTGCGAAAGTTGCTTAACCTCCGCAATCGCTGGGCCAGGCGCTAAACCACTGCGCCATCGAGCTCCTCCAATAAAGGAATATATTATGAACCGTGGAGAAGGCCATAGTATTCTACCTCTGTTATTATACCAGGAATTCCCACAGCCAACGTTGAACAAAAAATTACACGTGAACGAATTCGCGAGCAAATGAAGATTAATATAATTTATGAAACTAATTTCTCAGATAAAATTTGTAGAAAAACACACCGATGATACAGCCGAAATGGGGTGGCAGATTTTATTTTCTTATCATTAAACCTGGTGTGAAAAATGATACCCCTAACGCACCATACAGTCGTATAAATGACATAAACCTAGCCAATAGCCCCGCGGGGCCAACGTCCGACCTTATCCCCGTATGACCCTACCACGGCCATCGCACCGTGTGCTAGGCAACGAACGACGCGACGCAACACGACAGATTGTCGCGCATTTGTTAAAAATCTGTGTTACTGGCACATGGTGAGTGGATGACTCACTGACTTGATGTTCGATTGTCGGTGATGCGTTTTTGTTTGTTTGTTTTGAAATGTTTGTAGTTGTCGGTGATGCGTTTTCGTTTCTGCAGATCAATTCATATTTTTCCAATGAGTAGCGCGGATTTTAGGTCCTCCTACAGAACAAAGAAAAAAATGTGTTCTGTGGATCCTTCTATAGAAACTTTCGTGTTTAAATGGAACACCACTTTAATTTTGATCAGTCAACTTTGAATAAACAAAGAGTGAAATAAATAAACGGAATGTAGTAACGTTATACAAGCTAACGATCATATAAATCCTAAAGCATGTAGGTAGTGGCGACAAGGAAGAGGAAGCACATACCCTCAGAGGTAAATATTCATGGCAACATTAGGTGTTGCTATTCAGCCCGTGACCACCGCCCACTCTCGTTGTCCTGGCCTTCCGCAATAAACTCCTTTGCTTCTAGGAATTGTATTTTAAAAAGGTAAAATAATAGGTTTCACTTGTTCACAGGGGTGGATAACACGAAAAAGGGGAAAAATTCGAACTTGTCACCTTTTACCAAAAATAATCTGTGAATGCAAGTTTTCTAGTACTGCAAATTGTCAACAAAACTTTTTTCGAGAAAAAGTGACATTAGGTGACAAGTTCGTCTTTCCCTCTGTAGTTTTCTTGCCTAATGGTAAACAGGCACGATAGTTCTCCAAGCCTATAAGTAAATTTGGTGCTTTATGGAATAATTAGTCACATCTCTATCTTGCGTAACTTACGTAATTATGAATTTCTTGGTTCATTCTGGTTCCGGACGAGAAATATATGAAAATGCCTTATTTGATTACTGCAGAAAAATTACACCTACCCTGATAATTTTTTAAATATCGCTAGCTTCAACAATTATGCTGATTTAGTGGAGTTTAGGCCAGTTTATCAAGTTTCGGATATGTTCCCATTAACTTACATGACAGATAATTTCATAGAAATTCTGTTCAATTTTTTAAATTAAACCAGAAGATAGCGCTATTAGGAACCTAGACAACAAGCCTCAAATTTATATAGAGTCGTTTTATAAAGTTAGATATTATTTCACTCCGTATAAATTGAATATAAATTTCCACGTACAATTATTCTGTTAATGTAATTAAACCGCACCCATCGAGGGCAATGGCATGCCATAATAATACTTTGGGTGACGCCTTTATGGAAAAAATACTAAATTGCTAGGGCACTAACGTAGACTACCTACGCACTTATACACTCTATTAATACGGTCGGAAAAGTAAATAGCTAGAAAAAGTTCAGCAATGAAAAATACAACATTGAACCAGGTCTCATTTTATAAATCTCTTTCTAACATCAGTGCAATAATAACTTAATAAACCAGTCAGTAATGGCTGTTGGATACCGTTTCAAGTTCATTATAATTGCAATCCAAGATGATTAATCGATTTTTACTAAAAAGGAGTAGTGTATTGTTAGGTGTACACAAACAAAAACACCTGAGTGAGCTCATAGCCCGATTCGGAATGCCACGCCGACATCGGCAGCGATCTGTGAATTGTGTACAAGATGGACGGCTAAATTTAGTAACATTTTTATTTTCTAGTCCTCAAAGGTATTTATTTGATAATAACCTCTAAGTCTAAGTCATTATAGTCTCATTTTATGACACTACTTAGCATGAGGGGTTAGGTAATATAAATAAGTTAGATGATAGTCCCCTCTCTCAGACTAGTGGTCCAAGAAATTGATGTCAGTTTAAGTTAGAAAAAAATTCTTTCTCAGATGGGAAATTAACTAAAATAGAGGCGATTGGTATTTTTTTTCCTAATACTAATTAAATTAAGCTCACAAAAATAGCGAATGATCGGGTAACAATAAATTTTCATTTTGGGTATTCATCATCATCATATCGTATGGCCGACTGCGTCATCATCCTAAACCTCCAGTTTTAAGTCTCTTAGCCACTCCTCGGCTGCGGGCGTCAGTTGGTGGAGTTCCCTTAAACCACCACCGGGGAAACAGTACAGCGGGCAGTCCTCAGCGACGTGTTGTAGGGTCTGGTCTCGGGCCCCGCATTCACAGGCTGCTGAGTCTTTTAGGCCCCATTTATGTAGATGGTGATTTTGGGTATTAAAAATACTGAATACAGCGTACTGAAATACTTAGTGGGCGAAGAAGCGAGGGCGACTACAGATATTGAAAATGGGTGACTTCAAAATACAAATTGAGTAACTAGTTATTCAGAACGGGCGACCCAATTACTACTTGGGCGACAACCTTAGGGCACACAAAACATTTAAAATTTGGCATATATTTTATTTATCAAAAAGGTGACAATTATCCTAATCGACATAACGAAAAACAAACAAACAATAAACCAGCCTAATCAAAAAGTTTTAAAATACCATGTTGGTTAGCTTAAATCAGTTACATAGTTACCTAAAGTCTGTTCATCCTTACTTGTCACAGTTTTTGACAGTTGTCATACATTTTTTAAACTTAAATCGTTATTTAAAAATATGTTAGTAAGTTTATGAAATTATTGTTAATTTATCAACAATTTATTTCGTAATCTATGTGTGGAAAACCATTTGTTTTATTTCAATAAAGAGTGGGTGAAGATTGTTTACCATATAAGACAAGTAAGGATGGACAAACTTTACTTGGTATAATAGTTGCCCACTCAGTATTTTAGTCACCCATTTAGATTATTTGTCACCGACATATAGTCGCCCGTTTTAAGTATTTTTGTCATCCACTGTTTGTCGCCCGTTTAGTTATTTTATAGCCCAAAAATAAATTGCTGCCCGGTTTAGTATTTAAATATCCCATTAACAGTCGCCTTTAATTATTTCCAGTCACCCAATTAATTAATTCCCTTTGTAAAATATTGTTCCTT
The DNA here is from genome assembly GCA_943789525.1 of Agriphila geniculea. NCBI lineage: Eukaryota > Metazoa > Arthropoda > Insecta > Lepidoptera > Crambidae > Agriphila > Agriphila geniculea. The sequence continues at coordinate 24,284,662 of OX038875.1, read as the reverse complement.
CTGGTAAAGCTGATATGATAAGCTTCTCGAGCCCATTCTATTGTCTCGGCTGGTATAGAGACTGCTTATTATGTGAGCTTAATTGAATAATTAATTATTTCAGTTTCAGAAATGCAAAGATGTAACTTTAAATATTGATGTGTGTGTTTGCTGGTGTATAGTTGGTCTTCTAGATCGTTATTTACAGCTAGTGGCGGTCAAGTTAACGGGACACACAGTGATGCGCTCCGCTGGCGGCGAGGTGCTGCGCCCGCGCACGCGAGATGACCGCTCTCGACAATCTCGACACTTAGCTTGCGGTAGCTATGAAATTGCCACGCCACTTTATATGCTAACGCCAAAATAACTATTTTGGAAAAGAAATTTATGTAGCTTACTTCCGTAAACAATATAATACAAGATGCAACACCCACCCGCCCGCAAAAAAAATGCACATGCACACCACAAAATATCAGTGCACAATACCTGCATTTAGTCAGACAGCAACACACCTTGCACCTTCACCAATTAGACTAGTCTACACGTGTTTCGACTACCCGGAGCATTGTCAGGAGTTAGATCATGCGTAAACCAGCACCGAAATTTCGGTGGTGTTGGTGTCTGGCTAAATGCAGGTATTGTGCATTGATATTTTGTGGTGTTCATGTGCATTTATTTGCTGGCGGGCGGGCGGTGCATCTTGCATATATTGTCACAGAATAACTAATAGTACATTTGCGGAAGTAAGCTACATACATTTCTTTTTCAAAGTGGTTTAGAACTTCCGCCAAGTGACGCCTGATTCAATCAAATACTGCCAAAATAACTACTTAAACCCATTTTTTTTCTAGTCTTAACTCACAGATGTAAATGCGAACATAATTCGCTTCGAAGATCATACGGTTTTTTTTAGTAAAGTGTGCTAACAAAAGAAGGATAGTAGAGCCACTAATTAATTCATCAGATTAAAGTTATATAAAAGCGAGTTATAGATACCAAATCTACCATAGTGATTCCAATTCAATAACACATTCAAATCAATTTCAATTTTGTCAAAATCCTTTCTTTCAATATTAGAACCGAGTACCTATCTTAAGCAGATTTAATTATTACAATTACAATTGCAATTAGTCCACTTAATGATCGCAAAATATTAGCTCACTACGGCGCTGGTATCGATAATAGGGTATTTGACAACATTGAAAATATACTACAAATTGTGGTCATCCTAACAGATATTGGCGTAAAAAACATATTTAACTATTATATAGACTAAATTAAGTCGATTAATTTACTAATTTCACCTAGAAAAATGCAATAATTTTTGAATTTTTTCTGTGGCGAAAACACTCTAAGATGACTGATGACGTCACTTACCTGTAAATAACGGCTTCAGGCGTTTGACACGACCATAGACTAAGGATCCGCGATTGATGGCTGTCAAATGGCTAAGGATATTACAATGTTTACAGGCTAGTGACGTCAACAAGTCACGGTGTCCAGCGCCATAGCGTTTTTGGCGCGGTTTTAAAATTTTAAACTTTAACACTGTTTTTTTTTAAATAAAATACATTATTTTTTTCTGAAATATCAATGTGGTGCGCTTATTACGTAATAAGGAATAATTTAAAATGGTTTTCCAAAATTAGTCAAATAGCCTATTTCAGAGTAAACATGATGAACCCAGACCTCGTCCAAGACCCAGACACTTTTTTTTCAAGTTCGCTGACTTGCCCAACTTTTGTTTTAACCATACCTAGTTATTACTTAACGATGACATATAAAAGGCAAGCGTTTACGTAAAATACGACGATTAGGTGTGGTCTGTGCATATTCATGAGCTGTTATTTTATTATGCTGTGGTTGCATACAAAGGAATGGGTTGGATGATACACACACATACTAAAATTTCGCTAGGGTGATATCGGGGTTTGAATTTGGCTATTAATTTTAATATGTAGACGTATAAGCTTTGTTAGACCATAAAGCTTATAGATAATTCACATTAGACATTATTTTCGAATAACCGTGTATGTGCCGGCCTAGAATAGCACTACCCCCTATCATGGGTGTCGTATAAGGCGACTAAGGGAGCATAGCCTTCAAAAGACGGGCAGCAGCGTCTCCAATAAACCTTGGCCTACTGCGATCGCCAACCCGCCTGCCAAGCGTGGCGATTATGGCAAACCCCCCCCCCTCATGCACAATGGATCGAAAACTCAGCCCCCAGTCCCCGGCAGCCCCGCTATTCCTAGCTACGGTAGCGGCTACGGTAATGGCGGGGCAGGGGGTGCTAAGAATCCCCGGGTGCGGCTCGGCTACCAAAAACAACGGCGGCAGTGAAACGTGGTCGCTAACTATGCGTCTCATAAGGAGGCTCAAGGTCACCCAACGTGCAATGGAGAGAGCCATGCTGGGCGTTTCCCTGCGTGATCGAATCAGAAACGTGGAGATCCGCAGGAGAACTAAAGTAACCGACATCGCTCGAAGGATTGCTTTAGTTCTCCTGCGGATCTCCCCAACTAGCAAAAAGATCGTTTAAGCAATTACTCTCTCGACTATGGATCGTAAAACACTCGTATGAAAGATCCTATCATTTCAAAAAGCAGTATAAAAGCAGCTTTCTAGATCTTTCAGCATTCAATGCTTTTTGGCTCTATAAATATGTCTAGTAAACGTGGACTCGACGAATTCATATCGCATTTACTCAACAATTGTATAAAGATATCTCTCAATCGCATTCAGACAACCTTTAGTCTTATGACAGGTCTTTAAAAGCAACCAAATTGCTAATTTGTCGTAAAACTAGCTTTTATAGCACCGTCTTTCGTCACCTAATTTTTACAGCAATATTGTGGAGTAAAAGCTGTTTATTCAACAAATTAGATTCTCAGTTACTATTACAGCATCTAATGTCATATCACAGCTTTTGGCAAGGCTTTAATTCGACTTTACTATTAAAGTTGAGAAAACGCTATCAAATGATCTACTACAGGTCCAAAGGTGCACAAAGATAATTTTGGAAGCCATCATGCAGCATAATAGTGGTATGAAAGTTAAATAAAATCTTTTACAGCAGTGTGGAAAATGGACAATAATCGGTGGAAAAAAACTTAAAGGAAGTGAGGGTTCCGACGGAAAGTTAATAAGATGTTGAAACAATTGAAACAATCAACATCAACCAACGGATGAAGAACAAATACTTAATATTAGTGCGGATTCAGAAGGAAATATTACGCTTCTATAGATTGTTTGTAAACCGTATGATAGATTGACGATTTAACATTGCGCTAAGGAACCCTAAACTAACTGCAATGGCGCTCTTAGAAGTCGTAAAATGGAAACCTCATGTCTATTTTTCGGCTAAGAGCTGAGTGAATGCTTTGTGATGATAATTGAAATGCTATTAATGGCGAATTTATTTTATCTATTATATTAATATTATTTGCGATCCATTATTTACTAGAAATCTTGTGGCCCATGAAAATATTAAATACAAATGTAAGGATTATAGACGAAAAAATTAATTCCGCATATGAAAGTAAGACTTATGAGCTAACTTTAATAGCTTACCTTTATTGTCATTATGGCTGTAAAATCGTAAAGGTATACTTAGCATGGCCATAATATTGCAACATACGTTTATTTTTATTTCCTTCGTTTACGCGAACACAACAGTGACAACACGCACTGTCTATGAGTGCTACTTGGTTGCATTCACACGATCAAAGTGTCGAGTGATTGTAACCGCACTCCTATTATTACCACTAATAAGTCGAATGAAAGAGGTTCTACTGACTATTATAGCACCAGTAGCACTTGAGTTGCGATTACTCTGCATTCTTTCAATTAAAACGCAATTCAGACGATAATCTTACGATATTTTCGTCGAATTAAAGCCTTAATTGCCAAAAGCTGTGATATGACATTAGATGCTGTAATAGTAACTGAGAATCTAATTTGTTGAATAAACAGCTTTTACTCCACAATATTGCTGTAAAAATTAGGTGACGAAAGACGGTGCTATAAAAGCTAGTTTTACGACAAATTAGCAATTTGGTTGCTTTTAAAGACCTGTCATAAGACTAAAGGTTGTCTGAATGCGATTGAGAGATATCTTTATACAATTGTTGAGTAAATGCGATATGAATTCGTCGAGTCCACGTTTACTAGACATATTTATAGAGCCAAAAAGCATTGAATGCTGAAAGATCTAGAAAGCTGCTTTTATACTGCTTTTTGAAATGATAGGATCTTTCATACGAGTGTTTTACGATCCATAGTCGAGAGAGTAATTGCTTAAACGATCTTTTTGCTAGTTGGGGAGATCCGCAGGAGAACTAAAGTAACCGACATCGCTCGAAGGATTGCTTAGCTGAAATGGCAATGGGCAGGACAAATAGCGAGAAGAACTGATGGCCGTTGGGACGGAATGGTTCTGGAATGGCGACCGCGCACCGCACGACGCTCCGTGAGTAGGCCCCCGACAAGGTGGACCGATGATCTGGTTAAGGTCGCGGGAAGCCACTGGATGCGGGCAGCTCAGGACCGATCGTCGTGGAGATCCTTAAGGGAGACCTATACCCAGCAGTGGGTGTCGTGCGGCTGATATGATGATGATGATGATTATTTTCCAATTAGTTTCTTTAAACGATGTCAACTCCACCCGGCACTACATTTTCATGGCACTATCTCTTTTCATCACACTCAAACATAGTTCACTAGAGCAAGAAATACACTCGTACGCGTCCGCGCTCTACAGCATTGATGAGTCGGTCGTTGTTCAGCGATATAATTTAGTCAAATATTGCATATTACAAGGCTTTTACCCCAACGTAACATTGCACGTTCCGTTCAAAGCAGTTATAGGATCGCGAACTGGTATGCAGTGAAAGTCAGGACAGCTTTCATCTCGCCGCTTACTGGTCGAGCATTGTGAAACTGTTATAGTTATTGATATGCGCACTAAATTAAATCAGATTGGTTTGCAAGCGAAGAGAAATGAGGAAATGTCAACATTAATCAATTTAAAAACGTTTATTTAACGCAATTTGTTTGTTTATTTAGTAAGGAGATAAAAACCTATTGACTTTTAATAAGCATTTTTAATAATTTTGTGAAAAAAATATTTTACAATTATTTGTACAGTCACGAGCAATAACATGTACACACCATATAACTTTGTCACATTACGTTTTGAATAACCTAGGTATTACATTATCACACTGAGAGATAAATTGATTGAATGTGACATAGTTCTAAAGTGTGTACGTACGTACATCTTATTTGCTCGTGTCGTGACTGTACTCTAGTGTTTCTCTTAAATATGTACGTTTTTTACACTTACTACTTTAGTGTTTTTTATACTGACTACTCTAATGTTTTTTTATTTATAATATCATGCCGACTTTCAATTTGCATTTTTAATAACTTAGTGAAAAAAAATTACAATTATTTCACTCTAGTGTTTTTTTTATACATATTTTTTTTTTACATTTACCACTTTAAACTAGTGTTTTTTATATTTACTACTCAAGTATTTTTTATTGTATATAGTATAAAATTTCTCTAAGCCACATTTGAAACCCTAAAGATAAGAAGAGGCCAAAGATGGAGCGAGCTTGCCCCGAGTGTGTATCTTCAATCTTCAATAAGATTTATGTAGGTAATTAATTATATTTCATGTTTGCGGACGCCCCAGAAATCAGCGCTGCCGCGTCAAAAAATCTAGCAAAAAATGTTTAGCAAACAAGTAAAAAAAATATACATTTACTGTCGTACTGACACGTTTTATCAATAAATAGAGCCCTATGGGCATGTTTACCACAAAACGGCTGATTTGGGTTTGACACACATGGTTTATAACCTGGATTAAAACTTTTTTACCCTGGCCAAAGTTTCCCTAGGGTCCACGCAGACTAAGTTGTGGGCGGAAGCTAGTATATGTAGTGCTAGTATGTTTTCATTCATTTTGTCACTTACCATCAGACATTTTTAATGTCCACACTGCTGGGGCACAGGCCTTCCTTATGGGTGGATAGGATGGCCTGTGCCAATTCTCCTTATCCCACCACCTAACCCCACCGCAGATTGGCGGGTGTTAACTGACTGACTGTCTGACTGAACATGCCTTCCGAAGTATGAAGGAGCTCGAGATAATAAATTTTTGGTCACCCATCCCATGACCGATCGTTGCGAAAGTTGCTTAACCTCCGCAATCGCTGGGCCAGGTACTAAACCACTGCGCCATCGAGCTCTTCAATACGCAATTTTGTCACTTATTATATACATAATTAATTAAATAAACGACCAAATTGATCCAATTAAATTAGTCATTTATCGTTGTATCAAATCAGGTATTTTTGGTTTTTGGATATATTCTTGGTAATGTGGAAGCAATGTTAAATCCAAGTTTTCGACCTCGGCAGACGACCGGGTCATTCTCTAAAACAAAATAAAAGGTACCTTTATTAAGTTTTTAACGATTTTGACCCAGAAGGACTAGTTTTTCATCAAAATTGTGTAAGACAGTTTTAAAGAAGGTTAAATTTGCAACCACTTGAAGGTAAAACGGTTTTGATATGATTGATAGTTTTGGAGACACAGCTTTTCAAAATTTAGCCAATTTCTAAAAATACAATTTTTTACCTAAATTATTTCATGTTATTTGGAAGTATTTATGTTTCTGAAGCTTTATTTCCAACTAACCTCCACCCGCGACTTCATCCGCGCTTGATTTGATGCAACCATTACCCCCTTTTCATGTCTTATTTTACTGGGTTAAATTATGTACCTACTATCCCTGAATGAGTAACGAGTGCATTTACAAGACTGGTCATTTCTGTAATTGTTTTTTTTATATGGTCAAAATAAAACGCGGCGAAGGTGACATAATATATATTATCTTTTACCTGTTTGTTTAGCCACAGAATGAAACTTGAGACACTTTGCGGTTACTTTGAGCTCCTACAGAATCTATTTGTTATGTTACATAACAAACTTTGCGTACAACCTTACCTTTTAAAAACATTAATTTTTGTATTTTTACAGAAAAAATAAAATGGCTTGTATAAAAAAAGGTAATCTATCAAATTATTGTAGTACTTACAATGTAGCATTTACATGTTGTTTTTTACTCTCATAACTGATTTTAATAAAACTTTATGTGTAATTTTTAATGTCCATGGTCTAGTATTTTTAGAAGTTATCACTACATCCCTTCGTAGTCATTCGTAGAAGTAGATATAGAAATGTGTCAAAAACAGCCCTTTTAGCAGTTTTGCTATTTACTTCTAGCAGTGACTACGAGGGAATAATGAGACCGTCTATCTTAGCCCTAAAATTCCACGTAAACAGTTTACGTTTTTCTACTCATGTGACGTAAAGTTTTATTAAAATTGTGTATTAGAATTACAATCTTCTCTTATATAAAAGTGAAGGGGTGACTGACATATCAACGCCTAGCCCAAACCACTGGACCTAGAGACTTGAAATTTTGTACATAGATACTTTACGCAGTGTAGGCATCCACTAAGAAAGGATTTTTGGAAATTCTACCCCTAAAGGAGCGAAAAAGGGGTTCAAAGTTTGTATGAAACAAAAAATTTAAATAGACATTTCGACTTGAAACTTAGTAGAAGTACTTCTAAAAGCAAATAATAATCAAACACGGTGGTTCGTGGTTTTCCGAAAATCAGTCCTTTAGGGGGTCAATAGGGTAAAAAAGCCACGCATAGCCCAAACCACTGGAACTAGAGACTTGAAATGTTGTACATAGATTTTTTACACAGTGTAGACATCCATTAAGTAAGGATTTTTGGAAATTTTACTCCTACAGGGGTGAAATGAGGGTTCAAAGTTTGTATGGAAAAAAAAATAGACAATTCGACTTGAAACTTCGTAGGAATACTTCTAAAAACAAATAAGCAAACACGAGTTTCGCGGTTTTCCGAAAATCAACCCTTTAGGTGGTAAATGGGGATAAAACAGGCCAAAATTAATATGGGTATCGTTATTGAGGTTCTATGGGATATTAATTGCGAAAATGGCATTTATTTTTAAATTCCGACACGGTAGAAATGATTCATCTCCTAAAGGGATGAAGTTGGGCTTAAAGTTTTGCATAGAAAAAAAAAATATAAAATAGACATTACGACTTGAAACTTCGTAGGAGTATTCTATAAACAAATAATCAAACATGTATTTCGTGAATTTCTGAAAATCAACTTCTGAGGGGGTAAGTGGGGTAAAAAAGCCCAAAATCGATAAGAGTGTCGTTATTGAGATTTTATGGGATGTTGATTGCGATAATGGCATTTATTATTTTTAAGTCCAACATAGTAGACATTATTCAACACCTAAAGGGGTGAAATGGAGCTCAAACTTTGTATGGAAAAAATATTAAATATAGACATTACGAGTATTATGACTTGAAACTTCGTAGGAGTGTTTCTATTAACAAAGAAGATAACAAAGTATTTCGTGAATTTCTGAAAATCGGCCACTTAGGTGGTAAATGGGATAAAAGACTGAAATGGGGTTTACATTTTTAATGGAAAAATAATACGAGAACGGGAACAAGAATGAGAACGAGAACGGGAAAGGACTACTAATATTATAAATGTGAACGTATAATGTTCGTAAAAAACGGCTGAACGGATTTGGAATGGCACACAGATAGTTATAGCCTGGGTTAAAACATAGGATACTTTTTATCCCGATCAAAGTTTCCCCTGGGATTTTCCGAATGTCCACGCGGATGAAGTCGCGAGCAAAAGCTAGTATTAAATAAAATTCACCGTGGCGCTACTTTCGGTCAGGGTGCCACCTTAAATAATAGACATTCGAAGTAAATTGAAAAGTTACAAAAAGTTTTTTAAGAAGCAAATTCGATCTGGAAGATTCGTATGCATACTAATATCAAGATCTCCAAAACACTATAAAACAGATTTAGATGTTTTTAGTATTATAGCGAGTGGGATAATTTTTACGAGATATATGTTTACTCGTGGGAGCCAGTTGAATAAGATTTGACTACAGACTTTGATTGCGATGATGTCACGACTTCATACCGGATTTGAAGAAGGATTGAATATAAGTTTCATGAGGCATTCGATATTACAGATATGTGTGTAATATGAAACTTGAAAGAAAGAACAAGAAGCGATTTCGAGGAGCCTCCTGCGCATAAACTATTTGGATTACAGTGATTAATAATACCGTAAGTGAAAATAAACATAAATGAACTTAAACAAAATGGCAAAATGCGTAGTAGGTTCTTTTGGCGAAAAGTAGTGGACTCGACTCGTGGTAGCGCAGGCTCGAATCCTGATCCTCCATTTTTCCATTATCATTGATCAGGGAATTTCCAAATATGTATATGTTAGAGTGAAATAACACTAAACTTTTGAGTAATAAAGAATTTTATAAATCATACTGACGTATGGTTGAAGGTATTCCTATGTATTATAGAGCCTGCCATTATGCCACATGCCTGAAGAGCTCGGCGGCGCAGTGGTTTAGTGCCTGGCCCAGCATTGCGGAGGTTAAGCAACTTTCGCAAGGGTCAGTTATGGGATGGGTGACCAAAAATGTATTATCTCAAGCTCCTCCGTGTTTCAGAAGGCATGTCAAGCCGTTGGTCCCGGCTGCATTTACAGTCGTTTACACCCACCATTCCGCATTGGACCCGCGTGGTGGGTTATGGCCCGTCCTCCTTATCCACCCATAAGGAAGGCCTGTGCCCCAACAGTGGGGACATTAAAAAAATGGCTGATGGACATAGCCTGCCATTTGGATATTTACCGTCATGCACACCATCGGCACGAAATTCTTTCTTTTTTCTCGTTTAAATTTTTTCGCTACATATTCAATCAATCATTCTGCTCATCTATAAATAGTTGAAAGAACGACGGATACCTTTTAGAATTAAAAAAAAACACAAATGCTTTTAATACAGCTAATAATACTGCTACAAAATTCCGATCGAGAGGAACCGTTACATAACCTCTAAACACGTTTGACCAAACTGAAACGCGAACTCCACTTGACTTTTTAATCTCATTAATTCGAGCGATATTAATTCTAGCACCTGCCTGTTACTGTATGGTTTTTACATTAATATAAAAAATGATTGTATGTGGAAGATTAATAAGAACTAAGTGTTAAATTATTACTTAGTAATCTAGATATCCATACCAATAAAAGGTAAAAAAATTAATAAATTTAAAAAATATTAAAAACACGACTGCCCTGCCAAAATCGAACTAAAAAGTTTAATAACAAGATGTCATTGCAGTCGGGGAACCGTCGCGAGTGGCGGATGTTCGAACGGCTGGTGGCATCATCCTTAAAAGACCATTGACAAACTTATACCATTATTGTTGACGCAGGGATGATTTTTCAATGCCTTTTATTAGTTTTGTTTAAATGTTTGTTACTTGTTGTAATGTTCATTAGTTATTTTAAATTAATTTGTTAAGTACATGTGCCTTTAAGTTTTCTTTTAAGCTGTGGCGGGAGAAAATGTTAAGAACTCCTTTTTGGAAATATAGCTTTTCAGACTATGTATGACAGGACATAGCAAAAAAGGAAAAATGAAAGCTATCGAAGAAATATGGATTGTAGATTAATTGTGAGGAATTTTGATTTAAAGTGATAGGTTAGGTTAGGGTTAGACCTCGGAGTAGCCAAGGAACCTATCACAATTACTGATGGGGAAAATGCCGGGCACTTTGGGCAGATTGGGAATATTCCCAATAAACGCCCATAAATTCCCGCCCACTGGGCATTTATCTGGGCATTTATTTTTTGTTACAAAATTGATCTACAAAATTTATTTAAACGTTAAAATATAGTAAATTTTAATTAAATTAGTTAATATTATTGTTCATAAGCTTATATTTTCATGAATTTGGATGTCCTAATTAAAATATTGTCTGTGAATCGTAGACGTAAGTATATATTTGTCACAAAATCTTCGAAAGTAGTAAAAATTTTACTAAAGGAAAATAATTATATTAAAATACAAGTAGAAAAGGACACTCCCGATTTAAACTCTCTTGGCCACCCTGCACCACTCGGTGAGGTTAATACTAGTAGGTTGCCAATCATCGTTTTTGCTGAGAGGCAAAACTTTTGTCAAACAACGGCATTGGCGAGAGCGGCTCCCTACATTCCCGGTGTTCGCCGTTAGGCAAAACTTTTGGCGAATAGCGAGAGCGACGAGTTTATGCGAAATCACGGCATAAGCTTTGTCTATAAATCTGTATAATCTTATCATAAGTCGTCCAATAAACGAGTTGGTACAAATGGTTTATTAATCGAAGAAGTAAATTAATCATTTACTTTCATTGTAGGAACTATACCCGAAATTGAAAATACGAAAACATTGTTACATTAACATCCACGTTAACGTCATCCGCTTCATTATTTATTTATTATTTTCAATAAGATAGGGTTTAGGAAATAAAAAATATAAGCAATACAATTGTTTTTAGTTTTTTAATTTAAAAAATGGTCGCCAGGTTTTTTTGCAATTTACGGGGATACTAGGTACACCTATAGAAGTATAGATTATTTATCTGACATTTTGCCGACATCCGTAATACAAGATACTACTTTTCTACTACCTTACTACTATTCTTATTAGGTAGGTAGAAAAAAAGGGTATAATCGCAATAAAATTCTTAATGCTGAGTAGGTGCTAGGTATAAAATTTTACATTGCATATAATATTATTTTAAATTATTATTATGCTATTATTATTATTATTTTGAACTAATGAATATAATAATGGTTCAAAATAATAATAATAATAGCATAATAATCATTTATAATAATATTATAACAATGGTTCGAAATAAAATAATAATAGTTCCTAATAAATACAATAATAGTTCGAGTGTCCAATTTACCGACATTTTTAAAAGCTTTTATTAGGCTCACTATGGTAAATGTCGGCCAACTGGCGCGAGGGACAGCGGGAATCTGGAGAGATAGTTTCGCCTACTATACATAAAACTTAGCGAAACTACCCGAGAACCCTTTGATGTACCGACACATAAATAAATGAAAAATAAAAATAGTTTATTTCCCAAATACAACAACAAGTGTGTGTGTGTGTGTGTGTGTGTTATCTAAGAATTATTTGATTATTTATATGCATAATCAAAACGGTATTATATGATTTAAATTTAATTAAAAATGATATTTTTTTAACTTATCCTTTCCAAAATTATTTCAGTTTCTGCATAATGCAAGGGTCTTTAGCCACTCCGTCAGAAGTTTTTTGCATTTGTATGTCAACACTGGGTAAATATTGTTTTCCGTTCTACGATACACATAGGGCTGCCATCTTCAAAACCTGCCGCTCAGGACCGGATGCGTAAAAACCCCGGACTTTGGAGCCTAGACCCCGGACATTTAATTTTTTATATTCACTTTTAGCTTGGTCAAGTTTAAAAGTTTAGGTAACTTTTACAATTTTAAGCCTTTTTTCCCAAAAAAACAAAACCTTAAAAAAATAACCAAAAAAAATAGCTTCAAAAATAAATGTTTTTAAAAGCTAAATAAAAAAATCTGCATAATTACTAATTCATTGCAATGGAGAGAGCCATGCTCGGGGTTTCCCTGCGTGATCGAATCAGAAATAAGGAGATCCGCAGGCGAACTAAAGTAACCGACATCGCTCGAAGGATTGCTCAGCTAAAGTGGCAGTGGGCTGGACACATAGCGAGAAGAACCGATGACCGTTGGGGCGGAAAGGTTCTTGAATGGCAACCGCGCACCGGACGACGCTCCGTGGGTAGGCCCCGCCCCGACAAGGTGGACCGATGATCTGGTGAAGATTGGCGGAAGCCACTGGATGTGGGAAGCGCAGGACCGATCGTCGTGGAAATCCTTGGGGGAGGCCTATACCCAGCAGTGGGTGTCATGCGGCTGATATGATGAATTACTAATTCGGAAGTTTGTACGCATATCTAATATTAAACAACACCTTTTGAAGTCGGGTGGGGGAGGAAAGATTTTATTTATCTAAACATCATCAATCATAGGTTTTAAACCAAACCCGACTTCATAAGACGTTGTTTAATATTAGATATTATGCGTACAAACTTTCGAATTAGTAATTATGCAGATTTGAATATTTTATTTCTAGCTTTTTAGAGCCATTTATTTTTAAAGCTATTTTTATTAAGTTATTTTTTTAAAGAGGTTTTGTTTTAAAAAAAAAACTTTTATTTTAAACTTTTTTTGTGGTAGGTATATTTAGTGACGATTTATACAAGTTACAACAGCCTCATGTCAACGTCTCATCACCTTTTACAACATACTGCTTTTCCCGACGCAGGGGCGTTAATTGTTGAGGAGTTCTTTTGGTACTTCACTATCAGCTCCAATTCACCATGTGCATTATGATGAGCATTAATAGCCTAGCAATCGTGTAAAAGTAACCATATCGCACCAGTGAAATAGTATTGAATAATTTCGATGGTCATCTATGGTCTTCATCATCAGTTCCACTTCACCAAAATGATACTTTCTAAAAGCAAATGCATAAATTACTTAAGAAAATACCAAAATCGCTATAGGTGTGCCTATAATATTTGAAGACTTCCCTTGATTTCTCCAGGATCCCATTATCAGATCCTGACCTCATGACACTGGAACCAACTTGGAAGTATATACTTTCAAACAAAAAAAAGAATTTTTCAAATCGGTCCAGCCGTCTTCGAGTAATCGAGTAACATACATAAAAAAACAAACATTCCGACGAACTGAGAACCTCCTCCTCCGCTCCCCGAACGCCCTCCAAACTAGGAGAAATCCGAGGAAACCCGCATGGATGGCAGCCCTACCGACACGGAATAGATAGAAGGCGAATATAAGCGAGTTTTTAAAAATGTTGATTCTATTTACCTTTGTTTGCTTAGACTAATCAGTAAAATATATACCCAAAAGACTTATTATTTGTTAAATAACTAATATTTCGTTTTTTTTCTTTAAACATTTTCATTTATTCGTCGTTGAACAAAAGTTTTTTTTCTGCCCACAGATTGGGCATTTATTTGGGCATAAAAAATTTATGCCCAATGTGCCTGGGTTTTTTCCCAATTTTCCCGCCCGGGCAGAAACACTTTCCCATCTCTAATCACAATACATGAGAGTCCCACGGGAACCCGAAATTCCATGCGGAAGAAAGCAAAGTATGTAATTCCCAATGGAAGAAAATATTTCTAAATGGTTTTCTTTTCACATCGATATTTGAACTGGTGAGCAAAAGTTTTTAATAGCCAAAACACAAAATGACAAAAAAAAATCTAGAATTTAAAAAAGAAAAATCATAAAACGTTAACTATTCTTTCTTTTCTTAGTTCTTCGTCATAAAATAAAATACTTCTATAAACTGAACACGCTTTCTGAAAACAGAGGCTGAAAGAGCTTTTTTTCGTCGTGTCTAACCACTTACTTTTTCCAGGCCCTGTCAGAATAATAGTGCTTCTGGGTCATTTTGTCAGAAGTCTTTTTTACTGGAAAGGGGCCTTTTAGCAGCACGCTTTTTATTTTATTTTATTTTATTTTGTTGGGAAAACTTACAGCTGTGAAATACAATATGAATATGAGTGATTTCAAAATATGTAAATATGAGCCATTTACAAGTTTTCACTTATGGGTAATACAATTATGGACTAAATAACAGATAGGTACCTATGTGGGTTAAATACAGATAAAATGTGTAATCTAGGTTATACAATTACTTACTTAATGTTATTTTATTTGACAATATCTTTATCAAAGAATGAGGCGCCGATCATGCGACGTATCGCAGCCGGCCTTATACCAAAAACATCAATAGAGGGATTCTCCATAGAAAATTTATTAAATTGTGCAACAGCTCTGCAGAAAAACGAGTTTTTTCTATAATTCGTGTTACATGTTGGTATGCATAGGGGACGATATTTACGGAACTGCCGACGGGGCGTGTTTATATATATTTCGCTCAACAGGGGGCCTACTCAAGTGGCCATTCTACTAACAATAACGCTAGTAGAATAGAATGACAATGTATGGGATTGACATATGTCACGTGATCAAGCGTAACGAATTTGTTAATTCGTACCCAAGTGTACAATGTTTCTATTTGATGAAATAAAACTGTGATCTTACCTTATATGAAACAAATAGTCGTCCATCGGATGCCTGTGACTGTTTAACAAACATAACATTGCATTATTGTTAATTTAAAACCCTAACTAATCCAAAATCAAGTCAAATCAAATTGCACAAAAACGTTTCTAAGCGTTCCTCGGTTCCTCTATACAAAACTCGACGCTTCAACGTTTTCGACACGAATTTCGTACCCAAGTGTACATTAGCATAGCAAACGCTTGTTCTATTCTACAACCACAGAATACATAAAACTAAAACACGGACAGTCTCGTCTCGTAACTTCGGGTGCATTCTGACAGACTAGCCGCTGAGTCATCGGTCATTTAAATTCGTCCTAGTTATCGTAGTGATTATTTCCTCTGTGCTAGTTATTTTCAGCCCCTAATTTTTTCAGCACGCACTAATGTGGTTCGAGTAATAGCACATTACAGCCGAGAACCGGAAGCTATCATTCAGGGGCGGATGCAGGATTCAAAATGGGGCGGGGGGGGAGGGGGCTCGAAGCCTCGGGCCTAGGGTTATCATCTATATAAGGGAGGATGCCTGTCTAGGATGCACAAAACAACAGATTAAAAAAAAATCTATAGTAAAAAAACGGCCATGCAGCGCGATTTTTAGTCAGTTTCATCCACTAATCTTGTCTGTCTATAGTAAAAAATATGGCCGCGCAGCGCCACTTTTAGTCACTATCATCCACCAATCTTGTCTTGTCTACAATAAAAAATACGACCGCGCAATGGCATTTTTAGTCAGTTGCATCTACGTACTCTATAGTTTAGTTTAGCTTGTCTATAGTAAAAACCGGCCAAGTGCGAGTCGGACTCGCGCACGAAGGGTTCCGTAACAAAAAACGTCAAAAAAATTACGTTTGTGGTATGGGAGCCCCCTTAAATATTTATTTTACTGTGTTTTTAATATTTCTTGTTATAGTGGCAATAGAAATACATCATCTCTGAAAATTTCAACTGTCTAGCTAGCTGTTGTCGTTATTAATATCAAGCAAAAACGGCAAAAAATCACATTCGTTGTATGGGAGCCCCCCTTAAATGTTTATTTTATTATGTTTTTAATATTTTTGGTTATAGCGGCGACAGAAATACATCATCTGTGAAAAATTCAACTGTCTAGCTGTCACGGTTCATTAGATGCAGCCTTGTGTTGTGACAGATAGACAGACAACCAGACAGCGGAGTCTTAGTAATAGTGTCCCGTTTTTACCCTTTGGGTACATAACCCTAAAAAAGGGCCACGCAGCGCGATTTATTGTCAGTTTCATCCACTAATCTTGTCTGCTTACAGTAAAAAAGGGGGTCGCGCTACTCGCGCTGCGCCGTTTTTATTTATTCACTAATCTTATAATACGCGGTTTCATCCGGGCGGACGGGTAGCTTGCGCAGCAAGGCTTGCGTGATTGGAGCATGTATGCGAGATTTCACAGCGAGACCCGCTAAATTAAAAAATGCCTGTCACAGCTTAGCGCCAGCCGCACGCCTAGAAACCTTGCTTGTCAAATGCGTCAAATGTCTGTCAGATAGAAACCCAACTCGGGCCACGTTTTATTATTAAAAAAAATTTAGAGACACTGACACCACCTACCATAGACGTAGCACATCCCTTCGGTATAAACCAAATGAGCTCTTCGCCCCAAAACGAGCCGACAGAGAGGTCAAGTAGATGTGTGTGTCCTTTTCTTCATTAGTGTGACCAAACTGTATGGTTGGTCGAAGACATACTTATTACTTTAAACTGTTTAATATAAACTTAGGTACTTAGGTAGTTCTATATTTACAATTAATACTTTTGCCAAGTTTTTAAAAGGTTGCTTGCTCGTTTGTTTGTGTTTTAGTTTGTTTGTTTGAGCACAAATTTTGCAAACGATTTTATACTAACTTCCCGATGAACTAGAGACTTGAAACTTTGAACACAGAACTAGAAGGTAATGTAATATTATAGTATCATTGAGCTGATCTGACGATGGAGCCGGAAGAACGCCACAGGAACACTATGATGAAACCATACAACCCCATCGTGTTTGGGTTCGTTAGAATCGTCTCGGCAAGTACTCTGTTGGGGAATAATATCCAAGGGGCTGATGAAGGAGCCGGAAGAAGGCCATTGGAACTTTGTAATAAAATCATGCAACCCCATCGAGTTTGGGTTTGTTTGAATCGTATTGACGAGTACTCTGATAGGAAATAGTTTCCAGGGTCTAATGATGAAGCCGAAAGAAGGCCACTGGAATTCTGTAACAAAACCATGCAACCCCATTGAGTTTGAGCTCGTTTGATTCCTCTTGACGAGAGCTCTGATAGGAGGTGGTATATCAGTTTAGCTCGTTAACTAAAAAGCAGAAACTATTTTTTTTTTATAAACAAGTTATTTATCGCGTTTTTATTAATTTTTTTTGTTTTGATTTATAAATATAGTAAATATGGTAATATGCAACGTAAACAATGTCAAAAGGTCAAAATAGCTACTAATTTTGTTTTCGGGTTGATTTTGATATTACTGGGTTGAAAAAAAAGAAGAACAAGAAAAACATTTGGCCGCCACCTTGAATTTTTAATATTTTTAACATTGTGTTGCTGTTTTCTTGTCAAAATAGTACCAAAACCCGAGTTTCATCGAAATCGGCGCCCACAAACAAAAAAGTTGCCAACCATCTTAGACTTTTTAATATTTTCAACATTGCGTTGTTGTTTTCATGTGGAAATAGTGCCAAAAACCGAGTTTCATCGAAATCGGCCCATAAACAAAAAAGTTGGCCGCCATCTTGAATTTTTTAATATTTTAAAAATGCGTTGTTATTTTCTTATCAAAATAGTGCCAAAAACAGAGTTTCATCGAAATCGGCCCACAAACAAAAAAGTTGGCCGCCATTTTGAATTTTATATACTTAAAAACTTACTTTGTAATTTTCTTGTCTGAATAGTACCAAAAACCGAATTTCATCAAAATCGGCCTACAAACTTAAAAGTTGGCCGCCATCTTGGATTTTTTAATATTTAAAAAATGCGTTGTTATTTTCTTATCAAAATAGTGCCAAAAACCGAGTTTCATCGAAATCGGCCCACAAACAAAAGAGTTGGCCGCCATTTTGAATTTTATTACTTAAAAAAATATTTTGTAATGTTCTTATCTAAATAGTACCAAAAACCGAATTTCATCAAAATCGGCCTACATACGTAAAAGTTGGCCGCCATCTTGGATTTTTTAATATTTTCAACACTGCGTTATTATTTTCTTGTCGAAATAGTACCATAAACCGAGTTTCATCGAAATCGGCGCATAAACATGAATTTGATTATTAATATTAACTTTACTCCTCGCCTGCGACTTCCAGTTATTTCAATTGATAGAACAATTTCGTTTTTATGAAATCTGAAATGGTGTAGTATTTATGGTCACCCTAGTTTTGTAAAAGAATATTTTCTGAATATTGAAATTCTAAAATTGAAATTCGGCGCCAAAGTCAAAATCGGATCGGAGTTGCCAGGATTGACAATTGAATTTATACAACTATAATAATGCTGATTAGCATTATTGTAGAAATCTAATTAAATCAAAAGAGTAAGTTCAGTTTTATTTTATAATTACTATGTGTTATTCTAAATTAATATTTTTCTAAATTAATATTTAAGTAATATATTTTCAATATTCCACTCCGAATCCTTAACTTTGATACACTACGTGATTGGTAACGTACATTTTTTTTCCTACTATCGTGGTATTATTGTTTAGTAATGGCAATTGTGCGAACGAAACACCGACCTCCACATAGTGTTGTTTCATTCACACAGTAGAGTCTTCAGTCAATGTCATCGATAGAATTTCACCTCTATGACAAAGGCAATAAAGTTGAATTTCTTTTAAACGAATAGTGAGAATTTTTGTATAGTACTCACTCCCTATATAAACCTCCTTGCCACCTACATAAAAAATTAAAACAATAAGAATATTTTTTTTTTACTGTCATTTTCAATGACAAAATTGCAAAGGTACACCCCCCCCTGGATCCGCCAATAATTCCAGTACAAGGCTTGTATAATACTTTTCTGCTAAAATGCGAGAACATACAATTTTCTGAGTAAAAATGAGATTTTTTTAAATTGGTTCATGCGGCCATGTAAGGCCGGTTCCATAGCACATATTTTGCTCTACACAATCAACAAAAACATCTACACAAAACATTGTTTCGCATGTTTCGCATGTAGGGTATTGTCGTAGTCTGTGGCAGGGTTGCCAGATGTCTTAATCAGTAAATCGCAGAAAATCAGCCCGCGAATCCATTTCTGATTGAAGTAGCCCAAAATATATAAATATTAAATATAAATATGTATTAAAATTAAATCGAAAATTAAAAGTGTTCTGTTATAGGTTTTATGCTTAAACTAGGTTTTTAAAACAGCCAAATATTATGAATACTGTGATGACTGATGATGCTACGTGTATATGTTTTATTTAAATGTTAATGGAAGTTAACTGAATTTAAATTTCAATAATGTTTTTTTAAGTGAGCTATTTTAGTATTAAGAGAAATAGTGCGTCTGTACACATATCGTTTGTATTTTAAATTGCTATCTGTAATTCATCCTCAAATTATCAAACAATCATACACTTAAGTAGGTACCGTAAACTGGGGTGATTAGCAACTTGGGTGGTGAATAATATACAGCTGGTACATTTTCAATATGAAAAATTGAAAATGAGCTTATTGGGCCTGTTCTTTTCTATAAAATTAATGTCATTTTGATCTTATTTACCTATTTTTTTTTCTATCAAAAATGTCAACGATGTTAGTCACCACACCACGCATGTTGCTAGTCACCCAATTTACCGGTATGTCAAATCATTTTTCATAATTCCGAAAAAAATATTGATTTATTATTTTATTTTTTACTAGCGGCCGCCCGTGACTTTGTTTTTCATTATTTCCAAGCATCTCCAATACTTATTACGGAATAGTATATTTTCAATATTGCATTTTGTTTTACTCTAATAATTAAACTAACTAAACTACTACTAATAATTAATTTAAACTAACGGCCAAAAAAAATTACCAGAACAATCCAATTGAACACGATTTAATTGGTTTTTAGGGTTCCGTACCCAAAGGGTAAAAGCAGGACCTATTACTAAGACTACGCTATCCGTCTGTCTGTCTGTCTGTGTGTTACCAGGCTGTATCTCATTAACCGTGATAGCTAGAAAGTTGAAATTTTCACAGATGATGTATTTCTGTTGCCGCTGTAACAACAAATACTAAAAACGGAATAAAATTAATATTTAATGGGGGCTCCCATACAACAAACGTAATTTTTTGCCATTTTTTGGTACGGAACCCTTCGTGCGTGAGTCCGACTCGCACTTGGCCGGTTTTGTTCAAGTCACTAGTAGACATGAGGTGGCAACATAATTTTACTGACAGTTTGAGCTGTTAAATCATTGCACCGAATTAGGGGTCGGAGTATAGTGATTTCAATATTATTTATTGCTTTTTAGAGGTAGAATGGGGTTTTGAAGTCCGTTTTTTTGTTTTTCAAGACAATTTTTTATTTTTTTTATTTTTAGTGTAATTACCTTCTGCATTAGATATAAATATTATCTTGGTAGATAGAAAAATCGGTTTAGCCAAACGTGAGAAAATCGCGGACAACCATGCATACGGGTCAAACTGAGAAGAGAACCTCCTTTTTTGAAGTCGGTTAAAATACCAAAATATTGTCCTAAGTGTAACAAATACTTTTCTGAAAACCGTATCAAAATCGGTTCAGCAAAAAGCGAGATAATCGCGGATACACATACCTACATATACGAGTCAAACTAAGAACCTTCTTTTTTTGAAGTTGGTTAAAATATTAAAACCTTCTAAGTGTAACAAATACTTTTCTGAAAACCGCATCAAAATCGGTTTAGCCAAACACGAAATAATCGCGGACAAACAGACATACATACATACAAACATACATACATACAGGTCAAATTAAGAACATCATTTTTTGTTTTTTTGAATACGGTTAAAAATAGATTGACACACCCATTTTTATCAACGCCATCCACCGAACTTACAGTTTTTTGTCATTTTAAAAGCTCTCATTACTTTCCATGGTTAGAGTTTGGTGACCACTCTACGGTGATCGATGACTCAGCGATTAGTCTATTGGAATGCACACAATGTAATAAAATAAAAAATCACTACGTTTTGTCTTTGTCTGTCGTGTCGTTGAGCGTCGGCGACTTAATAATTATAACCAATTTTATATAAAACAAATCCATGCTCAGTGCCCATGTGCTTTTTAAATAATATTAATACGTAGGTAATACGTACAAAGGCACTTAGGTACCTATATACTTACTGGGTAAGTAACTACTTATTACATCAAATCAAAACACCGCAATGGTTTTCAATAAGACTTATCTTAAGAACTTATCAATAAATTACTTACCTATATTTTATTTCAGATAATTACAAAACCTATAAATAAATAAGTAATGGCATTGCGGAATATAATTGGTAAGAAATGTTGAACAAACAAAAGGCAGAGACTAGAGGTGTTTACAATTGATTTACAAGTGATCATGTAGGTAAATAATACTAAATACTTAGTGGTTTTATTTAAACATTGTGGTACCTATTAAGTACATTACATAATAATAAGATCAAAATACCGCAATGGTTTTCAATAGTCTATTATTTACCTAAACTGTTATTAACCCAATCTTGTAACTCAAATTGTACTTTTTAATAATTTATCTATTATTTATTCCAGATACATACAATTCAATATAGGTTTAATGACTTCGCAGAATATAATAAACTAGTACCTCTTATATTGGCAAGAAAAGATGCCGGGAAGCTAGTACCGAAGAAAACCATAGTAACGAATATTTTACTCCAAGCGACAAGCAAGACTATGAAACTTTAGGTACTGTAATAATAATATAAAGGAACATGCTGAAAAAATGACTGCTGGCTGTTGTGTACTTCGTACTTTAAAAATCATGTATTGTATTGGTTTAGATCTAATTATAAAATAAATATTGATTATTATGCTAACCTTTCTTCATTTTGTCTACTATCATATCTACCAAACAAAACTTAAGTAAATCTAGGCCCATGGCCAGGAAAACTCATTTTGAATGTAGTAGGTAGATTCAACATTTTTAGAACACTTAGAAATTTGTCCGGACTATGTTCGGCTTTGTAATTTGTCCGGCTATTGAGCGGTGTAATACTTGTTATAAAACATACATATCAGTAGTGTTCGAAAGAAATGTCCCAAAATGTATGGAATCTGGCCCACTATTTACTTACCTATTTTATGGTATACTATACCAAAAAATAGGTAAAGACACGATAAACAGTTTCTAATCATACAATTTATCTAAAATAACTTTGTGTTTTGGAAGGAACATTTTATGTTGTGCTTTAAAACGTAAGCACACAACAAAAATAGGTAATTACATTACGCTGGAATACATCATTTTCAGTTAGTTGTTTTTGAAAAAAAAAATGTCCGGACTTTTATTGAAATGTCCGGATTTTTGACAGGACTTTCAAAATTTTGAAATAGGTAATAATCCTTACTAATATTATAAATGCGAAAGTCCGTTTGTTTGTTTGTTTGTTACGCCTTTGCGCCTTAACTTCTGAAACGATCATCATGAAATTTTGCATACACGTTGTCAGGGGTACAGAGAAAGACAGGGTACCTTTCATCCCGAAAAAAAGTTATATTCCCGAGGGATAGCAAAAAAACTTTTCACGCAGACGAAGTCGCGGGCGGAAGCTAGTAATAAATAAATCAAAATGGTAAATGGTAGGTAGCCATGAACACATTTTATTAACGGTGTGAAAATGTGATGAAAACAACGAATAATACCTAATAATTAGTTTTCAAAATTAGAAAATGAGGCGCGTGTGTGCGCTAGCGTACGACTACATTCTGTATCTACAGGGTATCGGCGTTCGCTCCGCTACACAAGAATCGAATAGCTCAGTCGACAATCGCAGACGCTAAAACAGCCACTTGGGTACCATTTGTTTACGCAACGTTATCGTTAACCACAGATCACACAGTAGGTACACACAGAACAACGCAAACGATCGAAAAAAAGTAGCGTCATTTCTGTATCTTAACCATTAACTTTTATTTATAATATTTATTTTTATTTTATTTTATTATTTTTTCATTTATTTGCTATAAATAAAGAATATTGCAAAAAAGTAAAAAGAAATATAGTGTAATACTTAAGAAACCAAAAACAATATATCATGTCCTCTTTTATTAACCTATATTACTTTACTCTTTGAAATCGAGAGAATGAGCGGAGCGTTCATCGATAACGCCAGAGCGTTGAATGTTGTAGAAAGAAAAACGCTTGGAAACGTTTGCCACTTGAGTAGGCCCCCAGTTCAGCAGAGTCAATGGCGTTATTTTTTCCTTTTTATCACTCTTCTGTTCTTTGTTAATGTGTTAATTCATCGTTATTGTTTTCTTTTCTGAATCCTACTGTGTGCTGTTAATAAATGTTTTGCTATTCTATTCTATTTTAAATTCTCTATCAAAATGAAAATCGATACCAATAACAGCAACACAGACAATCTTCATCCATTTATCGTCCTCCACATCTACCATGATACCACTTATATCAAATATCCAATGCCAAAAAGCCGGCTTCACAACCGCCATGCAGAACCATGCTCATTATAATATTGAACTGGTTTAATTGTGGCCTCCGCTCCGATCACGCGAATATTGCCCAGGCGCCGGCGACCGGTCGCGACATTCACCGAGTTTGCATAACATGCGGATAACAGCCCCGGGTTAGCTAAACCGGGCCTGGTGGTGTCGGTTAACTGTACTGGGGACCTATTTTTGAATCCTTCGGCTGGCGTCGAGCGCTCTTTTTACCGACTTCAAAAAAGCAGGAGGTTCTCTGTTCGTCTGTATATTTCTTTTTTTTTTGTATGTCCACCGATTACTCAAAGACGGCTGGACCGATTGAAATGATTCAAGCGTTATTACGTCAGGAAAAATCCCAAGTTGAGCCTATTTTTAAAATTTGGAAATCTGTTCAGTACTTTTCAAGTAATCCTGAAAAAAGCACGAAAATAGTATGATTTTGTGTGAATTACCTCGATGATATATGGTCGATAACTTCTTTGTTTATGAACTGAATAAGATATCTATTTTTTGTTGGAAAAAGGATATCTTAAGTATAGTTCTTTAACCAACTTAAAAAAGGAGGTTCTCAGTTTAACCAATAAATAATATACCTACACATCCTAATACAGAAGGTACCTACACTAAATATTTAAAAAAAAATTGAAAACACCAAAAAACCGACTTTAAAAAACCTACCTCTAAAAAGCAAGAAATATTCAAATCACTAGATACGCATATCATTGTAATAATAATACACGTCTATTGAAGTCGGGTGGGGCTTTTAGAATAAAAACAAAAAGGAATTTGTACTCCAGCCCCACCCGACTTCAATAGACGTGTTTTTATTATTACAATGATATGCGTATCTAGTGATTTGAATATTTCTTGCTTTTTAGAGGTTCATTCCTTACAACAACGTCACAATATGTAACAGAATTAATGGCTAAAGCAGAACTATATTTTATATATTATTTATATACAAAGTGTTTGACAATAGTCTTATAAAGACGAATATGGTAGATAGGGACCATCAAACTGAAAAACTTTTACTATGGGACCAACGCAGATCGCGAAAAAAAATCAGCCGTTTCATACAAAACTAATAACGAAAATATAAACCTATACACACAGCAGATATTTTCATCGCGATTTCAGAGTTGGTCCCACAGTGAAAGTTGGTCAGTTTGATGGTCCCTATCTACCATATTCTGATTTAGCCATTAATCATTTTCAGTTCCACGTTGTAAAAGTAAGTACTTATAACTTTTTGCGGCTATTTCTCTAATATTCAAGCATAGTTTAAAAAAGATAAAAGTTTTTATTCATTGCAATTTGCAATCAAGTTCGAATCGTCACTGCATAAATGCGAAGTAGACAGAGGGCCTTAAAAAAGCATCCTGATAAGTGTACGATGTTCGTCCAACTCCGTGACACTATTGACTCACGGTTCAATATCAAGTACATTGAAGAACGAATTGCGTCCGATTATCGTGGTTCTTTTTTATAATAGACCCTCAAAATTATTCTGAGTCTAAGATACATCTTTTTTCATATCGACATACTGAAGATGTACCTAGCTTAGTGAACTTGATCGGTCCCTTTCAAGGGGACGGAATGGAGCTCGCATTGTGTAACCGACGCTCGTGACGGGTACCTACCTAGGAAGATTCGATATTCTATAAGTGGAAAACTTATATAAGGGAAATCTCTGTATGAGAGGCTAAATGGGTTCGATATCAAATATAATTTAAACATTATAAATAGGCACTCTATCGTGACATTTAATATTGAGCGAGCTAGATATGAGTTTCTTGACTTTTGTTTTGCGGAAGTAAGTACATAATTGTATTTCACATTCTATTAACATTCCACAAAAATTTTTTGTCAAGATGGTTATTTGTGTAATAAAATATAACAAGAAATACTATTAATTTACTTCTTTATTCTTTATAAATTATATTTTTATATAATATTAATTAAATAATGTTAATTTTCAGTATATAAAACCAAGTTCCGATAAGACAAACACTGCGTCGACAGAATAAACAATAGAAAATAACGATATTAATATCTATTTCCATATTCCATACAAAATCAGTTTTTATCCATATATTTAATTTTGTGAATAAATTAAAATAAAACATTAACATTAAATTTTTTTATCAATTAACATTAATGCATCCCTTACCGAAAGTGGCGCCCGCCCTCAGAGGTTATTATTTTATTATTTAATATTATTAAATAATAATTAATAATTAATTAATATTAATAATAATAATAAATTAATTAATAATTAATTAATTAATAATTAACATTATTATTTAATAAGATATAGAATTTTTGAGACCAATAGTCTAGTATATTAGAAGGTATCATTACATTCCCTCGTAGTTAGTTGTAGATAGCAAATGTGTAAATGTGTCAAAAACGGCCACTTTTAGCAGTTTCGCTATCTACTTCTAGAAATAACTACGAGGGATTGTAATGATGCCTTATAAAAATACTAGACTGTGGGTCCTAAAAATTCCACGTAAAATTCTATTAAAATTATGTTGGTATTATAACTACAATAATAATAAAATTTACTGCGGCGCCACTTTCGGTCAAGGAACAGTCTTAATATAAATTTCTGAACGAGTTTATAAATTCATCGCTTGAGGGTAGGCTCACGAGCTTCAGTCCCCCGTGACTACGGCAGCTGCAAAGGTGCCGAAACGTCGGGAAAATAAAAAATCAAACCAAATACCAACTAATTACCAAAGTACTTTTAATAAAACAGCTCTAGTATCCGTGTGTTTTATTTCAAGCTTCCATTCTTGAAATTCTTAAAACCTTTTGTCCACATTTCGATACAATTTCTTTAACCTTCCACCAGCACTACAATTTTCTTTCAACAAATTGAAAAAACGTACTAATTTTCTATTGCAATTAATTGCGCATGTTAATTAACAATGAAACTCTACAATCAAATTTATAAAGGTCTCTATTACCATTATCATTACTTTGTTTCGGTCGCGCACCTTACACGTAATCAGGTGGTGAAATACCAGCTGATTGTAGAGCCATGTAGGGCCGTGAAAAGATGGTGTAAGGCTGTGTATGTAGAGCAATAATCGATAATGCAAACTAAACCTGATACGGATGCAAGGATTGTTTATTTAAGAACTACGCAAATATGTGCAGCGATGTTGATGTGATTTCGCTATGAGGCGGGTCATGCAGTGGGTACTATGGGCAACAGCGTCGCTTAACCAGTTTGCAACAAAATTCGTGTGCGCGCGTATCGCCCCTGCACGAACTAAACGTATGTGACAGCGGGCGCGGCGTGCAAGCGATTTTAACCTTAGCAGTGGTTAAGCGACGCTGTTGCCCATGGTACATATTGTGGTAGCTACTGTAAAAAAAGGGTAATACAACATTAGTTTTTGTATACACGAAAGCCGAAACACGGGTCACATAATTTTATTTTCAGTAGCACTACCATGAGTTTACAAAAACCATTCTCGATATCGACCGCGTTAGCAATTTGTATGGGAAATTGAAGCAGAGCCTCTAGCGGATACGCGAAGAACTAAAATCTATAGTAAATGTGCTCACCATCCACGAGTTTGGTATCCTCGCTAATGTGAACTCGATACGGGGTAAATGTCCCATATTTCGGCATGTTAAGACTTAGGATATTCATTCTAAATGTATGGGGAAGATGGCGAAATTAATAGTTAAGTTTTAATGTGGCTATGTTATACCTTTAGGTGAGTACATTATAAAAATAACTCTCCCCTCTCCCCTCTACCACGTCACCCCTACCCCCTAGAAATGTGACCCGTTTTACAGATTTTCAAAATTTTCAGGAAAACCATACAAGCTAGGACAAAATGGTAAATAATTCAATTATTTACTGATAAATTACCTACAAATAAGTATTACTATTCATTTTGATACAAATTATAGTTTCCAAGCTATGGTGTGTCAAAGTTTATGGTAGTGACTGTACTGTACCCTTAGCACGAACAGCTATCGAGAAAAATAACGCGCGTCAAAAAATACTACTCGATAACGTACTCGATACGAAAGCTAGCAAAATCGGCAGCACGGACTTTACAGAGCTGGCTAACGTTAGCTCGATAGTAGTAGCGATAAATAAAGCTACCGTGCATGAAGCAAGGTGCGTTCAAAAACCATGTTACATATCTATGTAAATCATAAATATGTAAATTAAAATTCAATCAAGTTGTTTATCAACATAATTTTACATTTATTATTCTTATTATTATTAATAAAATTGTTTACAATATTAATTTCATATAATAACTTAAATTAATTTGCAAATATTAAAATAATTTTTCAATAAGTGCATGATTTTGCCCATGCTTTTAAACGGTCATTGCACCTTGCCCGTGATTGGTTTGAAAAAGAATTGCCTTAAAGACCTGCCTTAACCAGGAATCGAACCCAACAAAAACGTGTTTTTTTTAATTTATTTCTACGATACCAATTAAAAGGGTTATTTATAAGGATTATTTTTTTCTTAAGTGAGACAGCATCTTAAACAAAAGGAAGACCATGAAATTTAACATTTAAATTATCATTATTACAAATTTGTATCAATTTGTATCAAAACGTAAGCGATTTTAAAAAATCTTTGAATGCAGTTCGGTTTCTTTTTAAAAACAAAATGGCAAGATGGCACTGTTAGATTAATCGTGCTATTGAGTTGTACTGTTAGAAGTATAAGGCATGAGACAATTTTGTTAAAATTAATTATTCCAATACACCTGTCGTGTACTAAGTGGATTTTTATTGAATAGTACACCCTCGAAATCAGGCCTTGGCTGCAATCCTTACTCGAGGGTTGTTCAAAGTTTCTTTCAATAAATTTTCCTATCTTAAATATTTAAGGTACTTTCCCTCTATGTGGCAAAGTTTTGGGACACCCTGTATATCTAATTTTTATAGTGTAGTCGCAATGACCACTTTTTGTTCAAATTAGTCAATCAAAACTGGAGTAGAATCGAACAATGATTACATATTTTGTTTCATGATATTAATCCTTATCCAACTATATAATTTAAAATAATCAAGGTTGATTATTTACATGTCAATTCTTATTTAAATTATTCTAATCGAACCTTTCGTTTAGAAGTTACTACGGGCATACGGGATCCGTTGTACTATTTATCTATTTAAAGTTTTATTCAAATTGACTTTCTGTGAGCTTAAGAAGTAGGTACATACGAGCGCTAATCTTATGGTGGTGACAAGGAATACACGCCATAAAGCTGTCTGTGAAAAAAAACTAAACGAAATAACGTACTAACACGAAATATTGGTCGTTTACCTTAGTTGGTGTAATTTGCAATTATAATCCGACTAAGTAAAAAAACACTAGTTAGTGCGTGTATACCGAATGTAAGTGAATTTTGAATTTATGTTGGTTACTATCTTTTTACTTTCCTCTATGGTTACTATTTATGTCAAATCGAAGATGTCAAATGTTCAATTTTCACGTTTTAATAATTATTTATTTTGTGTTTTCTTTGCGTATTTTGTTGTGCAATAGCTAGCTTGTTAAGATTGATAAGAATAAAATTAGAAGCAGTCGATTAGAGGAGTTTATGGAAAGGTGAAATAAAAGGTTGGTACTTGATACAAATCCTTGGACGATCCGTCCAAGTACAAATCATTAGAAAACTCAGATAAACCTAAATCCAACCAGAAAAATACATTTATGAAAGTTTTTATAAAACTTACGCTGTTTTAGTTTAAGCTTCTCTTAATAATTGTTTCTTAATATTTATGATTAGCTATCCATGACCTTGATTTGTTTTTACTATTGGCTATAGATGCATTTATTGCAATTTTTAAAGACGACCTGCCCCCATGCTCCAATGGCCAACCTTACTTTTAAAGCTTAAAATATGAGCAATAGACGATTAAATAACGTGTCGCAAGCTTATGTAAATCTCAGACTTAGATATTGTGTGACAAGCTTACGGCACGTAATAACGTAGCGTTCAAACGCATAGAATGTTGGCCATTTGAGTAGGGGGGACAGAGCGTGGTTACGATAATAGCCTAGGTCTTATTTCAACACAGTAGAGCTTAATGAGAATCCCGCAACTTATACAACTTATGGTTTACTTATTTCATTACAGATAATGTGTGTATCATCCAACAATCGACAAAATATCCAATTTTCCTTCCAAATTAATAAAAACGTACAAATTGGACGAAATACAACCTGGCAGAGCGACATTCGGAAGATACCTACGTTTTTTTTGTGCCTTATTCAAATATGATATTAAAGTGAGATCTTTTTTTAGAATATATTATAACATAAATCTTTACTTTGTTATAATAAATATTCTATTGATAAGATGTTTTTATTTAATATGATTTCATATTTAACCTCAATTTAACATAAAAAAGTTATAGGCCTTAATTTAATAAGTGTAATCGATTTATTACGGCCAAAGTCAAGTTTTCGGAAAATTACATTTAGTTAGAACTGTTTTCTTATATTCCTACTGTTAAATAATAAATTAAATAATATTTAAAGACTTAAAATTAAATAGGCCTTATTTGTATCAAGTACTTATTACCTTGATACGGACGGAATTAACATATTTGCAACTAAGTAGATTATTATTTAGATTTAACACAACATTTTCTAATTTTGTAATATGCTTGATGGGAAAGTACTTAATTAAACTTTTTTATATTAGTTTCAAAGTGGAGGAATGCATTACGTTACGGCGTATTTGAATGGTGACCTTAGTAAGCCCACTGAATGGAGGGCCCACCTAGAAGGGCCACTATTCAGCGTTGGGCACAACCTGACCCACCCCCTGACTAGAGGATTTCTAACACGGGTTTTCATATTTATCGGTTTATAATTTGCCCTTGATTTCGTCGCATTATGCAGCTGTGGCGCACATATTTTATGCTAAATAAGCTCTGAAAGACATTATTTAGACTATTTTAGGCACAAAAAATACTAAATTAAATTAAAATAGAAGTATTCACGCCAATGACTATGTTGTACCGCGGTTTGATTACATTCTCTTTTGTTGTACCTATTTTTACATTCCTCTATGCCATAGAGGATAGTAAAAGGTATACTCATTGATCTCACGCCTCAAAACGCAAGTGAGTAACTTTACTACTATCGTTATGGTATTTCTCGATACCATCTGTCAATTAGTAACTCATGGTACCGAATTGCTATGAAAAAGGCCAAAACGTTACTCGATGCTCGCTAGCGAGTATAGTAAACTATTGTAGTTTACTATACCAACTCATGGTAGAGCTACAGAATCAGTGTAAAAAAACTCACAAAGTTACAAGCTTTTTGTGTTGCTCCGTTAGTATGGATGATTTTGTAAATATTATATACCTATATAGTCAAAATATAACATGATATAAAATATATTGCAATCGATTCTATTACTGATTCTGAACAAACAGTTTTCAGGTTTCGTATATACTAAAAATAACCTTGTATGTCAACAATGTGTGACTATTTTTATTTTACTAATGTTTTTGAAATTTTTAAAGCGTAATAAGAACTTACTGAATTATACAATAATAACTATATTTGAAATTGTTTGCTTTCATTTCATTTGAAAATGGAAAGTTTTGTTTTCAGAAGAAAATAAAGTTTTGCTCTTCTTGGTAAAATAATACTCGTAGAATGAATGCTTAATTTTTTTAAATGACTGCCCAAAAAGGAGTGTATATGTGTTTAGGGTTCATGTAGGTAATGGGTATGTGAGTTTCTCTATACCACCATAACTTCTAAATGCCTGATGTATGGGTTATCGTTAGAATCCTTACATCATCATGAGTGACACTGGCTATATTATTTGAATAAAAAAAATCAATATAGCGACTGTACGACGCCACTTTCGATTGTGAAAAAAAAATTTTTTTTCTTCTATTATTACAATATGGGCATTAAATAAAAGGCCTTGATGAGCACATTCAAAAACTGTATAATATGTCACTAAAATGTGTGAAATAAAAAAAAATTAAAAACACGACTGTCCTGCCAAAAACTAACTAAAAAAGCTTTTTTTTTAAAAGAAGAAAAACCTCCTTTGAAAAACCTGAAAACAAAAACACTTCAAAAATAAATACCTCTAAAAAGCAAGAAATAATATTCAAATCATTAGTTACGCTACGCATATCATTATTAATAAACCACGTCTATTGAAGTCAGGTGGGGCTGGAAGATAACTTTTTTTTTTAATATTTCTTAACACCAGAAATTAAAATCATTTCCCAGTAATAATTTTGAACAGAAATGGTGCCGATGTGATGATGGGCAGAATACGTAGACCTTGGCTTCGTTGAGGGTCTTGTAATGTTACACCCGGTATAAATTCAAAATATTACAGAGTTTCGAAAAGTTCAATAAACAAATCAAATTAATAGAACTCTACATGCTGATAAATGTAATATTAAAGTCATATAGATAACTTGCCAGACATAAAGTGCTTGAGATTTGTAATAATTGCAATTCCTTATCCGCAGGCTTATTAGCGTTCTTCGAATGACAGTCGCAATCGCTTAATTGCACAATTATTGCTAACAAATCGCAAATTCGTATTACGGAACGCAAAGTTAGCGACCACTCCACAGTAGCGCTACATGCGAGCGATGGACGAACTAAAAATGCATGACCTCGCCTAGAACACAGCAACCGATTGTTTGTTTTGGTATTACGAAACGTTTTTCGACAGTGACGCGAGAGCAATGGCGATTGAGATTTAACAACTAGTGATATTGTGATTGTTAGCAGTTGCTTAGTCTTTATTTAATAAGTTTCGGCCTTTTTACTATGTTCAACCAGTGGTTTGTGTTTAAATAGTGTTAATAATAAATTGTGTGGTTATATTTTAATTACGTGAAGTAATAATTCACTATGGCAAAAGCTTTGATGCTAATGGACTATTTACATCAAGAAACCAGTGAAAGAAGGGCTAACGCTGTCCGACTGCGGAGAAGAGTTCGTACAACTGCTGTAAACTCTCTTCTACAGATTTCAGATGTCGAGTTCAGAGCTCACTACAGATTATACAAATATATTTTTAAAAGGTTATGTTCTGAACTATTTTTTTGTTGCCTAGACGGCGAAGGAGGAATAAAATCTCTGTGGAGTTTAAGGTAAACATAGAAAGAAAGATTAATTAATAATACAATTTAAATACCTACCTTTAAACTTACATAAGTATTTTTTTGCAGGTTTTAACTGCCCTCTCTTTTTATGCTACTGGGTCTTATCAAAAGCCTGTGTGAGCATTAAGTTATTTACATGGATTGCTAGTGTATTATAATATAATAAGAGAGATGACAGATACATTAGAATATTAATATTCCATATTTTTCCTACAAAATGTATCAGAAAGAATGGGAATAATCAATAAGTAAGTATAAATAGAACAATGTAATTAATTTTATGAACATTTGTAAACAATATTTATGTAAATTAGGTATTGTTTTGTCTCATTTCAGATTTTCAAATCTTCTCATCTTCTAATTTTCTCAGTCGGAGCTAAATGCTGCTCGAAGTCAAAGGGCATGGAGAAATAGGTAAAAAATAAAAGGGAGAAAAAACTAGCCCTTGCCAAATTTATTGCTGCTTCTACTTGGTACAAGGTCTCCCATCGTAGGATTTACGAAGCAATGGCATAGCTGCACAGACAATAAATTATTGTAAACATTCATACTGAATTAAATTAGTTTTATTTTACGAAAAATACTTATTATTTCTTTTATCCCATGTTTCCAAACTAAACATAAAATGTATCACTCAAATTCGCAGAATCTTCAAAACCCATTAAAAAAATATACAGTGTGTTTTTTTGAACAGTGATCAAATTTTGTGGTGTGGCTTAGACCATCAAACTTTGTCTATGGGACCGACTTAATCAGAGCAAAAAAAATCAGCTGTTCCATACGTTTTGGTCGAGTAGATATTAATATTTTCTATGGAACAGCTGAATATTTTTTTTGATCTGATTAAGTTGTTCCCATAGACAAAGTTGTTCAGTTTGATGGTCTAAGCTATACAACAAAATTTGATCACTGTTCAAAAAAACACACTGTATATTCCTTTAACTTAACAATATGTGTAGTTAACAAAATAAGTAGGTACCTACCTACCTTTTTTGTTAACTACACATTTCAATAAGTTGCGCTCTATCAGCTTTCGACGAAACAAAAACTGCACAAGAATTCCTTTGTACCACTTGAAACCACTTCTATCACCCTAAACGACTTTACAGATTAAGTTTCATTCTAAACATCTTACGTTCTCATTAGAAACATTTTTTATTTATATAAAAGATATCTTTGTTTTGAATAAAGTTTGATTTGGAATTAGTTGTAATTAGTTTTTCGACAATCGCAACTACGCAATCATAAAGTTGTCATTGGTTGCCGTTCAATTGCGAGTGGCGCTAGTTTCCATACATAATAATCGCAAATGCACTCGGCGAGCAATGAGTTCGCGATTTGTTTCCGTAATACCAAAAAAGCAACCGCTACTAGTCTCAGTCGCGTTGCTATTGTACAATTAGCAACCGGTTGCTATATTTCGCTAATAAGCCTGCCGGAGATAAAAATGTCGTCGGCTCGATGACGTCACCTGCGCAGGCGCTGCCTAAGATTACACTAAATATAGAGAGTAAACACTGCTTAAGTGAATCATGGCAGCTTCAGCTGTTCTAAGTAAACAGTAATGGTAATGATACTCTTTCATCGGTTTCATTGCTACCTACACACCAGTCGACTTGTGTTTACAATTACTGTCTACTATTTAATTAAACTGTTGTCTCATATCTTACGTCATTTTCCTTTAAAACTTTCAGGTCATTTCGTGGTCACATTTATGAGATAAAAGTGAAGTAAGCAGAAAAGTCAGCATAATAAAACAAATGAGGAAACAAAAAAGGTCACGAGGCCGACCCTGAGATTCAAAAATTGAATCTTAAAAAAAGGTCGGAACAACTCAGTCCTTTTTTCGGCGGCGTGCATTCAAAACATAACCTCAAAATTGTTAGCCCATTGTCCGGTACGGTAAAAAATGCAGGCATGCCGCTCGCTCGGCTGGCGACGCCGAAGCCGAACGAAGCCGTGCCAGTCACAAACTTACCGCACGCCGTGTACCTCGCTCGCGACCGCTCCGGAGTTTCTCGCGATAACTTATCAGCGAATTATTGCATGAAGTCATCGATTAAATTAAGTGGCACAGCAAAACAACTGGCGTCTGACCGTCAACAAATGCCCCCTACAAGGATCCGCTGCAAACCCGAGTTGTGTGTTCAATCAAGTTGACAGCTGGTGAACTCCACAAGTGTCCGTGAAAAAGTTTGGTGCCGGCGCGGCCGATTTTGTTTTGTTTTTGTGTTGAAGTTACTGATCGAGATGAACGGAACGCCAGCTAGGAGGCCGAAAAGCGCATTTTCTGAATCGGTAAGTTCTTTAAAAGTATCAACTTTAAAAGTTTGTCGCTTCAATCAAGTTCAAGTCGCGTGTGGGACAAGGACGAGAGATCGTTAGAAGAGTGAGTGTGGACGGGAATTTCTAAATAGAGAGTAGTTTGACCGCGCAAATGGTTTTGCTTGCGTGCACTCGTGAACTATGTAGAGTTTATAAAATTGATTAATCATAAGTGTCACTTGAATGTCGTTGCGAAAACTTAGAAACAACGCTGTTATGTTATGAATTATGTTATGTATAATAATTACTCATTGTCCTCATTTCCTATGAGATTCTTGAAGTTAGAGTTTTGAAGGTGTTGTTATCGTATTTTCTTTTATTTTTATTTTTTATTTTTATTGAAATTTTGCAGTTATGACTCTTTGTTTTGTTTTTTTACATTTGTTTATATGTTTGTTTATTGGAATAAATGGAGCTTTAATTGGCATGATACACATATAAAGTTTAGTTATTATGATAGCTAAGTGTTTATTAGTAGTTCCTAAAGTTACTTTGAGATGCGAGCTGTGTAACAACCAATTAATTTGTTTACTTCGTCAACATTACAATGAGAGAGTCTTTACTTATTGACATAACAGTTAGAAATCTAAAGTGTTGATTTGATACCACGTGAAGTTTAATAACACATACATATGCTCATCAATCATAAAATAAAATGTTAATTATTAATTCTTATAAATAACAGTTATTAGTTTACGAATTTACGTTTACAAATTAGTTTACGAACTCTACATTATTTACGAAAATAATGTAGAGTTGGTTCAATTAATATCGAATGTCATTTGTTTTTCGTTTTATAAGTAGTTTAATAAGTGATACGAATTTTATAAATAGCAAAATAGGTACCCGTCAAATAGGTTAAATTAGTTATTTCTCTATCTTTATGTTTTTACATTGAGATATTTCATAGGTATAATAAAACTGTTTTTATGGAAAAACGCACAATGCAGATGACAGTTTTGAATTTTCCAGTTTTTCTCTAAATAACTTAAAATTTCAAATAGATTTGATCTACAGACAGGTATATTATATTAAAATAATGAAATCTTTAATAATGCATCGGCAAATAAATGTGTAATTTCATATTTTTGTTTGGGCTGTGTTACGTTTTTTATTCAGGGGGTCAAGTCTGCTAATGTTTTTGTCAAAATCGTAGTTCAATGGTGTTTCAATGGTAATGCTTTTTGACACAGTTATTGTTTCTTAAACTCAAAACTGAAACACATTGTGTTTTTTAAACCCAACACGGAAACATATTGTGTCTTGATTTTGGGTTTAAGAAACAAGAACTGTGTCAAAAAGCATTACCATTAGAACACCATGGAACTACGATTTTGACGAAAACATTAGCAGATTTGACCCCCAGGTCAGAAATAAGCATCGAGGTACCCTTTCATAGAAATATATGACACAATTTTACTTGATGATCGCTTTTTTGTCGCTTATTTTTTTATAAAAGTAGTAGGTAGGTATATCTAGGTAATGTATTTTTTAATAAAGGTAAGTACATTTTAATTATTTAAGAACCTCGTTCGCAATTTATGAAAAGTCTTTAGAATAACCATTACTTTTATAAATAAATATTCAATTAAAATAAGAATCTCACGCTAATATAACATTGAATCCTTCGCTCAAAAATGGATTTTCATAAAATAACAGAAAGACGATAGTGCTAGATTAATATAAAACACTAGGTTACTTTTTATTTCTAATTAAAGAAGGAGAAAAACTCCTAAATGATTAAAAAAAATGTTTCGGTATCCTACAGACTCATGAAAAATTTAATTTAAAAAAGTTTGCCATTTTCTTTTTAACAATCAACAATCTTCTACTTACACAGTAAAATAAACAGTCAGAACTTGGCAACAACCGACTGAACTGAAAATTTTCTTCTCCTTGGTCTAATTATTGCAACCAAAATGCAGTATAAGTCCTAGGGGACCCATACCAATAACTAAGATAATAATAATAACAATGCTAAATCTTTTCTATTCGGTTTCCGAAACCAATATTTGATTTCATCATTGAAAACTAACGCCATTGATTCCACCCTACTCCCATGGAAAGAAGCTCCTATGCCTACATTTTACTAACAACCTACATTGTTAATTTTACACCAAAGAGTGTCATGCAATTGTTATTTATTATTCTAAGACCAAAGTCAAATCCATTACTTTTGAAACTTAGCGCGATAGCCCTGAGATCTTATTACAAAAAAAAATCGCGCTCATCCCACTCAAAAATATTATCGACATTATTTTTGTAATGCCCTCTGATCAAAATGGCTTTAATTTTCGCGGGGAAATTCATAGCGAAATACTTTTATACACATTTTTACGCTCATCTTGCGCTATCATCTGAAGCATGGTGCCTGAAATGCCTTTTATGTATTCTGTGCTTGAAGTGCTATAAGGGCTATAAGGCATGCCTTCTACTTCTTAATAAATAAATAAAGGAACGTATTGCAAACACTTGACGCAAGACGAAGACGAAAGATGAACGTAATATCGCACTGGTTTGGACGTAGCATACTATTATTAAATAAAATCGCAATCTGACAGCTTTCACCATAATATCTGATATCTACCATATATAATAATGTCTGATACCATAATATCTGAGAGCTTTGGTGGAGCTTGGGTGCAATGGTTTGAGAGATAACTCATTTATTCGACGAAATGAAAAACGTTACATGTAAACGACAAATACGACAAAACAGAGCAGAAATACTTCACAGCATTATTGTTATGCTGTATGAATCAGATTAAAAATAAAGTTAGATTCTTAAGAGCAAAAACATTTTTTTTGCTTAAAATCTGGACAAACTAAGGTTGTGATTTTTAATTTCTTAATGGATCAAGAAAATAGAGACGGAAATTATTGATCGTTTTATTTATGTCCAATAATGTGTATTGTGTACTTGATTAATTCTATATTTATACCCAAGAATGTGTAGCTCTAGTATGTTATTAATATTATATCTATGGTAGAGAATTTACTAATTTCTGTGCAAAATTAGAGGTAACTTTAACTTAATAATGACGTAGTTTGACTGTTTTGTAATTAAATTATTCAGAATTCAGAATTATTCAAAAATACATTTTACTCCGTTGATGGATTCTTGTGAATAAACAAGTCAAAAATAAATATATGAAATTATGGTAGATGTATGGAAAATCCATCCCATTTAAGTGTGATGCAAAATATAATTTTATGGCTAAAGCTAAGATTAAGATTTAAGCAACATTATATTATTTCTGACCATCACTTTTACACTCTATTTATGGCAAATAAACAATTATGAATTATTATGAACACTAATTCCTAAAAACTTATGAAATTATTTAAGAGGCATATTACGTTTAGACTGTGATTTTTGCGTAAAATGGCCAATTTTGGGGTTCTCGATCTCAGAAACAAAAATACATTAACAGTTTTGACTTATTGAATAGTGTAGAATAGCTATTGGAATAGTTCATAGCGGCCTCGCTTTTTTGAAACTTTGCTTAACTTTATAATTAAACCCGAAATTGCAGGGAAAGATTTTCATAAAATGCGTGAAGGCATTTTTTTGGGGTCATAGATTGAACTACTGTGCTAAACAAATGAAATAAAAAAAATTGAATATTACCTCTTATATAGTCGAATAGTTCATAGCGGCCTCGGAATTTTGAAATTATGTATGGAATATGTGAAAAAAAGTACCAATTAAAAACCATAAAACTCCTAAAACGCTCAGAATTAACTGTGAATTTCTCCTAGTTATGTATCTAGGAGAAATTCACAGTTAATTCTGTAAAATTATTATGTAAAATTTATATCAGAATAATCTTTACTTCATAAGAAAATCAAATTTTATACTTTTATTTGTTGTTTGTACTTGTTTTTCTTTCTGTGTATGTTCAAATTTGACTCTAAGAAATCGTTCACCAACTTTAATTTTCCTTTCTAACCCTTTAACTTTCCAGTGTATCATCATATTACTTTTTGTCGCGAACACATATAAATGTATTTAGTAGACCCAAAGGTTTCTCTAAGTTGTAGCGCTAAAATCCGTCAAAATCGAAATTTCGACGAAAAAAATGTGATAGGGCCCTTAAGTTCAATACTATTCCAGTCATAGACTTCGGTTTAATCTCCCAAGTTCGATGCGAATGAAGTTAAATATCTACAAAATTAACTATTCATAATAAATATTTGATATCCAATTTGGAGCACCATATAATAACACCGTACATG
This sequence comes from Agriphila geniculea, assembly GCA_943789525.1. Classification (NCBI taxonomy): domain Eukaryota; kingdom Metazoa; phylum Arthropoda; class Insecta; order Lepidoptera; family Crambidae; genus Agriphila; species Agriphila geniculea. The sequence goes on along the minus strand of OX038875.1, from coordinate 24,245,099 downwards.
TGACCAACCGCTAAATAATTATTTTTACTGGAACTGAAATCTTGTTCTAAGAAGAACGAAGTTAATTGAGGGAGAACGATATTATGTTTATTCATCAAATAGAATAAAATAATACATATTTTATTAATAAACATACAATTCTTTTCGAAATACATAATTTTTTCTTGGTTGTTTTTAAATATCCACTTATCCATTATTTTTAATAGAATGTTTTCGGTATTTATTTCGGTTATCCCAAATTATATTTTGTTTACTGTCTTGAATATAATTTTAATTTTCTGTGATTTTTTGCAATATGATTCATAAAGTGTGGATTTTTCTCTTCTTTTTTGTCATTTGTACACTGTCCATCAGCCATTTTGATGTCCCCACTGCTGGGGCACAGGCCTTCCTTATGGGTGGATAAGGAGGACGGGCCATAACCCACCACGCGGGCCCAATGCGGATTGGTGGATGTTAACGACTGCAAATGCAGCCGGGACTAACGGCTTAACGTGCCTTCCGAAGCACGGAGGAGTTCGCGATAGTAAATTTTTTTGTTCACCCATCCCATGACCGACCCTTGCGAACGTTGCTTAACTTACGCAATCGCTGGGCCAGGTGCTAAACCACTACGCCACCGAGCTCCTCGTTTTGTACACTGCCAAACGATAATTCTCTGTCAAACTACTGAAGTATAACTACTAGTGACCGCCCGCGACCTCGTCTGCGTGGACACTGGACAGTTGTCTCTTTTATCTATCCTACCTATGCCTCGGAAACATATTATTTTCTGGATGAAAGATACCCTATGTCCTTTTCTGCACCCTTGACAATAGCATAACGAACAAACTTACTTTCGCATCAATAATTTAAATTGTATTTTAATAAAACAAGAATATACCGCTATGCTTTAGCTCTCTAGGATATTATAACATGTAATTCAATTTTTGTATGTTGGGATCTGAGGCAACTTCTAATCTTATTGTACTATATTATAATGGGCAAGTTTATGTTTGTTACGGATTTTAATGAAATTTTTCACACAGATAGTTTATAGCTTTAAAACGTAGGATTCTTTTATTCCCGGTCAAAGTTTCCCTCGGGACTTTTTGAATTAATAACTGTCTTGGACACACGGACGAAGTCGCGGGCGGAAGCTAGTCCGCACATAATTAACATTCATATTACGTAAAATAAAAACAATTTTTAAAATAAACACAGTGTTCTAAGCTTCGATCACTTTAATTAAACTTTTAATGAGTTGACCGAAATTGGTGGAAAACAAGTGAAATTCATACATAAACTTGTGTATACTTACATAATAAATGCGAAATAAGCTCTGTTACGTTTTTAATTCAAAATTGCTGAACCGGTTATGATAAATTATTTATACTTACAGAAAAGGATTGGGATATTTTTGTTCTATATTCCATAACGTTCATGCGGCTGAAGGAGCGGGGAAATGATATTTTAAATATAGGAAAATAATGTGTTTATCATAAACTTTCAAAATAGTAGTTCATGAAACTGATACATAAAGAGGGGTATTAAAACACGAGTGTGTGTTTAAATAGTATCACACGAGTGTTTTAATACCTAGTTATGTGCAGCTTTATACACTATTTTATCTACACTCATACAATTTGGGATTGAACCTACTACTTAAATAAAAGATCAAAGTTAAAAAAGAGAGAGAGAGACTTTGCTTATATTACCATACTACCTTGAAATAAGAGTTATTTCCGTGCTGGATCTAAACTGTCGGGTGTAGTCAATTTTTTGTCACATTCACTGCTATCAGATATTTTAAAGCGAGAATAAAAAAAAATCTACGAAATTCAGAACCTACAACAAAAAGTGAAAATTGAAACCATAACTTTTTTGTTTTGCGTTAAAAATGACGCGCCCTGCGCGACGCGTCATCTGTGGTCCGCGCCACAGACTATAGATATTACAATAAGCCCATACCTTATATCTTAATATACACTTTCAACGAAAATTGGTTTGAACGAGATATAGTAATTAGTTTTCGAGATATAGCATATTTTTCAAAACCGCAAATATAACTTTGTCATTCATACCAACACTGTGAAAAACAAAGTTATTTTTGCAGACGAAAAATGATAGGTGGTATTAAATATGGTATGGTATAAGGTAACTACGGAACCCTACGGCGCGTGGCCCGACACGCACTTGGCCAGTTTTTTAAAATCATATTTGGAACATTACGTTGTGAGTGTAGATAAAATGTTATGCATCAATTATTAACGATGAATTACATGACTTGAATGCCTAAATGGTTCACATTTCTCACCCTTATAAAATTCTAGTCATGCTACTGAATAATTCCAGACGCTTTCATGCTGCAGTCGTGAAACAGCTTCGCCGCAGCTTCATAATAGAAACATGCTCCGTATCTGATCGAACTATGCTGTTCCATTAATTTATTTTATTATTCGTCGTTGTACTTACACTGAAAACTTACGAAGTATTTTGCACCTTTTCTCTTCTCTATCACCAACAACAGCTTTTCACGCAGCAATTAATATCTAGCGGCGAAAATAAGACATTTCCAGTACCGATCCTACTTTAAGGTGGTACCCTGAGCGAAATTGGCGCCGCGGTGAATTTTATTTAATATTATAATTCTAATACACAATTTTAATAATGTTTATCGTGGAGATTTTAGGGCCTACAGTCTAGTATTTTTAGACGGTATCGTTACATTCCCTAGTAGTCACTGCTAGAAGTAGATAGAAAAACTGCTAAAAGTGGCCGTTTTTGACACATTTGCTATCTACTTCTACGAATGACTACGAGGGCAGGTAGTGATACCTTCTAAAAATACTAGACCATGGGCCCTAAAATCTCCACGATAAACATTATTAAAATCTTTTTCTATTAATAACTTATTAAATAAAAACCTCTGAGGGCGCCACTCTCGGTCATACAACCGCCTTAAGGTGTGATTCCGATGTCGGCAGCACTGCTGCGCAGCAGTGCTGCGCAGCAGTGCTGTGTGCTACAAATTGAACCGTAATGTTACGTTTGAAAGGCTCAATTTCATGTGAGCGGAGAAGCGTCGCAACACTGCTGCGCAACACTGCTGCGCGACACTGCTGCGCAGCAGTGCTGCGCGGCACTGCTGCCGCAACACCACTGGTCCCCATACATTCTCTATAGGTTTATATGAGACTACATTCCGAGCTCGGCAGCACTGCTGCGCAGCAGTGTCGCGCAGCAGTGCTGCGGACATCGAAATCATACCTTTAACGTAAGTAATGCAATGACGTCTGTAATAGTAATCGAAAGAAGTATCTACATTTTCATTAATTTCTCGCAAGTACGGAAAATACACTCTGCGCATGCGTGAACGGCACGCTGGACTCGCTACCACAAAAGGCTATCACATTTTTTCGTCGAAATTTTGATTTTGAAGGATTTTAGCGATACAACCTGAGACCAACCAGAGAAACCTTTGGGTCTACTAAATACATTTATATACGTCCGCGACAAAAAGTAATGTGATGATTCACTGGAAAGTTAAAGGGTTCGAAAGGAAAATTAAAGTTGGTGAACGATTACCTTAGAGTCAACTTTGAACATACACAGAAAGAAAAACAAGTACAAACAACAAATAAAAGTATGAAATTTATCATTTCTTATGAAGTAAAGATTATTCTGATATAAATTTTACGTAATAATAATAATGTATCTAGGAGAAATTCACAGTTAATTCTGAGCGTTTTTAGTAGTTTTATGGTTTTTGATTGGGATTTTTTTTACATCTTCCATACATAATTTCAAAATTCCGAGGCCGCTATAAAACTATTTGACTATATAAAAGATAATATTCAATTTTTTTATTTCATTTGTTTAACACAGTCGTTCAATCCATGAGCTCAAAAAAGTGCCTTCTCGCATTTTATGAAAATCTTTCTCTACAATTTCGGGTTTAATTAAAAAGTTAAGCAAATTTTCAAAAATGAGAGGCCGCTATGAACTATTCTAATAGCTATTCTACACTATTCAATAAGTCAAAATTGTTAATGTATTTTTGTTTCTGTAACCCCAAAATTGGCCAATTTACGCAAAAATCACAGTCGAAACGTAATGCCTCTTAATAAATCCGTAAAAAGTTGGTCTCTTCTTCTTTCGCACGCCATTCCCTTCGGTCTTATCCTTTTCCCATCTAGTTTTACTCCGCAACATTGGTGATGTCATTTGGCTTTTTGACAGCCAAAAAAACAAAAAATTCAAATTACTAACCAACAAACTAAGTTGGATGTAGGTTAAGAAAAAAAAAACTAACCGTCCCACCAGGTGGGGAAAGTGGTTTGTCGGTTAGTAATAGACAATAGAGGAACCATCTAAACCAAAAACAATACAGAAATAATTGTATTCTTCACTATCTTGACACACGGGACCTTAAAATATACCTTAAAATAATAAATTTGGTACTGCGCTTTTGCAAAATTAAAGAATTCGTGGAAACCCTAAAATGCACTTTACTTCAAAGCTAAATAATAACGTGGATTTTCCTTTTTGAAGAAATTGTTGATATAACTAACTTTAATTTTGACACAGGTTGTGAACTTGGATGAATTAAAGGTTGTGAACAAACAAGCTACCCTTTTCAGTGAGTAAGTATGTGTAAATAAATAATTAAACAGTAATATACACTGTTTATTTAGGAGTATAAACGCAGTAGGACGCTTTACCTCTGCTTAATAATTCTCTGAGTGAATACTTGATCGGCTTCACTTCCATGAAATTGACAGGCATCTGACTTTGACGAGGCATGGGCGTAGGAAGAGGGGCAGGCCCACTCCAGCATAGTCTGATGCCCACCCCAGAATTTCCACTAACAAATTGAAAAATTTAAAAAATCTTTACACAGAAAGATACCACTCTACAGTGGCCTACTTGGCCTATGCCAAGCCCCCGCCCCCCTGGAAAATATTTCTAGTTATACAAGGTGTTTGGCAAAAGCCTTATAAAGCCGAATATGGTAGATAGGGACCATCAAACTGAACAACTTTTGATATGGAACCAACTCTGAAATCGCGAAAAAAATTCAGCTATTTCATCCATTTTGATATTTTCGTTGTATGGAACAGCTGATATTTTTTTTAGAGTTGGTTCCATAGTAAAAGTTGTTCAGTTTGATGGTCCCTAACTACCATATCGGCTTTATAAGGCTTTTACCAAACACCTTGTAGATACGCCCATGCGAGTCAGTATCAAACCCCTTGTGTGAATGCAAGAAACAATATCAGATCTAACAAAAGATAAAAAAACATACACAAACGAAAAAAATATATAAGTACTTACATCTAACAAATAATAAAAGAAAACTATCAGACATATATTATGACAAACTAATACCACAAAAAATATATGTAAGTAAGATTACTTACATAGATACCTACGTATGAAAATCTTTGAAAATGCAGAGTCAGTAAGTAGATACTCGTGTATCGTAAGTTCTAATTAGTTACGAGGCCTTTCCCCTACACAAATAAAATATTATTGTATTTTTTAACATACCATAACATTTAAATGCGAAGTGTAAATCTCTGTTGTAATTGTAAATGAGGGATAACTAATTTTATAAATGACAAAATTGTAATCACTAATTATATTGTAATAGAGCTCGTAAACAAGGTAAATGTAAATGTTATAAATACTTACCTAGTACGAAAACTGAAATAATGAGGAGTAAATAAACAGTTACATAAGTGCCTTATGAAATTATTAAATACATAAGACGTGATCAGGATCTTGAAAGTTTGAAATAAGAACTTGTGTTAATTAATAGAGGTCGATTTTCAACCCTCGTCGACCCCCAAAATCAGTTTTCGTCTGTAACTATAGGCATGTTGACTATTTTTTTTATTTTATGTTACATAAATTACCCCTAAAAAAAGAAACATTTGTATAAGAATTATTACGCTAGCATGAAAACTGCCCGAGATATCACAGTTTGAAATGCACAAAATTGGACTCACCCGAAAACGCTCCATACTAACGGCTACCAAGTTATGACGTCACGCCTTCCTACGTTGTATGTAACGCGTAGGAAATTTGTTCGGCAGCTATATTAAATATTGTGTTTATCAAAATGGTTTCTTTGACAAATTTGCTATAAATTTTACGGACTAATTAAATGTATTATTTATTTTATAACATATTTGCTCGTAAAGGGTCTCTTATTACACCAATTTCAATATCGTATTGTATCTCATTACGAACTTGTGCGGTAATGTAAAGTAAAACGCACGGTTTCCTTGATAAACCGTGCGTTTTACTTTACATTACCGCACGGTTTATCAAGATGCTTCGTCTAAAACGAACGGTACTTTTTTAAATCTTAGCAAAGAGTTTTTATGTCAGAAAAGAGGTCAACATTTTATGAATAAAATTAAGTTTGGGAGATAAAATATAATAAATAAACATTTAATTATTTAATTTAATTAATGTTGACAATAAATTACAACCATTTATCTGTAACAAAAACACAAAAATATTATTTTACTTTATTTGTAATACTGGCTGTTTTATATGCATTTGCCTTAAAAAAGCGCTGTTGCGCGCGCATTGCTAATTTTTTTTGCTGTATTTGAAAATGTCGTCAAATAGTGATGAATTTATGAATTCAACACCGCTAGAAGTCTGAGAGGCAGCAAAAAGGCTATTCTAAGCCTCTTGTCCGAAAACTTGACCGTTAAGATACTTACAAGCGTATCAAAATTTAATCATATGGAAAACAAGCAAAGGTGCAAAGTCCGAGTTTTATTTATTTCCTCGCAAATATGTTATAAAACGTCGTATAACATACGTGCGCTTTGATAATTACAGCCTCTGCTTTATTGTAACCCTCGCCTACGGCTCGGGCTAGCAATATCGCCTCGGCTGTAATTTTCAACTTACCGCACTTATATCATAATGTACTATTAACAAATTTTATACTTTTTAAATGGACTTGTCCACCCAACTTTAAAGGGTCATAAAACAAATAATACGCAATATTCAAAACCAAGAGGTATACAAGCTACTCCAAAAGTTTGATATGTTTACGATTTTTATTAGTATTTCGTTATTTTATTCATAAGTCAACATCCCTATTGAGCTACCGATTATTATGTACCTATTCTGTGCTACTACGATGTGATTATTGCAGACTAAAGGAACTGAAATCCAATTTTCAGCACGGTAAGAAAAAGTTTTCTACTTTCTAATTGTTGGATGGAAAATAAAAAAGCAGATTTATCAATAAAACGTTAATCTACATCGCAGTTAACTTACAAACGAAAATGACTAATCGTTTCGTTACAAACATCGATGGTTGAAGGGAGATGTCCCAGCGTTGCCCCAGTTTCATTTTATTTAATTACTTTCATAATAAAAAAATGCTAATTACATTTTATTTAGGTATAGTTATAATTCAAGAATTATTTTATATTTAGTAAAACAATCACACAAACATTAAGTTGTTTTCTGAAGTATTTTGTGAAAAAAATGTAAGTAAATAGTACTATCATCATAAAAAATTGTGATTTAAAAGCGTTTTAACTTAAAAATCCCACTTTTTAATGCAGAAAATAATTATTAATCTGATTCTAGAGTAAAATACCTACTCTGAATTGCTTCTTTGATTAAGACGCGATAGACTTTCATTGTTTGAGAATGGTGGGGCAAATGACATAGGCGCGATGGGACATGTCCTTAAGGGTTGCTTCTTGCTTGAAAATAAATATTCAATATTGCGTATACCTATCTTGTCTTAAGTTATCTGCTGGATAATATTAATGTGATGCTTTATATAATAATCGAAACTCTAGCCAAATTCGTTTAGTTACGTATTATTTTTTTAACAGTGTTATGTTATGTACGAAAATTAAATAAGTGATTCTTGGTTTAACCCTCGCGAGTTGTTACCTTGTGTGCATCTTGCAAGCACAGCGCATACTGAGCCTTGACAGTTCTTAGTAAAACAAACAAGCTTAAGATCTCTCAGACCAAATAAAAAAGTAAAGACGGAGTCTTCCGACAAAGCGGTGAAGCCAGTAAAACTACGCCTTGGCTGTGTACATACACAGTTTACGCACACATATGTAACGAAACTACGCCTTGGCTTTCGTTCGTCATTGGGCGTTCCATATCGAACCCTGCCGCCCGGCCCCCGCCCGCCCCCTAGTACGCACACATGTACCATCAAAAACCGGCCTCAACGCTCCATCTTCCTTTTTTATTTGATCTGAGCAAGATCTCGACTCTCTGTGTAAATAATCGATAGTAGACGATACAGCAAATAAAATGTCAACTCTGTGTAAAAAATAATCGATTGCTGTTTAAGTAATGATCATACAGCAAATAAAATGGTTAGTTTTAACTTAGAGTATAGGTAGATCATATACTTTTTACCATCGCCACTCGAAAAAGTGCGTTTAATTCAATAGTTAGGGAGGCGAATAGGGGAATTTTCGGTAATACTCGAGCGTGGCAGTTTAAGATATGAGAGATACCTTGGACCTAATAGAACAACCTTGTAAAGTATTTAGCTCTATATATAGTGACGCGCGCCTAGGATAGACGATCAGATTAGTAAAAAAAAATCGATAGTCTGAAATACTCGAGCGCGTCAGATTAAGATATTGGGGGTTGATTTTAGTGTTTTAAGACTAAATTTAACTAATCTGACGATAAGTCCTTGACGCCGCCGAGTTATAGGGTCGCGAACTTGTAAAAAAAAACGTTAATCCGGCATTCTCGAGCGCGATTTTTATTTTTTTATTTTGAAGAATATAATCTAAAACGTACTAAAAATACAAAATCTGCCGGTTTCCGCATGACCGGGAGTGTGGAGGAGCCATTTCGTCGTCCGAAAAACGCGTTGCGGCATATAAGTCGCGAACGATACATTTTACAAAAAAAAAGTTTAAATAAACAAAAAAGGTTAAAACTTTTTGACTTGAAGCATCATAACTTGTGGAGGAATGCTTACAAATCCGACATCACTGACCTTGCACCAACCGATCATGGGTGGAATGAAAATAATAATAAATTGGAGTTCACGTGGTTTATCGGGAATCAATTGCCCGATGCGTATGAAAATGTTGTTCTATCGCCGGATATTCTGGGCAACGAGAATGACACTGAGGACAGGAATGACGAGACGCTTGGTTCAGGTAAATTTTTGTACTTCTATAATATTCTCTCAACGAAATTACTGAATAGAAATAATTGTTACGGATGTTGCAGGCACTCAGCAGGAAAGAATTGTGGATGAGGAGCCACAATATGAAAGTTCGAGTGAAGAAGAAGAAGATGAATTGTATTGAGCAAAAATGTAAAGATCATACTTAACAATACAATTATAATCCATTTTTTATATCATTTCATTTTTTTTATACAATAAATAATACAATTCGTACTACATTTCATCTACATTTACGTTGGTTGTAACTATCGCTTTATTGTCATTCTTAAATTCCCCGTTCTATCAAGGAGAAAGAAAGGAAAAAAAAAACCAAAAAACCTTTCCGGTCAGATTAAGAGAACACACCAACATTTTTGTCAGATTAAGAAAATATGCTTTCAGGATACCGAGATAAACCTCCCCTATGAAAAACTGACGCGCTCGAGTATTTCAAAAAAACTTTTTTTTTTTGCATTTTCAAAAATTCATCGTAACTTATGGTCACGCCGAAATCGTCAGTTTTTTTAAAGGGAGCTTCCTTGGGGCCTACTTAACACCCCTTCCGAAAATCTGACGCGCTCGAGTAAATTTTTTTTTTTTGCATTTTTGACTACTTTATATGCCTACCCCCACCACGCAAACCGGCAGATTAGTATACCGTTGTTATCAGAGGCACTTGGGGCATACGTAGTATGAATATCTGACGCGCTCGAGAATGCCCAAATAACTGTTTTTTTTTACATTTTTGAAAAACCGTACACGCCAAACCCACCGCTAAAATGGTTTTTACCATACGAGCTTTTCTTTTCGAAATTATTTTATCTTTCGATTTTGATAGGTCTCGACGGCGCCGTTGAATTACGCCATTTAGCTACCTCGCCTCCCTAACTACAACGATAAGAGTGAATAAAACGATGTTTTATTCACCGAGTGAATAAAAATATTTTGAATTTGGAACAAGCGCGCATCGTATGAATTATGTACAAAAAAAAATAAAACGTTCTGAAAGTATGGAGCTATTCCATAGAAAAAGCCTCCCGCCAATTTTATTTAGATTTTTTTTAGTGTCTTATCTTTGGGTTGTTTTCTAAAAAATATCCCGCCAAATTAATTAGGTTCTTTTTAGTGTCTTACCTTTGGGTTCTTTTCTATAATAATAATAATATTTGGAGATTAGATGTTCAGTCATGCATTTGCATCCGTACATTCCATCAGTCTGGTACGATCTTCAGACTGTAAAAATTCAAAGTCTAAACTGATGAAATGGACTGATTCCAGACCCATCATGTAATTTTCCTCTTAGCGTGGTTGTTTTATATCATCTGAAAACTTCTAGTTTCACTATTTTCTAATGTTTAAATATTTCTGATTACCTATCTAAATAATAAAAATGTAATAACTATACATACTACATAAGGTATACATAAGGTAACTGCTATTTGTTTTCTCGCAGCCAATGGTAAAAAGTAGAGTACACAACTCGTGAAAAAAAAATTTCATCTCGGTCCTTTGTATCCCTCGCTTCGCTCAGGATTCTACTTTTGAATCCCTCGCTACGCTCGGGATTCAACTCTAGAATCCTTCGCTGCTCTCGGGATCCAACTTAGTCCCTCGAACTAAATTCCCTCTTTTTTCACTTGTTGTATAATCTACTATTAACATCTAAGACAACTCTTTAAAGTTTGTACTCCAAGTTGTACCTGGAGATAGTTCACTTTTGCCGATCTATAGACGCTTGAGTTTTAATTTTAAAATGTCCAATAAGTAACATTATCGTGTTTGAGTTAAGATTTTAAATTCTACCCCTAGCCCGAACATCTTTCGAGAAAAAAACGCGCATTTAAGTACTCGATAGAGTAATTATCTATGGAAAATTTAATTTCGTTTCTCCGTAAATGACGATGGCGCTGCAAATTTCCCATACAAATTCTATCGAATGTTTTTAAGCGCGTTATTTTTTTCAATAGCTGTTCGCTAAGGGTACTGAACTTACTTAACTTCATTGTTATAAGGTCTAAAATTGAAATTTTGTCTATAATATTGCAAGTCTCTGAAGTGACAAAAAATGTAAACGGATTAGTACTACTAATTCAGACACAAATTAAAAAACTTACTAACCGATACTTTATCCACTCTACAGTTCGATTCATAAATACGAAACTCCTTGTGCAAATTAATCAAAGGCAGCCATGACCTTGGCAAAATGTATATGTATTTATGTTCTATTCCTAACCATCCAAAACATTAATCTCCCAGCATGGAATATAACGGTTTACAGCTCCAAATATATTTTCAGTAGAAATAATCCACATACTAAAGCCATTTATTTTATAGTTGGGAATTGTGGCAAACATTTATGATACTTTAGTTCAAGATTATGTGACTTATAACTATGATACATTTTAAAAGTTGGCAAAATTGGCAAAAATTAAAACGACAGACAGTCTCCTGACTTTACATACAGGGTTATTTGTAAAACACCAACAACGTCACAGGAGTAGATTACTAACATCATAAACAACAACATTTGTTCTACGACTTTTCCGTAAACCGACAAAAAAATCGACTCTCCATACAAATGTCCCGAACAGCTGATCGCGTTTTATATTCAAAGTCGATATTTTTTTGTCTGTTTTCGGAAAATTTGTAGAACAAATGTTGTTGTTTATGATGTTAGTAATCTACTCCTGCGAGGTTGTTAGTGTTTTACAAATAACCCTGTATAGTTAAAATAAAAATATGTGGTTACTAAAGGGGCCATCCATAAATTACGTCACACGTCAAGAGGGAGGGAGGGGGTCGACGAAATGTGACAACGTGTGACAAGGGGGTGGGAAGGGTCCTTAATTTCGTGACGTCACATTTCAAAATCATTTAAATTGAAATAAGACAAATTTCTGAACTGTTTTTAAATTTAATAATTTTTTCAAGATGCAAAATTGTAAAATATGTGACGTCACACTAGGGATGGGGGGTCTCACAAATGTGACCAGCTGTGACAAGGACGGGGGAGGGAGTCAAAAACCATGAAATTTGTGTGACGTAATTTATGGATGGCCCCTTATACAAATTTATTTTAATCACAACAATATTTTTCGCATTAAAGAAAACAATTTACATAGCCCTGGATTTGGTGTGGTCTAATAACAAGCCAATCATGTATTTAAATCGAATATAAACATTGCCAGGCAATTTTGCTGGTGGAAAAGTAGTGCGAGGCGGCATCAAAGGAATTGGAAATCTTTTGAAATTTAAAAGCTATTTTGGAAACTTTTTACAACGATAATTTCTAGTTTACACGTTTTTATTTGGTCGCTTTCTTGTTTATTTTTTTATTTGAGTTTTTACTAATTGATTACTCAATCAATCAACATGTTCGATCAACTTTTTAAAAGTCATCATGGGCTTTTTACTAATACCCTAATGATTTGGCAGTCCATTCATATTGGCGTATTGAAAATTAACCCTTAGCGTTTCGGCGGATCCACGAAACATTAACTTTGGGAATAACGATATTGAATTAATGATTCGTAACTTATTTATTGTATAACAAATGGTTTGTGATTCGATTTTTTTAAGTCTTTACTATGACGAAGTAAACTGCCTCTGTACATGGGTCACTTTGACCTTAAAGGATAACTTTATTCTATCGGGTCAAAATAACCAACCTATATTCTTCTATATTCCGTGAAAATGAAGTCACGGGCTAAAGCTATATTGAAATATACCAAGGAGTAATAATATCTCGTATATATTCGTTTATTTATTTAACTACTAAATTGCTACAAAGCGAATCTTAAAGTGTCAATTTTTAAAAGAAATCTCACAAACGAAATTTTGTGAAAATCTCATGAAAGTCTCTGTGTTCGGTGCAGTGAGCTTTAAATCTAATGCACAAACGATCTTTAATGGGCCCTGGTTATACATTCTGTGCCTGCACTATGTTTACATTACAGAATGCAGACTCAAACAGTCTTCAAAGGGTTGACTTATTGCCTTTACAAAAATGCTTATTCAAAATCTGAAACATAGTGAATGTGTGTTTGTTCTTTGTGTTGTACTCTGCACTAGAAAAATCCCTTTTCTCATCCCTCAAGCGGAAATCAAAATGCGTGTTTCGCATTCTGGGCGAATTCTTGGATTGTTGCTATCAAGGCATTTTGTCACTTTACTCGTAAGATGAATGGTCTTCTATTGTCTTCGTAATTCAGCTGGAAGAGCATTTAACCAGATTGCGTAGGACTTTAATTTTTTTACACGACTGCCCAAAACGGAGTGTAAATGTGTTTAGGGTTCATGTATGTTTGTGGGTATATGAGTTCCTTTATTCCACCATAAATTCTAAATACCTTAACGAATTTGGATGTATGGGGTATCGTTAGATCCCGAGTGACACTGACTATATTTTTTTGAAAAAATTCAATATGGTGACTGTTCGACGCCGCTTTCAAATGTGAAAAACATTTTTTTTCCATCATTACAATATGGGCATCAAATGAAAGGACTTTATGAACTGAATACATACCAAAACTATATAATTTGTCACTAAAATGTATGAACTAAATATAAAGAATTTAAAAAATATATTAAAAATACGACTGCCCTGCCAAAAATTAACAAAAAAGTTAAATAACACGTGTCATTGTAGACGGGAGACCGTTTTGTGGAACAATTTTTGATCAAAGAGGTCCCCCAACTGCAATGACACTTGTTATTTAACTTTTTAGTTCATTTTTGGCAGGGCAGTCGTGTTTTTAATATTTTTTAATTTATTTATTTTTAGGTTAAATTTGGATGCCCAACGTAGTCTCGTTGTTTTTCTCGTAGCACACTTGCTCGAATTTATAGATATTTATTTCAGCTATGTTGACCCTTCTCTTAAAATAAAATATTACAAAAGGTCAACCCAACACGCGCGCGTCAATAACGAAATAACGCAAATATATCACTGGGCAATTATCGTTAACCCGTAAACGCTTACAAAGACTTTCGCGCGCTCGAACGAGTAGGGTCCAATGGACCGCGTAGTTTTGTCACCTAATAATTTGTTTTGTTCAGTTATGTCACATTATTGATCCTTTTATGAAAAAAATATATGATATATTTTCATTGATATGAAAATATATCATATTAACCCTATAGGTATACCTTCGAATATTTACATTCTACAGATCCGATATTTAGTTACAAAACAAAATAATTTGTTTTAAAACGGGCTTTCGCAAAAATACAGGGTCATTTTGTATTCACCATCCAAATTTTGAGAATGTGTCCAGTCCATGAAACTGAACAACTTTTTATAAGGAACACATATGTAAAAAAAAATCGACTATCCATACAAATTAAAGAGATCACGTGATCAATTTAGTTTTTGGGATGACCAAAATTTTGTGATGGAATTCGATTCGACACATGTTTCTTGGAGAAAGTTATTTAGTTTCATGGACTAGACACGTAGACACGTCCTTGAAATTAGGATGGTAAGTTTAGATTTAGAATGACTCTTGCATGGCAATCCAGATTCTAGACTCCATTTTTTGACCATCTCTGCGCTTGTCAAGGGCACAAAGCTCAGTTGATTATCTTGAGAAGCGACAACTCAAAAGCTCAATAAGGCAATTCACTTGGTCGCAAAGACCCTTAGATGTCACAGAAAGATATCCATAAAGGGGAGTGCGTTCATAACGAGAAGGTATAAGCTTGCTCTAAGCAACTTAATTTGATACATAATTTGAACAGTTAGCATATGCTGTTGTTTTTATCAGTAACATTTGTAATGTAACAATAGTAAAATAAGTAAGTACCTAGTCGAAAAATATTTTTGTATCGCATAGCACAATTTGTTTCAATTTTAAAATCCCTATTATTTGCAATGACTAAATCGACAAAATCACTCCGATGATCAATTTAAATAAATTAATGACACAATTTCTGACTAACACCATCACAATAAAATTAGTGATCGTCGACATCAGGGTTGGAAAAAAACTGTTTTTAATTTTTTTGTAAAACAAACAGTTCAAAATGTTTTAAACAAGTGCTTTTTATGTGTTTTTTTTTTACTTTTTACTTCAAACCATCAATTACAAATCAATTAGACCTATAATATTTTATTTCTTAAATATTTTCAAATCCAATCAGTTGATATACATTTATTTTTTGACTCTAATCTAATCAAACGCTTTACATACCTACACCTTGTAAATATAGATACCTATTTAACAGGGTTCTGATGTTCATTTATACCATAATAGGGGATACCCCAATATATAGGGTGGAGGAACCAGTTTTCCACAAGGATTATTCTGGATACTTTTTAACCAGTGATAAAAAGACTAATACTAAGCTCAAATTAGTCATCTTAGAAAAACCTATTCGATAAAATTACACTTTTACACTGTAATTCTATGTATTTTCAGCGCGATCTGAAGTTTATAAACATATTTTTGAAAAAAATTGCATTAATTTACGAAAATCACCATTCATTCTCAAATAAAAGTAGTTTTAAACCTGTTTTTTTTTCAATATTTTTAACATTGTTTAAAACTAATTTTAAATTGTGTTTTTTAACAGTTAATAAAAACATTGTTTTATTTTAAATTGTTTTAAATACTGTTTAAAACACGTGTTTAAAACAACTTGTTTTAATCATGCCAACCCTGGTCGACATTCCCCTCAAAAATAAATTAATGACACAATTTCTGACTAAAACCATCACAATAAAATTGGTGAACGTCGACATACATCTCAAATATTCACAGATTTCATGATCTTTTAACCGCATTATGATGTGTATTATTTTATTTAGAGGTATTTCGAGGTCATAACCAGAAGGTTGTCAATTAGGAATGCAGCTGACTCACTGATATTTAAAGCGCGGACCTGCGCTGCAACTTGCAAGTGTCATTGCGAAACCACTATTTATATAATCTCGGATATATAAATAGGATGTCATGTTATACAGGATATACAGGATGTCCCAAAACTTTGCCACACGGAGGGAAAGCACCTTTAATATTGAAGATAGAAAATTTTACTGAAAGAAGACTTCATTTTGTTCTCAAAAAGAAATGGAACTGCATTCAAAGATTTTTAAAAATCAAAGTCAAAGTCAAAGTCAAAATTAGCTTTATTCAAATAAACTTAATCATTAAGTACTTTTGAATCGTCTATATTTTCCTACCAATGTAAAAAATTCAAACAAACAGTAGGAATTTTCCTTAATTATTTGAACCCACTGTCAACTGCAACCCAGAATTTAATATCTGGTCTAGTTATACTTAATTTTAATCGACTTCTACACTACCTACACACATACAAGGCGGAGATATTATGAAAATAGGTCATATTACCCAGTACGTAATGTATATAATCGCATAAGCTTCTCGTCATGTTGACACAACCGCAGTGGTATGAGATCAAATTCCTGGAAGTATCGGTCGAGCAATGTTTGATGTAGCTGACTTACAAATATCAACTGCAATCGCATCAGTAATGGATGAAAAAAGTGTAAGTATAGGAATGAAGTCAAAGTCAAAATACGTAGAGTCTGTCTAAAAAAATCACTTTACATGGGTAATTTCAAGGGTAATTTTAATACCCAACTAAATCCCCAACGACCCCACCAATACCCATCTAAATAAAATTGAGTAAAACTATGTTTACAATTAGAATTTTGACAGCACCAACAGGGTTACCAGTTTAAGTTTTTAAAAATAATTTAATAATTTCTCATGTAAACTGACTTTTTAGACAGACTCTATCTGAAATGATAATTATGAAACAATTGAATGAATTAGATAATGGTAAGCAATTATTTATGTTGTACCCTCTACAATATTATTACGAAAGAAAATACGTTTTTGTATTTATTGAATGGTTTTTTTTTACGAACAACTCTGCCGCCTGTAGTAAGTATCGAAATGTACTGCATGGTGACTTCCGCCCGTGCTCCCCCGCCTTCCACCCAAAAGACAGCTAGCGTTCCGCTGCGTATTTTATTCCGCTTCCGCTCGCCGCTGCCCACCGAAAATGCAGCCTAAGCCGATTTATGCATCTAGTAGCCATTTAAAGCCAAGTGGTCAATAAAAATATGATTAAAGAAGTTAGGTAGATATTTTTTTATGTTGAAAACTGAGCTTTTTTACATTATTAGATTGTTTAAATACGCTATGATGAACTTTTAATGTGTTATGCCTTTTTTACGTTACTTGAGAATTGTTAAATTGTAAGATCTCGGTTATAGTTGTACTCGTCAAACTTTTCTCTATTTTGGCATCATAATTTAATAATTACAGCACAATGTCTTCACTTCAGTAACACAGGAAGCATTTCGACACAGATGCAGCCTTTTTTCTGTGTCTGTGAGTGTGACTCACGACTGCATTCCTGGTAAACTTAAAAAAACTCCAAAGAAACGTTTACGGTGTAAAATTTTTATTTTATTTATTCCAAGAAACGGATCGAAAATGTAAATTAATTGAAGCGTGCTAAAGCGCCAGTCATCGTTGTAAATTATAAAACCAGTCTATTGGCTAAGATGTCAATGACTTATCTATTGTTTTTTAGGAATTTAAAGGTTAGTAACGTACCACTTAAAAGTTAATGGTAAATTCAAAAGAGGAAATTTTCTAAATTCAACTACACTTTTGATAGCTCAATGGGGATAAGTTCGCGCATGTGCTCTTGTGAGCGACCAATAGTGCGCGCCCCTCTCCCGCCGCCCGCGCCCCTCTCCGCTACGCATACCCAAAATACGTGTTTCGCGCAATCCCCACCCGATTTCAAGTTGTATGCCTCGTACTGTACCTACGCACTGCTTGCTTAGCGCCTAAAGCCTAGCGAATCACCTAGCGTGTAGCGAAGTGAAAGGAACGTTCTATTATACCTATACAAACGGCCGCGCGCGTAACTTACAGCTTTAAACCGACACCTATTCATCATGAATGCGACAGACAGTCCCCTATGTAGAGGATGCCTGGACGCAGAGGAAACAGCCGCCCACGTAATCCTGCCTGCCTAGCATGACCGATTTATATCGCGTGGTATAGCATTTTATCGACACTCAACTGTCAAATTCCTTTGTCTTTTTGACAGTTAAACGTGATAAAACGCTATATCACGCGATATAAATCGGTCATGCTAGGCAGGCTGAAGTGCGTAGATTTGGCCGCACAACGGGCAGAAATCCTCACAGAGATGAGGTCACTCCTAGAAGCCTGTGAACGCCCCAGGAGGCTTCTGCGCTTCTGGAAGGAGCTCGGATGGCTTGACTAGCCATACTGATGCTATGTTCACGCATAACGGACCAAATGGGAGTCTAAATGCGGAGAAAAGAGCCCATCACCAATACCAATACGACCGAGCACCAGTCGCTACACGCTAGGTGACTCGCTAGGCTCGTTGCGCTAAAGCAAACCGCCGCCTGTCAGAATACGTAGCTTTCGTTATTTTAAGAGACAATACATTCCATCGTAAAATGTTTGGACAATGGTTGGCTAATTTATGCCAGTATCAAACTCTTGTTTACCCCACTCACTTTTCCCTCTGGGAGTGCTCCATCAGCGACACGAGTGCAAGTAATGTTTACCAATTTGTAACAAGAATCGTTTACGGCATAGACAAAACAAACACTGCTCTGCTCTATGCTACCTGGAGAATTAAAACAAAAAGTTAAACGATCTCTATTCTTTAATATAATGGGTAACCTTTTCACAAGATTTGACTCGAATTATGTCACTTATGCTCCACTTTACGGTTTAAGGTTAGGGTTATACGTGTAAAATAATTTAAATCAAGGAATTATTGCGATTTTTGGGTTTCGTGGCATACGCACCCAGTGGTCGTAGCACCTGTGGCCGTTGCACTCGATACAAATAAAATCGTGTGATACTTCCCAACAACGCCACCATGGCGTAGAGATTTTTAAATACCCTTAAATGAAAGACCATAAAATGTACCTAATTGTACCCTAACTCAAAAAATTGTACCTCTGATAGTTTCAGAGAAAAACGCACTTGATTGTGGCGTTGCCAGGATCATGCTTCTGGCATGCAATAGCGCATGCTCTATCTTCTCAAAAAAACGTCAAAAGGCAGAAAGTTGAACGCGAAAGCGCATGTTTGGAGCCAATCAATATTAATGCATGCGTTTGACACAATTTGAATTGAAAGTTAAAGGGACTCCGTATCGGTAAAGACAGACCATGACATAAGACAAAGGTTAAGTTGATATAGGTAGGTAACTTGTTTTTGTACGATACACGCTTATTTTGGGCATAGAAAAGTAGTAAACAATATTAAATACGTATTTAAACTTAATTGGATTCATCGAAACGTAAAATTGATTATATTTAGCTGCAAATTATGTAAATGCTCTTTTCTGTTCAGTTTTTGTCGTCAACAAGTCGATTAGGTTGAAAACGATAAAATATTATTTTTATATGAAGAAAGTAATGAAATAAGAGGAGTTCGATGGCGCAGTAGGTTAAGGTTTCGCATGGGATGGGTGACCAAAATTTTTTCATCTTGAGCTCCTTCGTAAATCCGACGGATATGCAGACGTTGTGAGAAGGTACCCGTCCAATAGCGCCACCAATACAATTATTTTTGTTAGGTACTCCTAACAAAAATAATTGTATTAAATACGGTAAACCAAGTCAATATTAAAAAAAGAAACCATCATACCTTCTTAAATTGTCTTAATTTTTTTTTGATAACTCTTCAACAATTTTCATTCTTTCTGTAAGTTTTACAATCCGTTTAATCCAAAAGTGGCCACTGTCGTTACGATTGCGTTTTACAACTGATATAATGATGTGAATGAATGAAATTAATATCGTGAAAAAAACCGCCCGTAAAAAATCGATAGAGTAATAGGCTTGTTTCCACTAAGAATAAATCGGCTAGCATAAGGTTTCTAAGGTGTTAAATAGTAACCAAAAAAACACTTATTTCATTAAAATAAATAAAGATTACCAATGTTTATGGAAAATAAAATCGGCAAAATTGGCCACTTAATCACGTGCCATTGAACACCAATCAGAGACGCGTGACGTCACGCCTCGCGAAACATTTGTTGTTTCTGTCATTTTCGATAAGTGAACAGTGTGTGTGTGTGTGTGTGTGTGTGTGTGTGTGTGTGTGTGTGTGTGTGTGTGTGTGTGTGTGAGTGTGTGTGTGTGTGTGTGTGTGTGTGTGTGTGTGTGTGTGTGTGTGTGTGTGTGTGTGTGTGTGTGTGTGTGTGTGTGTGTGTGTGTGTGTGTGTGTGAACCATGACGGTCATAAACAAACACGAATGTTTCGCGAGGCGTGACGTCATTCAAGACGCCATGATAGTTTTAGCCTTTTTCGATGTCATTTTGAGTTCATTTCGTAAAACGCAAAATTCATAGGTAATAAAATGACTTATTTTTCTTAAAATAATATATTTTTGGGGTAAAATAGATACCAAACTTTATTTTTAAACAATTTTCCAAATTTTGTCAACTAGCCTATTTTGTATGGAACAATAGTATAGCGCCATCTATCGACGAAAAACGAAATTTAATTTTCCATAGATAATTAACATTACTCTACTTACTTTTTTTCTCAATAGATGTTTTTGCTAGGGAATGTAGGGATACTGCATTGGGCTTACGTGTGGATGATGGCCCATGATCTTTCTTTATCCACCCAGGAAGACCGAGGACATTAAAAATGTCTGATGTGAATGAATGAAATGAAAGAAATTGCGGTTGTCGGATGGATCACCTATGTTTGAATAATATGTATTAAAAGCGCTACAAAGTAAACGCATCGCTTATTTATAAATCATCAATCAAGGACCAATGACTTTTTCACATTGTTTGCAGCTCAGTGACAGATGTTTTATAAATAAGTTTATCATCACTTTTCCGAGAAATTAATACACACTCAATTGGATTGGTGTAAACAACGTCGTAACTTCGGTACAAAGTTTATATAGTTAGGTAGTTACGTATTATAAGAGGAAGTCTGCTTAAGGCGGTTGTATGACCGAAAGTGGCACCCTCGGAGGTTTTTATTTATTAAGTTATTAATAGAAAAAGATTTTAATAATGTTTATCGTGGAGATTTTAGGGACCATGGTCTAGTATTTTTAAAAGGTATCACTACATGCCCTCGTAGTCATTCGTAGAAGTAGATAGCAAATGTGTCAAAAACGGCCACTTTTAGCAGTTTTTCTATCTACTTCTAGCAGTGACTATTAGGGAATGTAACGATACCGTCTAAAAATACTAGACTGTGGGCCCTAAAATCTCCACGATAAACATTATTAAAATTGTGTATTAGAATTATAATATTAAATAAAATTCACCGCGGCGCCACTTTCGCTCAGGGTACCACCTTAAGTAATTAATCTATTTTTTTACCAAACACCTTATATATTTTCTCTTCTCAGAAACTCGTCACAAATATTCAAATGTCCTCCGGCTCTTCGCTGTAAAAAAAAGATATTGCCAGAGAGAAATAAATAACTTGACGGCAATAATTACGTAGTGGGGTTCGATCTGAGGAAAAGACAAAGGAAATTTTTATTCCAACATCACACGTCACCACGTGAGCTTGGTCACGTTTGGGTCGTATTTTCAACCTCAGTCAATATAAAAGAAAGTGCCTTAGATACATTCATCTAATTTTAGGTGTCGCAGTCAACTCGATTGCCACATAAACCTCGAATAATTGACAAATGACGGTACAAAATCTGCGTTTAGACAGAATCGAAGCAAAATTGTGTGCGTAATGCGGAATGCCGCCGTGGGAATGACTGGGACGTGACCGGAAAGAAACAAGGGGGTTCAAACGCCTAGTAAACCTTAAACTTGTGGCTCCGTGAGCTATAGACCTCGCTTTAAAAAGTAACTAAAATTGAAAGTTGTTTAAAAATTAATAGATGTCGCCATGAGGTTTTCAAAGCACTTAGATACGTGCTGTTTGGTATATAATTAGGTATATTCGCAGCTAAATGGCGCTTCTAATTTTGAGCATTTTTGAAATGTGTAAATTTTTTTTTGATAAATTTAGAAGTTTGCCCGGCTAAAAAAAATAATGTAATTATCGAATCTGCTCACAAAATTTCACGAGAATCGGTTTAGAAATCTCTCTCCTCTGCTTCAGCTTGGCCAAAAATTCGGACATACGGAAGAATTTTTGGCCAAGCTGAAGCAGAGACGCTTCGCGCTCGCTCGGTCAAATATACCTATAAGTACTAGAAAAAAAACCGGCCAAGTGCGTGTCGGGCCACGCGCAGTAGGGTTCCGTAGGTAGGTACATTATATTATATTTTAATACCGCTATCATTTTTCGTCTGAAAAAATAACTTTGTTTTTCACAGTGTTTGTATGAATGACAAAGTTATATTTGCGGTTTTGGAAAATGTACTATATCTTGAAAACTAATTACTATATCTCGTTCAAACCAATTTTCGTTGAAAGTGTTTATTAAGATCTGTAGCTAATATTTTTTTTAGATTTTTCACTCTCTTACTTTAAAAGTTAAAGGGGGGGGGGACACATTTTACCACTTTGGCGGCATATATCTTTAAAACGGTTGACTTTGAAAAAAATGGTCTTAGAAACCTCAATGTCATTTTTAAAGACCTATCTATAGACACCCCACAAGTATTGGTTTGATGAAAAAAAATATTTTCAGTTTCAGTTCCATGTATGGGGAGCCCCCCTTAATCTTTTATTTTTTTTATTTTTGTGTAAAAATCGTAAAGCGGTTCACAAAATACACCTACCTACCAAGTTTCAACTATGTAGTGCTAATACTTGTGACATACGGACGGACAGACAGACAGACAGACATGACGAATCTATAAGGGTTCCGTTTTTTGCCATTTTGGCTACGGAACCCTAAAAACAACTCGTCACCAGCCACTGTGAAATACACAGAAGAGATGCGGCGGAGATAAGGCGCAGATACGGCGGAGATGCCGGCGATACGTGTATTTGATTGGCCGAAAGCATCCGAAAGTCTCACATCTGCACCGTATCGCCGCCGTATCCGCGCCGCGTCGCTTCTGTGTATTTCACGCCTCAGTCAGCCACTCTGTAGGATTTGCGTTCCGCCAAACCTTACTTGAGGTTGAGATTTAAAGAGCAGACGACAGTCATGGCACGTGGGTTGACGAGGTTGCAAAGGTTGGGACTGCATTTAAAACTTTTTGATTAGAGTTTGTGACTTAAAATACTACCCTGTTGCAGCCTGTGGCTCTCCATAAAGCGCACAGGTACCAAAATTTTAAAACATCTGTTTTGGAGTTGAATTTTTAAAAGTGCCCTATACAAGGTCACATTCATTCAACAGTTCAACACCTATACACTAATGAACCTTGTTTTTCGTTTCATCATGTTTCTAATTTTCTTTGTGATATAATATTTTATATTATTAGTACATTATGTTGTATTTTTTGTGGTTTTATTCTCATGACTGGTTTGTTATTTAAAGTAGACGTGAAATTCTCTTCAAGGCTTTTCTATTATGAAAATAATTAAAGCATAATTGGTAGCTTTGATACGGGCGGCGAGCTTTAAAACGGATGTTTGGACATTTTTTAAAACATGATTGACTTTTGCTTAATGTATTCTATACGCACTTCTATGGGTCTATGTAAATAAGGTAATGTTAGACTAATATTAGCACGTTGCTGACCTTGGTCACGACCCACGTGGCTTTTTGTCAGTGCTGGTGAAATCATCGCTTAACACGTGGTCATCCTTTTTCGAATAAAATCGATTAATATACCACCTTTTATTGGTTTCACTATTCATGTACTCCTACGCACGTGTATATTCATTATACAGGATTATTTTTACAAATAACCCTGTATTGTAGCTTGTCGATTGTTTTTGTGGCTTTGGATGCTACGTTTTTCTTGACGAAACGACAAATTATTGTTACCTAAGATCCGTTTATTTACTCGTATACTAAGAGCCACGGAAATATGTTTGCAAATTTAACCTACCTACGTGTGGCTCAAAATAATGGTCAAAGTTTTGAATGTTTAACAACGTAATCTATGTAGATTATATGTCTATAATCAATGTATATATAATTATGGTGTGAAAGTGGAAAAATCCCCTAATTACTGCACAACTTCTTGAGAAGTTTTCTGTTGTAGACATTCAATTTACGTTTCGTTTCAACATTTCCAGCTAATAAATAAAATATTTACACACAAAATAAAGTGGAGTACTTTATGAACTCTCCCTTTTCATTTATAAACCATATTATGTGGAAGATACAAATAAAATGTACAAAAATAACATCTTGACCTTTCGTATGATTATTCAATAAGAATTCCAAGATGAAGAAGTGTGTTACGTTTCTTTCAAAGTAGGGAATATTTGAACGTCATTTTTCAATGGGATTTTTGTAGAAATTCAACAAAAAAAGAAAGACGCTGCTTACATATTTAGCAACTATAAAACGATTAGAAACTTGATTATTGAAATTACGACAGGGCAACGTCTGTCGGATCAGAAAATAAATAAATACAAGACTCTGCAACACCATGAAACGTTAAATTTTCCTTTTCCGTATACGCAATATCATTGTAACTGAAGTCAGAATGTAATTTTTCTGTCATGGAAATCATTTTATCTCACAAAAAACTTTATTACGATTCTTTGTTCTCTGAGTGGCTCAAATTTAATAAGCTTTCTGCAGATGGAGGGGATGTGATGGAAATAAATTATTGTAATTCCTATAATTTAAACCGTTTTTAATACTATTCTATGTAAGGCCCTTTTGTTTATAGACTTTGAAATAGTACACTACAGGGTGAATCGAAGTTGGATAAAATGCTCTATTCGATTAAAAGTCGCTTAGGCAAGTGTTCTGGAATATTGACCCGTTTAAAAGCCCCCACGGGTTGATATCACGGGCGAAAGTTTTATCAATATCGCGGTAAGATTCTTAGTACAAAAGATTGTCATTGATTTCGATCTCACCCTGTATAACTAAATAGGATACATAGTTTTAGTGATTAAGTAATTTTGTCCTCATTTCAACTTTTCCAAAAAGTCGCTTTAAAGTGATCTGAAAAATTACCCTGCCTTGACTCTGCCATAGTCGGGTAAAAAAAGGAAAAGCTAAGCAGAAGCACTGCGAAGCTAATACAAAGCTGTAAAAAGTTATACCTACATTTGCTGCAAATCACTTTTCAAAAAGGGCAATCCTCAATTTCTCAAAAAACCTAAAGCCCGCCGGTAACGATCAATTGCGATTGTCAATTTTTCCGTCAATTCCATTGTTGGAGCAATTGACAATCGCTTCAATTGCACGCGTAAACGATCAATTTTTCCGTCAATGGGCGTCAATTGCGGAAAAATTGACAATCGCAATTGATCGTTACCGGTGGGCTTTACATATTCACACAGTTTGTTATAATAATAATATTTCCCAAGCCGAGATACATAATAATAATAAATGCTTGGACAATTTCACACAGCGCCATCCAGTCCCAAACTAAGCAAAGCTTGTATGTAATATGGGTGCTAGACACTGATATACTACTTATATACTTTTTAGATATATACTAATGATACATATTAACACCCAGAGCCGTCACAGAAATTAAAATTCATAATTTCAATTTCTGCCCGGCCGGGAATCGAACCCGGGACCTGTTGCGTGGTAGGCGGCATGTTGACCACTGCACCACTCAGGTCAGGTCGTTATGTTTAGGTAATGTACTTGTACTATTATGTATTCTGTGGTAATGTTTAGAAGTGATTTACAATAAAGACATACAAATAAGCCTAACTCTACAATAATTATGTTACTTTATTTTGATATCGATAACAAATAACAATAACATCGAAGTATTACAGGAGCCTAGCGTTTCAGGAGCTTCCTACATAACAAAATCTGTACCCCTTAGGCACCCATTACATGGTCATGTAAGCGTCAGTCAAATTCCTAAGATTCTTGCACCCATTACACGGTAGGTTTTGCTATCAGTTTAACCACAGTCACGGGCTGTGACTGACGATTAACCTACCGTGTAATGTAGTGACTGATGGTTGCATGATGTGATTTATTCTTTCCATCAGTCAAACTTAATTCATGACTGATGGAATTTGACTGACGCTTGCATGACCATGTAATGGCTGCCTTATATTCATATTCTGCACGAACATCTATCGAGAAAAAAAGCCCGTAAAAGTTCTCGATACAGTAATTATCTATGGAAAATTGCATTTCGCTTTTCACCGGTAGATGGCCGTATACAAATTTGCCATACAAAAATACTCCATCGAATGTTTTTACCAGCGTTATTTTTTTCGATAGCTGCTCGTGCTAAGGGTACCTTAGTACTTATATCTATTCTTTGCCTAATGACAACAAGGACATAAACAATTTAAAAAAAAACATTTATCAAAATACCCTATGTTTCATTCAGTCACATTATAGATACGCATAATTATTATTAGTACTCACATGTAATCTGCGAGGTGACATATTGAGTATGGCACTTTAGTCGTAAGCTTGCAAGCTTATACTCAATTCCTGTGATATTACTGTTGTCAAAGCTGTTTCTTGCACCTATTCTGCGGTACCTAAGTACCTGTCTGTAGTTTTGGCAAGAAATCTTCTTATGCGCATAAGCTTTGCGAATTTATCAAAACTATTATGTAATATGTATTTTTTTGTTGGTATTAGCTAGCCCTTCATACGAAGTCCAAACTGCTCTGTAGATAAAATCGACTACTTTCTAGGGATTTTACCTTCTTTTGGTATTTTTTTTAATATGATTTTATTATTGAAACCTGAAATAACTATTGACTGTTTTAAATAGCCCTCGTAAATTATTGTTTTAACCTTAATTATAATTTTACGCTTCGTATCAAACCACACTATAATTATAATATTCTTCGTGTTCAATAATAATGCAACATTACTCTGCAGGTTTTGGAACAATACCTAGGTATTATGATAATGAACAAATATTTATTTCACAAAAACAACTGGGTAATACAGGGTATGGTTAATTCCCCCTTTTAAACACCTGTACCAGGAGAAAATCGCTCACTCATAACAACATCAGTTTTTTGACCGAGCGAGCGCGAAGCGCGAGCGAAGCGTCTCTGCTTCAGCTTGAGCAAAAATTTTTTCGTATGTCCTTCCTTCCGGCGGCTGTCTTTCCAAATGTCCGTTTGTTCTCCTCTACAGGTTACATTTCTTAAACGCTTCTCGTGACATTTTGTGAGCAGGGGGCTATTGCATAACAAATTAGAAGCTAATATTATTAGCGATTTTCCATAGAAATTCACTAATAATATTAGCTTGTAATTTGTTATGCAATAGGCCCCAGGTTTGATAATTATATTATCATAGAATTTTTCAGTCGAGCCAGTTTTAGAAATTTTTCGAAATGGCGGAGATATGTAAAAAAACATATTTTAGCTGTTTCGAATCTTTTTTGTTAGCGGTGCAAAGTAAATTTTGTTTTTTTTTTTATTTTAGAAAACTCAAAAGTTCATCAAACAAAACATTTCTGGCCAATATTCGAAATTTGAAAACAAATGAGGTTGTGACCAAGGAGGTTTATTTCCATGGTTGTGACTTTGTGACAGAATCTAGGACTGCGTATATTATTTGCACAGTATAGATACTTATTAGTTGAAAAAACTAATATCTATTCTGTGTTATTTCTTTAAAAAAATGGTAGGTACCATTTGAGCTACTTATTAATGCGAGGTCTACACTACAGCTCACGGATAAAACGTAGTGATTATTTCCTCTGTGCTCACGGAGCCACTAGTCATAGGTACCAAGTGTCTATTTGATTTCAATCCTTCCTGATCACACTGCCTAAAAATCAAATTGTCTACGAAGCAAAATGCCTAAATGTCATGTCTAAAGAGCATCATGTCTACTAAGCAAATTGTCTAAAACGCAGAATGTCTAAACAGTAGTTTGCCTAAGGATTAAAAAGGTCTAAGTTGCAAAACGTCCATGTCGCAAATTGTCCTACCTGTACGTACACAGTATATATGTTACCGGCAATGTATGATACCTCGAGGGGGCTCTAGGGGGGCTCGAGGGGGCTTGTGAGGGCTCGAGGGGGGTTCGAGGGGGCCCGGGCTCCGAGGTTGCTCGAGGGGGGTTTGAGGGGAGCTCGAGGGGGCTCAAGGGGGGGGCTTATTTTACACATTATCGGTGGACCATCAGGCATTGTATAACAATGCCTAGGCAAAGGCAAAGTAGGCATTTTAGACATTTTGCGTTTTAGTCATTCTGCAAGTTAGTCATTCTGCATTTTAGACATTTTGCTGTTTAGTCATTCTGCAAGTTAGTCATTCTGCATTTTAGACATTTTGCTGTTTAGTCATTCTGTAACCCGTTCTGTAGCCCGGGCCCCCTCGAACCCTTACAAGCCCACTCGAGCCCCCCTAGAGCCCCCTCGAGGTATCATACATTGCCGGTAACATATATACTGTGTACGTACACGTAGGACAATTTGCGACATGGACGTTTTGCAACTTAGACCTTTTTAATCCTTAAGCATACTACTGTTTAGACAATTTGCTTAGAAGACATTATGCTCTTTAGACATGACATTTAGGCATTTTGCTTCGTAGACAATTTGATTTTTAGGCAGTGTGATCAGGAAGGAAAATTTTAAATCATGTATCACCAATCCTACTGTACGTACATCCTATGTATGTACATACATACATGTATTGCCGACCATCGATTATGGGTATACAAATGCAGTGCATTCCAAGGGACAGAAAATTAGCGTATGATAAAGTCAGCGGCGGCTTACTAACCTATACATACTCTCGATAATTTTTTTCGTTTCACTTCTTGCCATTTGATATTCCAATCTTTTGCTTTTAAATTTTCACTTCAGTTTATCACAGGCAAACTCATCCTTTTCGGTTTGATTTGAGTTAGGTATAAAGTTGAAAATAGTAAATAATAATTATATTTTTTGTAAGCAAAGTCCGAATCGTCTCTTGTTGTAGGTACTTATGTTGGACCAAAAGGGCTAGTTAGTTACTGTTCTGTTACTTACACCAAAAACCATAGACATAGAAAAATTTTCGCTGCGCTCAAGAAGACCAACAAAGCGTGGAAAAGAGAAGTTAACATCATACGGACACGGTCTATGTAAAAAAAAATTGTTTAAAAAAACAAAAAACCGACTTCAAAAAACCTACCTCTAAAAAGCAAGAAATAATATTCGTAATAATAAAACACGTCTATTGAAGTCGGGTGGGGCTGGAGTACAAATGTCTTTTTTTTATTCTAAAAGCCTCACCCGACTTCAATAGACGTGTTTTATTATTACGAATATTATTTCTTGCTTTTTAGAGGTAGGTTTTTTGAAGTCGGTTTTTTGTTTTTTTAAACAATTTTTTATTTTTTTATTTTTAGTGTAGGTACCTTTTGTATTAGGTAGTGTAGGTATATTATTTAGGTAGAAATTAAAATCGGCTCAGCCAAACGTGAGTTAATCGCGGAGAAACATACATACATGCGGGTCAAACTGAGAACCTCCTGTTTTAAGTCGGTTAAAAAACTACACTTAAGATATCCCTTTTCCAACAAAAACATAATTATCTTATTCAGTTCATAAACAAAGAAGTTATACGACTGATCATCGAGGTAGTTCACACAAAATCATACTATTTTCGTGCTTTTTTTCAAGATTACTTGAAAAGTACTGAACCGATTTCAAAATTTTAAAAAATGGGACCAACTTGGGAGTTTACCTAATGTAATAACGTTTGAATCATTTCAATCGGTCCAGCCGTCTTCGAGTAATCGGTGTACATACAAAAAACAAAAAAAAAAAAAAAAACAAAAAAAAAAAAACTGGTCGAATTGAGTACCTCCCTCCTTTTGAAGTCGGTAAAAAGAGACAAAGGATCAAGTGACATGTGCCAACATTTTTTACAGTAAGAGCCCCTAGCGTCCCGCCTAGCAAATGAGCAATCACAGTTTGTTTAAAATATTTTTTAATCTTAATTAGAATTTAAAATAAAGGTATCGTGGAGCTATGGTATCTTCTGCTCTAAGTAATTGTGATGTGACAAAAAGAAACAATCCAAGTAATCACACTTTTCAAAGGTAAATAAGATATTGCCACACATTTCTCTAAAACCAAATTTCACTACATTTATTCGTTTATCGACAAAGAAAACAGTATGGAACATAGTTTATTAACTTCCTTTGCCATAATATAGTCATATTTTATGAATCTAAGTCATATTTTACGTATCTCATATAAAATGTATTGATTCGTTTACGGATCACCTGTTTATTGACTTTGTTGTTCTTTGACATTCTATTTCTATGCCAAAAACCATAAAATATCTTCTCAATGACAATGACGAATCCACATATTATGAGCTTTTTGCTATCGTATCTATATTCTTTAAAAACTGACACTTTATATTTTTGCAAGTCGTTTGTCTCTTGTAACATTGACCAAAAGCCCAGTGAAGTATTACACCGAGTGCCAGCGCATTTCAATTCCACTCGCCCATAATAATAAATAACCCTTGTTTGCTAATTATCTTTTTAGGTTTAGATGTGTTTAGATTCGATGCTTGTTCTTGTTGTATTTTTTACAATTGGTTTGTCTCTTGTAACTTGGACTAAAGCAGTCGGTGTCCGAGTTGGAGCGCGTCTCAATTTCATTCACCCATTAGATACACTTGTTTGCAAAATATCTTTTATGTTTTGTTAGATGGGTAGAGATACTAGAGATTTGCTGTAAGTTGCAATGGCGGGCTTTTTTGCCATCGTTCGGTATTGTATTCTTAAAAAACAGATACTCTTTATTTTTGCAAGTCGTTCGTCTCTTGTAATTTGTCTAGAAATGACGTTACACTGAGTGCCAGCGCGTCTCAATGTTACAATTGTTTGCAAAATATATTTTGTTAGATGGGTAGAGATAGATACTAGAGATTTGCTTTCCCTCTGTCGCTATTCATTCTTGTAAGTGCTTGAACTGTAATGTATGTGGTTCATCTTGCACCTAAAGTGGCTGTCAATTGACAATTTTATTCGCCCATTACATTTGTTTGCTAATTATCTTTTGTGTTTTTTATATGGGTAGATAATAATAGAGATCTGTTCATTCTTGTAAGTGTTGTAAGTTACCTAAGTGGTTAAATGGCACAATGGCGCGGCGAATACACATAATATAGCTTTAAATTTGCCATCGTTAGGTACTGTATTATATAGTGTCACTCGGAATGATGTAAGGATTCTAAGGCTACCCCATAAATGAAATTCGTTAAGGAATTTAGAAATTATGGTGGAATAAAGAACCTCAAATACCCACAAACATACATGAACTCTGAACACATCAGTATCACTCTCTGTTTTTTTAGGCAGTCGTGTAAAACCGACACTCTTTATTTTTTCAAGTCGTTCGTCTCTTGTAATTTGGACCTAAAGCGGCCAGTTGACGTTACACCGAGTGCCAACGCGTCTCAATGCCCATTACACTTGTTTGCAAATTAGCCATTGTGTCCACATGAGCGAGCATTACACCTCCATGTGTTGAAGATAAAGTGCGCACACCGTACGTATACCTTCGGGCTATTGTATACGTGACAATTAAACATTGGTCAAGTGCGAGTCTAGCTTACGTGTCGAGTCTAATTTCTAGGGACATAAACTACCTTATGTTTTGATTAAATTGAAAGAAAACTTTTAACATATCCAATAGTAAAGTGTAAATAGTTGAAAATATAAAAATCTCTAGTACCTATTTATTTATTTATTTCAAAATTAAACCACGCGTCCTTAAGGAAAAATCTCTTGACCGACAGACAGACAAGCAAGGTCTTTTATCCCGTTTGAAGAATGAAACCATAAAACTCTAGGGATTATAAATGCATCGCTTTTATCGTTACTTATACTGAATTCATTAAAGGGTTGGGTAAATACTATTATTAAAAAAACGGCCAAGTGCGAGTCGGACTCGCGCACGAAGGGTTCCGTACCAAAAAACGGCAAAAAAAAAAAAAAAAAAAAAACGTTTGTTGTATGGGAGCCCCCCTCAAATATTAATTTTATTCTAATTTTAGTATTTGTTGTTATAGCGGCAACAGAACTACATCATCTGTGAAAATTTCAACTTTCTAGCTATCATGGTTCATGAGATACAGCCTGGTGACAGACAGACAGACAGACAGACTGACAGACAGACGGACAGCGGAGTCTTAGGAATAGGGTCCCGTTTTTACCCTTTAGGTACGGAACCCTAAAAATTGCTTTCTTCCGCACAATTTCAACTCGCTATCTAGCGTGTTTACAGTTTACAGCTTGTCTAGAAAGATTAAAATCAAATAAAATGAAACTAAATTTTTTCAGTAAAAAAGTTTTTCAGTTCTTCAGTAAAAAGTGGCACCCTACATTTAATGTGAAAGTTTGTTTGTTTGTTATAGTTACTCTTTAATTTAATACGCAGACAAGATTTGCATTGACTGAACTAAAACGTAGGATACTTTTATCCTGGCCAAAGGTTCCCCAGGGATTTGAATCCGAATTCGCGGACAAAGTCGCGGGCGGAAGCTAATGTCATAAAATCATAAAATTACACCGATTGAGTTAATCTAATTATAAATTAAAATATACGAGTAGGTATTGTGTTTCTGTGTCACGTCACATAAACATAACGGCCTTTACTGAAGCTGTCGAGTTCTGGAGATACACGAATTAAAAGAGGAGATAAATGTAGAAAAGCCACAAAAGTAGATATAGTTACTTAAATGTTTTCCTTTATAAAATCTATGCCTAAATTTTGATTTCAATTTTGAAAGGAATTGTAGGCAATATTAATGATGTCGTATGGCAAAAAGTTGAAAGGGCAAGCTCACGATTTGGCGGCAAAATTGCATGCGTCTGACGCAAGTTGAATTGAAAGTTGGTTGAAGCGACTCCGTGAAGACAGACCATAAGATAATTACGAAAAGGTCGAATAAACCTGATTAATTTAAGTGTGACGAACTGACGAATAAATAAACATAAAAGGAGGATCAATTTCTATAAATTACGGGCCATCCAAAAACAACTTGGAAAACAAAAAGAAAATTGTTTAGAAAATAAAAAATGCTTAAAAATTTAAAGGATAAAGGTATGATTCCGATGTCGGCAGCACTGCTGCGCAGCAGTGCTGTGTGCTCCAAATTGAACGGTAATGTTACGTTTGAAAGGCTCAATTTGAAGTGAGCGAAGAAGCGTTGCGGCACTGCTGCGCAGCAGTGCTGCGCGGCACTGCTGCCGCAACATCACTGGTCCCCATACATTCTCTATAGGTTTATATGAGACTACATTCCAAGCTCGGCAGCAGTGCTGCGCAGCTCAGCTGCGCAGCAGTGTCGCGCAGCAGTACTGCAGACATCGGAATCATACCTAAAAGGTATGATTTCGATGTCGGCAACACTGCTGCGTAGCAGTGCTGCACAGCAGTGCTGTGTGTACCAAATTGAAATGTTACGTTTGAAAGGCTTAATTTGAAGTGAGCGGAGAAGCGTCGCGACACTGCTGCGCGACACTGCTGTGCGACACTCCTGCGCGACACTGCTGCGCGACACTGCTGCTGCAGCACCACTGGTCCCCATACATTCTCTATAGGTTTATATGAGACTACCAAGAAGCTTGAGACTACATTCCGAGCTCGGCAGCACTGTTGCGCAGCACTGCACGAGGCATACACGGTTAATTTTTAAGTATATCTAAAAATGAAATGGGGATTTCAGACCATGTAAATGAACAACTTTTACTATGGGGCCAACCACGATATCGCTAAATAGTAAAAGTTGTTCATTTACGTGATCTGAAATCCCCTTTTCATTTTTAGATATATGTACTTAAAAGTTAACGGTGTATATTTTGAAATCGGGTGGGGATTGGATGGCGCGGAGCGCGTATTTTGGGTACGCGTAGCGGTGAGGGGTGCGGGCGGCGGCAGAAGGGCGCGCGCTATTGGTCACTCACAAGAGAGCACATGCGCGAACTTATCCCCTCTATACCAGCCTGGCGCATCTCTCATTAAAAAACGATCTATGAAACGGAGGCGAATTTTTAACCCGTCTGAGTTTGAAAGAACGTTGACAATCCAATTGACAACATTCGAATCTAGGCGTATTATACTTCGCCCCATCAAAGAGTATTCGATCATCTTTGACCGTTCTACCGCCAAAATGCCGTTTGACGTTTCTCTTTTGTTTGTTTTCGTTTTTCATACTCACGTTTTTGTATGAGACTCCCGTCTCTTATTATAAAGGTATGATTCCGATGTCGACAGCACTGCTGCGCAGCAGTAATGTGTGCTCCAAATTGAACCCTAATGTTACGTTTGAAAGACTCAATTTGATGTGAGCGGAGAAGCGTCGCGACACTGCTGCGCAACAGTGCTGAGCAGCACTGCTGCCCAGCTCGGAATGTAGTCTTATATAAACCTATAAAGAATGAATGGGGACCAGTGGTGTTGCGGCAGCAGTGCCGCGCAGCACTGCTGCGCAGCAGTGTCGCGCAGCAGTGTTGCGCAGCAGTGTCGCGACGCTTCTCCGCTCACATCAAATTGAGTCTTTCAAACGTAACATTAGGGTTCAATTTGGAGCACACATTACTGCTGCGCAGCAGTGCTGTCGACATCGGAATCATACCTTTATAATAAGAGACGGGAGTCTCATACAAAAACGTGAGTATGAAAAACGAAAACAAACAAAAGAGAAACGTCAAACGGCATTTTGGCGGTAGAACGGTCAAAGATGATCGAATACTCTTTGATGGGGCGAAGTATAATACGCCTAGATTCGAATGTTGTCAATTGGATTGTCAACGTTCTTTCAAACTCAGACGGGTTAAAAATTCGCCTCCGTTTCATAGATCGTTTTTTAATGAGAGATGCGCCAGGCTGGTATAGAGGGGATAAGTTCGCGCATGTGCTCTCTTGTGAGTGACCAATAGCGCGCGCCCTTCTGCCGCCGCCCGCACCCCTCACCGCTACGCGTACCCAAAATACGCGCTCCGCGCCATCCAATCCCCACCCGATTTCAAAATATACACCGTTAACTTTTAAGTACATATATCTAAAAATGAAAAGGGGATTTCAGATCACGTAAATGAACAACTTTTACTATTTAGCGATATCGTGGTTGGCCCCATAGTAAAAGTTGTTCATTTACATGGTCTGAAATCCCCATTTCATTTTTAGATATACTTAAAAATTAACCGTGTATGCCTCGTGCAGTGCTGCGCAACAGTGCTGCCGAGCTCGGAATGTAGTCTCAAGCTTCTTGGTAGTCTCATATAAACCTATAGAGAATGTATGGGGACCAGTGGTGCTGCAGCAGCAGTGTCGCGCAGCAGTGTCGCGCAGGAGTGTCGCACAGCAGTGTCGCGCAGCAGTGTCGCGACGCTTCTCCGCTCACTTCAAATTAAGCCTTTCAAACGTAACATTTCAATTTGGTACACACAGCACTGCTGTGCAGCACTGCTACGCAGCAGTGTTGCCGACATCGAAATCATACCTTTTAGGTATGATTCCGATGTCTGCAGTACTGCTGCGCGACACTGCTGCGCAGCTGAGCTGCGCAGCACTGCTGCCGAGCTTGGAATGTAGTCTCATATAAACCTATAGAGAATGTATGGGGACCAGTGATGTTGCGGCAGCAGTGCCGCGCAGCACTGCTGCGCAGCAGTGCCGCAACGCTTCTTCGCTCACTTCAAATTGAGCCTTTCAAACGTAACATTACCGTTCAATTTGGAGCACACAGCACTGCTGCGCAGCAGTGCTGCCGACATCGGAATCATACCTTTATCCTTTAAATTTTTAAGCATTTTTTATTTTCTAAACAATTTTCTTTTTGTTTTCCAAGTTGTTTTTGGATGGCCCGTAATTTATAGAAATTGATCCTCCTTTTATGTTTATTTATTCGTCAGTTCGTCACACTTAAATTAATCAGGTTTATTCGACCTTTTCGTAATTATCTTATGGTCTGTCTTCACGGAGTCGCTTCAACCAACTTTCAATTCAACTTGCGTCAGACGCATGCAATTTTGCCGCCAAATCGTGAGCTTGCCCTTTCAACTTTTTGCCATACGACATCATTAATATTGCCTACAATTCCTTTCAAAATTGAAATCAAAATTTAGGCATAGATTTTATAAAGGAAAACATTTAAGTAACTATATCTACTTTTGTGGCTTTTCTACATTTATCTCCTCTTTTAATTCGTGTATCTCCAGAACTCGACAGCTTCAGTAAAGGCCGTTATGTTTATGTGACGTGACACAGAAACACAATACCTACTCGTATATTTTAATTTATAATTAGATTAACTCAATCGGTGTAATTTTATGATTTTATGACATTAGCTTCCGCCCGCGACTTTGTCCGCGAATTCGGATTCAAATCCCTGGGGAACCTTTGGCCAGGATAAAAGTATCCTACGTTTTAGTTCAGTCAATGCAAATCTTGTCTGCGTATTAAATTAAAGAGTAACTATAACAAACAAACAAACTTTCACATTAAATGTATTTAAATGTATTTAAATTTAAATGTTTTTGTATGAGACTCCCGTCTCTTATTATAAAGGTATGATTCCGATGTCGACAGCACTGCTGCGCAGCAGTAATGTGTGCTCCAAATTGAACCCTAATGTTACGTTTGAAAGACTCAATTTGATGTGAGCGGAGAAGCGTCGCGACACTGCTGCGCAACACTGCTGCGCGACACTGCTGCGCAGCAGTGCTGCGCGGCACTGCTGCCGCAACACCACTGGTCCCCATTCATTCTTTATAGGTTTATATAAGACTACATTCCGAGCTGGGCAGCAGTGCTGCTCAGCACTGTTGCGCAGCAGTGTCGCGCAGCAGTGCTGCAGACATCGGAATCATACCTTAACGCTAGTTATTTTTAGATTCAACTGACATGAAAAAAAAAATATGTTAGATTCTCTTTGCACTATACGTCGAAACAATTTCAAGATACATGCCTCACACTACGCACCACATTACTTATTGTAAGTATATCAATATAATTTGGGAGTTAATTTTACAAAACTATTGCTCACTTATAAACGCTCACTGACAAAACTTGACACTTTTTTTTAATATCATATGAAATATATAAAACGATTTAATTGTAACGTCCTCTGAAAAATTTTTCACAATTGCTATCCATAAAATTATAATAATACCTAAACCATTATGATTATTATTTGAATGTGAATATCAAATATAAGTTAACATTAAAATATATGCGTTAAACATGCCAGACTGACCCCTCAATCGATAGGTCGAAAACTAATAATTTTCCTGTTCACCGACAGTTCTATGAACGGTTAATGACGAATTTACTTGTAATAAACTATTTCACTGTCACAGCTATAATTAAACTTTTTTTATAATACGAGGCAAGAATTAGCTTTAGTGTCCAGACACACTATGCCGAAGTTACGCAACTGAAGTTCGGCGGCAACGCTTTTATTATGAAAAAAAACGCAACGTGATTTCGGCATAATGGGGAATGTCCGAAAAAAATCAAATTGGCTGAATATTTTTTTATAGGTAGGCCATAGGAATAAGCTCCCTTAGAATTAAAAAAAATCTGAATTTTCTGTGGTGTGAAAAAAATAAAAAAAATTAAAGTCTCTTCGACTTCACAAATATAGGAAAGTAACAGCAGAATAGAGATTCTACCTTTGCCATCACCTGCCACAACCAAATTGTATTAAAAAAAAAATTCAACACAAAATGTAAAACTTTAAAAAAAATCTTGTTGTAATGGCGAAGGTATAATCTCCATTTTGCTGTTACTTTCCTTCATTTGTGAAGTCGAAGAGCCTAATTTTTTTTTATTTTTTCACGCAACCTAAAATTCTGTTTTTTTTTCTATTACTAAGGGAGCTTATTCCAACATTTCCAACCTATGAAAAAATATTCAGCCAATTTGATTTTTTTCGGATAGTAATTCAAATTACATTGCAGGCGTAATCATGCCGAACTTCGATCGCGTAATTTCGGCAAAGTGTGTCTAGTCACTTAGATTGCAATCTGACATGTCATGACATCAGCCATTTTAATGTCCCCACTGCTGGGGCACAGGCCTTCCTGGGTAAGGAGGATGGGCCATAACCCACCACGCGGGCCCAATGCGTATTGGAGGGTGTTGGCGACTGTAAATACAGCCGGGACCAACGGCTTAACGTGCCTTTCGAAGCACGGAGGAACTCGAGATAATAGATCTTTGGTCACCCATCCCATGACCGACCCTTGCGAAAGTTGCTTAACCTCCGTAATCGCAAGACCAGGCGCTAAACCACTTTGCCACCGAGCTTCTCATTCTGTATAATTGCACTTTTTCTGCTCAACAACAACTCAATGTCAATACGAAATAAGACATGCAAATTGCAGCCCTTGATGAGTTTTTTGTTAGTTCTCCTAGTAGCCCAGGACTTTTAGCAAAAAATTCAAAGAAACCTAGGACTAATTCCGGCGGAAGGTTTTTTGTTTTTAAAGTGTTCCTTAGGTCCCCCTGAATATATCTGGAAAGTTCCCCGTGAATCACATGTACGCTCCCACCTCCCCCCCCCCCCCCTCAAACGTCTCCCTGATTTTAGTTTTTTCTATTTATCTCAGAAACGGTTGAAGATAGAAGAAAGTTGTCAACGTATGATATAATTGTTATAAAATATCCAACCCATCGACACTTCAATCATTTCGATGTGAGCTGTAGTCTCTGAAATATACCTACAGACATTTCACCAAAAATTTTTTTTTGCCCAGAAATCATTCTTTGTACTAGTTTTTAAGAAAAGTGAGTGGAGTTCTGGCGAAATTATGTAAGGTCATATGAATCTTGATACATTGAGGAATAAAACAAGGTATAATACATTGTTATAGCAGCATCTGTTCTCGATTCACACCAAATGGTGTCAACGCCACGATGTAATTTTTAGCCCAATACTTTTAGATAAAAA
The DNA here is from genome assembly GCA_943789525.1 of Agriphila geniculea. Lineage (NCBI taxonomy): Eukaryota > Metazoa > Arthropoda > Insecta > Lepidoptera > Crambidae > Agriphila > Agriphila geniculea. The sequence continues at coordinate 24,205,929 of OX038875.1, read as the reverse complement.
TTTCGCGATACCTAGGACTAATTCCGGTGGTAAGTTTTTGTCTTTTAAAGTGTTCCTTAGGTCCCTTTGAACATATCTGGAAAGTTCCCCGTGGATCCCGTGTCCGCTACCCCTCCCCCCTCAAACGTCTCCCTGATTTAAGTTTTCCCCATTTATCTCAGAAATGGTTGAAGATAGAAGAAAGCTATTGAATATGATATAATTGTTATAAAATATCCGACCCGTCGACTTTTAAATTGTTTCGATGCATAGACATTTCACCAAAAAAATTGTTTTACCCGAAAATCATTATTTGCACTAATTTTTAAGAAAAATTTGTAGAGTTGAGGCAAAATAATCTGAGTTCATATGAATTGTGATACATTGAGGAATAAAACGTAGTACAATACATTGTCTTAGCAGCATTGGTTCCCGATTTATAGTGAGTGGTGCCAAATAAATTTATTGTAGTATTAGCTTTAGTAATTTCTGAATTAATTCGTTCAAACATACATACATACAAATCTTTCATTTATACGATGCGGGTGAGTGAGGGAGCACGATCATTAATGATTAAACGAACTAACCTGTAAGTGAAGTTACACGAAGGATTCGTCCAAAGATATTAGTAATATTAATTACATGTAGTATCGCTTGATACCTACCGTTTGACCCATCATGTATTAAAATCGGAGCAACTATTTTGATGATGATGGATGATGACGATTAAGTGGCGCCATATATAAAAGCATAAATCTTGAGTGTTCCAGTAGAATAACTTTCAATTTAATTTCGTTTAATAATATAATTGCTATAACTTAATCCTAAAAGGCAACGTCATTTGCATAGTTCCTGCTGTCTTCATACTATAAAATTATACCGTGGTGTTTGACACTCGCTGTAAATCGAAAACCAATGCTGCTAAAACAATGTTTTATACCTCGTTTTATTCCTTAATGTATCAAAATTCAAATGAACTCAGATTATTTTGCCACAACTCCACAAATTTTTCTTAAAACTAGTACAAATGATGATTTTTGGGCAAAACAAATTTTTTGGTGAAATGTCTTTAGGTATATTTCAGAGACTACAGCTCACATCGAAACAATTGAAGTGTCGACAAGTCGGATATTTTATAGCAATTATATCATACTTCAATAGCTTTCTTCTATCTTCAGCCATTTCTGAGATAAATGGGAAAAACTTAAATCAGGGAGACGCTTGAGGGGGAGGGGGGAGTGGACATGGGATCCACGGGGAACTTTCCAGATATGTTCAAAGGGACCTAAGGAACACTTTAAAAGACAAAAACTTACCACCGGAATTAGTCCTAGGTATCGCGAAATTTTTATCTAAAAGTATTGGGCTAAAAATTACATCGTGGCGCTGACACCATTCGGTGTTAATCCAGAACTGACGCTGCTATAACAATGTTTACCTTGTTTTACAATATACCTTGTTGTTGTTGTTACAATATACCTTGTTTTATTCCTCAATGTTTCAAGATTCATATGACCTTACATAATTTCGCCACAACTCCACTCACTTTTCTTAAAAACTAGTACAAAGAATGATTTCTGGGCAAAAAAAATTTTTGGTGAAGTCTGTAGGTATATTTCAGAGACTACAGCTCATATCGAAATGATTGAAGTGTCGATGGGTTAGATATTTTATAACAATTATATCATACGTTGACAACTTTCTTCTATCTTCAACCGTTTCTGAGATAAATAGAAAAAACTAAAATCAGGGAGTCATTTGAGGGGGGGGAGGAGGGAGCGTACATGGGATTCACGGGGAACTTTCCAGATATATTCAGGGGGACCTAAGGAACACTTTAAAAACAAAAAACCTTCCGCCGGAATTAGTCCTAGGTTTTTTGCTAAAAGTCCTGGGCTATAGTTACAAAGTCTCCCACTTAGAGTTTATAGGAACCGATTGCTTAGCTTCATTACATGCACATTTAGGTACTTGTATGAATAAAATTTTGGAGTGAAAACTTCTTTAGCGGAGTTATACGCTTTTTTGTAATGGGGAAAAAATGTTAGGCAGCCATTACATGGTCATGCAAGCGTCAGTCAAATTCCATCAATCATGAATTAGGTACGTTTGACTGACTGACTGATGGAAAGAAGAAATCACATTATGCAACCATCAGTCACTACATTACACGGTGGGTTAATCGTCAGTCACAGCCCGTGACTGTGGTTAAACTGACAGCAAAACCTACCGTGTAATGGCTGCCTGAAACTCGCGTCAGTCAGTCAGGATCACTTGACTCTGTTCGAAAATTCGTAAGACGGATGTGACGGATGGAGAGTAGACAGCCGGCGGCAGAAGTATCCCCCTCTCTTTCCACGGGGCGCGGCGAAAATAGCGGTGACACAAGTATTTTCAAGACGTAATAATCAGACTTTTGGCGCGAATGGAGGTGCCGACTGGAAGGTATTTGTTTTTTTAGGGGTTATAGAAGGTGTAATTGGTAAAACAAGGGAAGAAATCGAAGCGGAGCTTGAGTAGGTTGCCAATTTCTCAATAATGAAGTCACAGTGGCGAAATGATGGAGGAACCTCGAAATATTCCGACTTTTTTCAGTTTATGGCTTACAACTTCTAAAATATGCATTCTACGGCAAAGTTATGCAAAACAATTTTTAAGAAAATAAAATAATCAATAATTTGAGTGGAAGTTTAGCTCTGTATCTTATATATATCTTGAGACACAACACCTCAAATTGGGTATTTTTTTCAAAAAAAGGTTTATATTTATAGTAAGCTAGTATTTTGATCAAAATACTGACTAAAGTACTCATTCTACGAGGAAAGACATGAAAAGAAAGTTGTTGAATAATTATTTAGCTTTAAGAAAAATGCTCTAGTACTAATAAATAGTTCTCTTGTATCAGGTAAAAAAAAATTGAAAATTTGAAATTTCAAAAAAAGAAGCCTGATGAATTGTAGGTCTCTTTCAAATGGTAAGAAAGACACCAATCAGCGTTAAATTGTTTATCCTGTAAAATTAAATCGAACATAATTTATATCAATGTGTTATTTCTTAATAATGTCACAGTGGCGAAGTGATGAAGGGACCTCAGCTTACACCTGTGACAGAAACACCACTTCAATTACCTACTATTTATTAATCAATTACAACAAAAAGGTGTATTAATAGATAATAAACTAACAATTAATAGATAACTGTACAATGTTGATAACAATTTTCATTCAAAGCTTAATTTCTTGAAAAATCTGATTTTCTAATATGTTTCTTTTACTTGATAAAAATAAATTTATTGGTCCTTAAGCGTTTTTCTTACTCTTAAAGTAAATAACTGTTCTACAACTTTATTTCTTATGTCTTTTCTCGTAGAATGAGTATCTTAGACGATGTTTTGTTCGAAAGACTAGCTTTACTACAAATTTATAACTTTTTGTCAAAAATAGCCCGTTTTTGAAGTGTGTATCTCGAGATATATATGACACTCAGAGCTGAAATTACACTCAAATTGTTGGTAATTTTATCTTCTTTAAAAATGTTATAGGCGACTTTGCCGTAGAATGCATTATTTAGAAATTATTAGCCAAAAACTGAAAAATGTTGAGGTTTTTCGAGCACTACGAAGTTAGCACAGGTCTTTCAGGGTTGCAAATTTGGATTTGAATTTGGATTACTATTCGTATCGTATCCTAACAACATCCCAAAAACACACAACCTTGCAAATTTTTGCGACCTAACGCGATTTTTGTGTCTACGATGACTGGCCTATACCAGTATTACTACTAGTAATTATTTTCTGTTCATTCGTTCGAAGCTCTCTTGAATACGCCAGTCAAGGAATCCCCACTACAATGTCTACATTTCGCGAATTGAAAATATACAAAAAAAGTTTATTCGTTTTCTTTGCTACCGTACCAAAGATTACTACAATTCATCTAAATACTACGAGCTCTGTAGAAAGCATCATCTATTACCACTTGCACTGCGTCGTGACATCAATGACATTCTATTTTTATTAAAAATTGCATCTAGCTCGATTGACTGTCCTGAGCTATTGGCGCAGATTTCGCTGAGGGTGCCCTCAAAGATCCTAAGAAATAATTCACTTTTATCCCTTCCCTACTAGCTCATACGAACTACAGGCAAAACGAATTTATATGGCGTGCCAGCGATAGTTTTAACCGATTAAGTATTGCTCTAGATCTCGATTTGTTTAATACTTAGCGTCAATGCGGCGAGTAATGCGTTGAGTAGGCAGTTTTTTGATGATCATTGTATTGATATTAGTTAAGAGTTTACTGTGTTCGGTTTTTGTGCGTTAGTTTAAGTTTAATCTTTCATGTAAATTGCAAGTAATTAGTCGATTCCTTTGCTATGATTCTTATAAGGTGTAGGTAATAATTTGATATTTTATATAAAACTATTTGCAAGGATCTATAATTGGCCATCTGTTGCTATTTGCTTATCATATTTTATGTAAGTAGTAGTAGTATTATGTAAGTGAGTAGTATGGCTGTTGGTCTTCCTAAGAAAATAAAAAAATAAAAATTGAAGGTATTAAATTTTACTGAAAGAAGACTTTATTTTGATTTTTAAACTAATTGGAACTGCAAAATTTCCAATATTAAACGTACTTTCTCTACGTTTAGCAAACTTTTGGGACATCTAGTATATAGGTATACTGTGTCTCTACATTATAAATATTATAATCTAATTAGGTTAGAATACTTAACAAAGTGTTATACAATAAATCAATACAATCCCCATACAGCCATTCTGGTAGCGGTTACTACTTAGAGTGCACACATTTGTGTCGAAACATATTTTTTCAGTAACTTTGTTCCGTCACAATGAGTAGCAGTGTCGACCGTTGTTCCGTCGCCGTTTCGAAAAGTGGGGACGATTTGTAACATTTGGTAACAGTAACTTTTAGTCGCACTGCGCTGTCGCCGCGTAGTCACATCGCGACGTATTTGTGCTCACTTCTATCAGGAATTCATTCATTCATTCGTTCAGCAGTTCCTTTGACTCGTGAAGTGACAAATATGGTGACATGAACTATTAATTAAAATAAAAGGTAGCGCCATCTTTTTCCAGGCAAGTAATATTTATAAACAGATTTTGTTCAATATTGTTTTTATTAATGCTCAAATCGTAATGGGAAAAAAATTTGACTGTGTAATTTCATCAAATAGAATAAAATTTACTAACGCGCCACAATATTATCACAATTTTAGTATTTTGGTGGTAAGTAAACATTATTTATTTGTACACACCGAGTGCTCAAATGCTTTTAATTATTAATAATAGTTAATATCAAAACAAAAAAAATATATTTTAGCAATATTACACAGTAAAATTGATAAATATTAAAGAAAAGCATTTTTGTTAGGTGAAAATATTCTCGTCACAACTAGTCACAAAGTAACTATAATGTGTCGACATGGTTACGTAAAGTCGTCACAAAGTAACGGGAATTCAAAAATGGTTTCTCAATTTTTTTGCTTCCAGCGTTTCTCAAAGTTTCGATATTTGTTGCAGGGTCAGAAAAAATCCAACATTTCTGGAACAGGCGGTCGCAGTCAGAACAAAGAAAAATAAATTATGCTACTTATAAAAGTGGAATATTGGCTATTTCAACTCGTGAGATGTACTCGTACCTATTAAACTGAACAGATTGCATAACCTATTTTATTAGGAAAGGGGCTGTTTATTTATACTGAAATAAATATTATACCTTTTTCTTATAGCTTCTCATTTTACAACTAACCCCAATGTTGTTATGCTAATAAGTCAATACCTATAGTTGGTTTGATCGGCATGATCAAACTTTAGCCTCGCACCGTAGGATGTCCATCGAAACATTATAAAATAGCGTGATATAGCATTTTATCAACATTCAACTGTCGAAATACATTGTCTTTTGACAGTTACACGTGATAAATCGCTATATTATATCGTGTTTCGGTAGGCATCTGCCCCCTAGGGGCAGAAAACAAAGGCATATTTGAGAGTGACTGGATTTGGTGACGCTCATTTGTATAAGTTAGGTTATCTGGTATTCTGGAACATTGTCGTAACGTTACAACACAATGTGTTGTAACGTTACCATCCCGTTACCACACATTGTTACAACTTTGTACTCTAGTTGCAAACTGATCACAAAGTGTATAGAATGTATGGACACAGATCATTGTGAATTATGTCGACACAGCGACAACACAAAGTTACTGAAACTAGTTTCCGTAACATTGTTACTGAATTGTTACAACACCTTTAAACAAAACTCCACACAGTCGCAAATAGTCGCAATGTGTCGTATCAGTTACAAAACTGTAGCGACTTGTTACATCTGTTGAAAATCTGTGACCAAAAATGGCTGTATGGGTCAGTTGACCTTAATTGGGAAAGTGCATCACATCATGAGTCGATTTGAAATTGATGATATGTTGTACCAAACTGAGATGCAGTCATCTAGCCGGATCCGGATGGCTGAAAACCGTACCGCATGGAGGGCCCTTATACACCGAGTGACCTCATGCTGTCGCGACCCTCAGTCATGAGGATACGAGGAAGAAGAAGTTGTGCAGAAACTTCTTAGGATTTTAAGTACCTTAGTACCTATATAAACCTCTCATTTTACCAATCCCCATTTTTACTACCTTATAATATGCGTAGTTAATAAGTTTTTTAAATAAAAGCTTTGGCCCTTTTCTAAGAAATATAATAAGAATGAAAACTCATGATAAATATTCTTAATATATGAGCTATAAGCACAGATATACAGTGCCATTGGTCTTGAACTAGTGATAATTTAAAGGCGTGAAATACACCAAATTTTATCGACAAAAATACATGCATACATACAATATATGTAGGGGTCTATCCCCACTCCTGTTGGAATGGCCGCCATTTTAAATTTGACTTTTTATTTTAGATGACCCTGCGGAAAAATGATAATTTCTCCGGATTTAAGTCCTACAGTTATAAAAATTACTGAAGTAAAATTTTATACGAAATTTGTGTGCTTTTTTGAGTTTGTTTTATATTTCTCAAAAACTAGGACATTAATGTCAATTTTTTTTGCCTTATTCAAATCCCCGTGGGATATTATCTACAAAATGACTTCAAATTTATTTGCCCTATGTTGCATATTTCGAGAGTTATTTTTGTTTGAATTATGACCCCTGCGTAATCAAAAAATGGTTATTTTCGATAATGGACATAATTACAAGCATTTTGAACATATTATTTCAAATTAGGTTGATAATATTATCTGAATACAAATTTCATCAAATGATAAAATCTAGATTTTTTGGAGTTTTGATTTTTTTCATTTTCGGAAATAACCATTTAGTTCTTGTAAGGATCATTTTCAAACACCAATTGCTCTCGAAATATGCAACATAGAGGAATAAATCTTGAAGTTGTTTTGAAGATAATATTCTTGTGTATTCGAATAATGCAAAAAAATATTACAAATATTATATTAATGTTCTAGTTTTTGAGGTATGTTAGAAAAACTAAAAAAAAGCACACAGATTTTGTGTAAAATTTTATTTCAGTATTTTTTTATGACGTATTTAAGTTGAAAGTTGCCAAAAAATTAATATTTTTCGGCAGGGTCATCTAAAATAAAAAGTCAAATTTAAAATGGCAGCCATTCCAACAAGAGTGGGGATTGACTCCAACAAGTGGGTGTTTTTGTCGATAAAATTAGGTGTATTTCACGCCTTTAAATCATCGCTAGTTTAAGACCAAAGGCACTGTGTAGGTACTAAATTATGCAACTACTTAGTTCTCTCTTATCTGGGGGCACGGCAGTGCCCCCGCCAAGACGAGGAAGCGAAGTGCAAGAGCACTCGGTAGTGCCAAGTGCTTCGTCGTTTTTTTTGAACCCTCATATCTTGGGTTTGGAGTATATACTAGATAAACAAAATTCTCGGAATGTTATGTCAGTAGTAGACTTATTAAATATATAAAGTTTGAATTGTATAGCTTTTATAATATAGATTTTATATTGATATCTAAAAAACCCCGATTTCGTCACTGACTCAGTCATGATCATCAAAACTCAAAGGGTACTTCCAGAAGTCCTAGAAATCAGAAATTTGGTATGTAAGCTAGTATTAGTACACAAACAACAAAAAAAATATGAAATTGAACTTTAACCCCCTAACCGCTTAACCCTCATTATTATGTGGCTTGGCCGTTTCGTTACTACAAGAACTATTGTTTATTAGAAAGGTTTCCATGTAGCGAAATGGCCAAGCCACACATTTTGACTAAGGTGTAGAGTTTTTAAAGTTAGGGCTTGCAGAGTTAGGGCGCGTAGAGTTAGAAGCTTGGCTCTACATGAGGTCTGATAAGTTTTTGACAGTGCGAGGTCTTGGCAACATTATTCATGAAAATGTTTTTGGTGGGATTCCTTTGATACTAAGATGCTTACTAGTTTGCGACAGGTCTTTGATATGTAATTTATTCGTACACACACAGATTGCAAAGCAATATCATCATCATCATCATCATATCAGCCGCACGACACCAACTGTTGGGTATAGGCCTCCTCTAAAGATCTCCACGACGATCGGTCCTGCGCTGCCTGCATCCACTGGCTTCCCGCGACCTTCACCAGATCGTCGGTCCACCTTGTCGGGGGCCTACCCACGGAGCGTCGTCCGGTGCGCGGTCGCCATTCCAGAACCTTTCCGCCCCAACGGCCATCAGTTCTTCCCGCTATGTGTCCTGCCCATTGCCACTTCAGCTGAGCAATCCTTCGAGCGATGTCGGTTACTTTAGTTCTCCTGCGGATCTCCTCGTTTCTGATTCGATCACGCAGGGAAACGCCGAGCATGGCTCTCTCCATTGCACGCTGGCTGACATTGAGCCTCCTTATGAGACCCATAGTTAGCGACCACGTTTCACTGCCGTAACTCATCACTGGCAACACACTGTTCATAGACTTTCGTCTTGAGACACTGAGGTAAGTCGGATGTGAAGATTTTTCGAAGCTGCCCGAATGCTGCCCACCCGAGCAATATACCGTAGATTAAAAAAAATATCTTTGCCGTACATATAATAATAAAATATATGGAAATATTTGGCTGTTTAATACACGGTAAATTTTTAAGTATATCTAAAAATGAAATGGGGTTTTCAGACCACGTAAATGAACAACTTTTACTATGGGGCCAACCACGAAATCGCGAAAAAAAATCTACTGTGCCATACATTATAGTCGAGTCGATGTTGTACTTTTCTATGGAACAGCTGATTTTTTTTTCGCGATTTCGTGGTTGGCCCCATAGTAAAAGTTGTTCATTTATGTGGTCTGAAATCCCCATTTAATTTTTAGATGTAGTTAAAAATTTACCGTGTATAAGAACAACAGACTAAATACAAATAGAAAAAAGTTTTTGACAGTCGTCATAAGTCTTAAGTAGGAATTTGAAAATTAACATGTTGTCTTGTAATATCAACATAATGGAAAATGGAATACCATATGTTGTATTTTACAAATGATAATTTCAAGAAAGAGTTGGGTGAAGATTGTTTAACAAACCTCTTCCTTTTTTTGAAGTCGGTTAGCGATATATCAAGACATTTGAGATTTATGGTCTTGAATTCTACAAAAATACCACACAAAAAGGAACGTTAAATTTTTCTGATAAAATTCGGGACTATTACTAATATTATAAAAAAAAACAAAAAATCTACTTCAAAAAACCTACCTCTAAAAAGCAAGAAATAATATTCGTAATAATAAAACACGTCTATTGAAGTCGGGTGGGGCTGGAGGACAAATCCCTTTTTAGGGTTCCGTACCAAAATGGTAAAAAAGGAACCCTTATGGTGTGACTCAGTCTGTCTGTCTGTCACAGCCGGTTATCTCGAGAACTACTAATGGTATCAACTTGAAATTTGGAATAATTTAAGATGTCATTTACCCAACTATTTTGCAAAAAAGAAATTAATAAAAAAATATAGTTTTCGACTTATGATGAAAAATGTAAAAAAAAATACCGTTCCCCCCCCCTTATCTCTGAAGTTTGCATGGTGAAAAATCTGAAATAATTCTATGTGATAGCAGTTTATATAAAGATTACAGGAAAAATAAAACGATGTCTCAATATAGCATACTTTTTTAGAAATTATCAAATTTCTAAAATAGTTAAGATTAGTTCCACTATCGGTCAAGAGATGGCGATGACCTAAAACTGCAATACCAATTTTATTATTCTATTCTGCAGTGTGGTTTGATGGTGCAATTATGATGGTACGGAACCCTCGGTGCGCGAGTCCGACTCGCTCTTGACCGGTTTTATTTTTATTCTAAAAGCCCCACCCGACTTCAATAGATGTGTTTTATTAATACGAATATTATTTCTTGCTTTTTAGAGGTAGGTTTTTTGAAGTCGGTTTTTTGTTTTTTTGAACAATTTTTTATTTTTTTATTTTTAGTGTAAGTACCTTTTGTATTAGGTAGTCTAGGTATATAGGTAGAAATTAAAATCGGCTCAGCCAAACGTGAGTTAATCGCGGAGAAACATACATACATGTGGGTCAAACTGAGAACCTCCTTTTTTAAGTCAGTTAAAGAACTACACTTAAGATATCCCTTTTCCAACAAAAAAATAATTATCTTATTCAGTTCATAAACAAAGAAGTTATACGACTGATCATCGAGGTAGTTCACACAAAATCATACTATTTTCGTGCTTTTTTCAAGATTACTTGAAAAGCACTGAACCGATTTCAAAATTTAAAAAATGGGACCTACTTAGGAGTTCACCTAATGTAATAACGTTTGAATCATTTCAATCGGTCTAGCCGTCTTCGAGTAATCGGTGTACATACAAAAAACAAAAAAAAACAAAAATAAAAGAAATTACCAAATTAATCCAGCCTTTCTGCGATGAACAGCATTTTTAATTTTTATTAAGAGGACATCAGCCATTTTTAATATCCTCACTGCTGGAGCACAGGCCTTCTTAATGGGCGGAAGGAGGATGGGCTATTTCCATTGTGGATTTGGCCGATGGATCTTCTGAGAATGAAGGTCTCATTAGATCCATTTTTATAAAATTAGATCTTTTCAGAAAAAAAATATCTCACTAGATCCATTGTGGATCTGGCAAAATGAAGGTATAAATAACCAGATAAGCGCAAAGCGGATTGGTGGGCATTAACGACTGCAACGAAACAGCTTAACGTGCCTTCCGAAGCACGGAGGAACTCGAGAATCTGGCATTTACAGAATCTGCCATTTCCAGAATCTGCCGTTTCCATAATCTGCCATTTAACGAAAAAAGGATCAATTTTTGGTCCTCATAGGAGCAACCCTTGCGAAAGTTGCTTTACGTCCGCAATGGCAGTGCTAGGCGCTAAACCACTAAGCTCTTCAATTTCTTCTATACTTACTTAGATTAAAAGATTGTGTCCAATAAGAAAGCTCCAATAACATAGCTGGAGCATTGCCCGGACGTATGTTATTATTCATTTTATTCTGCTTTCTTTTCGGTTGTTTTTTAATTAAGTTGTTTGTAGCACGCTTATATGAGTCCTAGATATAGCAGGTGCCTTTTTCTAGCAATATACTCGTAAGGTAGTTTAACCCGCTGGTTTAGGTTAATCGAATCTCATCTCAACCTTTTTGCCATGTGTATATGAAGTACCTGCGAAGTCAATTTTAAAGGACAACGAATATGAATTGATTTCAAACATAGGTATGCGAAGTTTGTCTAACTTAGGCTTTCGAGGAGTCTCGTTAAGACCTACAAATTTGTATAGAACCCTCGGTGGTTAGTCTGACTCGCACTTGTCCGGTTTTTTTTTTTATTCACTAATTACTATTGGAACAGCCCACGTATAAACAAACAATAAAAACAAAACAAAATAATAAACATGAAAAATACAAATATTAATTTAAACAATAATGTGACAATAAATAATCTGTTAAATTTAATCAGGGATTCCTCCAAGATTCCAGCCGCGCCGCAAAGCTCTGCCAACGACGACGCGCGCGCACGGTAGCAGCTCGTGAACAATCCGCGAACAACGTGCTGACTATGCGCTCGGCCACTTTTGCGTTGGTTTGGTACAAGATCAAACCAACGCAAAAGTGGCAGAGCGTTGAGGTTGATGTATTCGGCTGCCACGTTCTGTGGAGAAAATGGCAAGTTAGAGACGAACTATTTAACTGTTTATATGCTCTCTCTATTTTGAGGAAGTATTGCCACCCACCTAGCTTGCGTAATCGCGTTGCAGTTCTCGTCGCTCGCGCGCACCCTTCTAAGCGGTGTTCGCTTATCTGCTGGAGATGATATTTAAAAAAGTAAGTTACTTATAAAAAACACTATTTTCTGAACAATCAGAGAAAAATTCTGGAAATCACCATCTCACTGAAAGCGGTATAAGGCAGCCATTACATGGTCATGCAAGCGTCAGTCAAATTCCATCAGTCATGAATGACGTTTGACTGATCAGTCAGATAGAAAGAACAAATCACATCATGCAACCATCAGTCACTACATTACACGGTAGGTTATTCGTCAGTCACAACCCGTGACTGTGGTTAAACTGACAGCAAAACCTACCGTGTAATGGGTGCCTAAAAGCGTTGTGGTCGTTTGGTATGATAACCACGAAATATTATGGTTCAAAATAAATTGCAGATTTTTGACAGTTTTGTATAACCTGACGTGCTACTGACTGTACTTAAATACATAACTTAATACAGGGTTACTTGAACATATGGTAGGACTAGATTACTCATCATAAGCAAGAACGTTTGTTCTACGAATTTTCCAAAAAAGAAAAATTACGACCTTTCATACAAAACTCGACCAGCTGTTTGGACATTTTGTATGAAAACTCGTTATTTTATGTCGTTCGGAAAAATCGTAGAACTAACGCTGTTGTTTATGATGATAGTAATCTAGTCCTACCACGAATACGTCCAAGTAACCCTGTATTGAGCTGTATATTTAGGTACCTACCAAATCAAATAGGTAGCATTCGACATGATTTTAGTCTTATCCATGTTCATCATGACTTAATCTTTGGGAAGCACTTGTTCAGGTCTTCCATGGACTCAGACATCGGCAAAACGAAGGTGTGTTAGGTACTGATACTACCCATTAGTGTTGAAGCCGAGTCCTTTCAGTGCAAGAACTTAAAGAGATATTACAAGTAGCCATCTATAATTACCTGCGGGGGCTGCGGGACGGGCGTCGGCGGAGCGGTGCGCGTCTGTAAAAGCAACAAAACCAATGCAAAGAAAGAAAGAAACTACATTTATTTGGGACCACACAACGATACACAATTTTAAAAAACTAAAAGGAACTAAACACAAATACACATTGCACAATTATATCGTCTCGTTATATGTATGTGACGACAAATCACTTTGTGAACTTTGTGAACAAAGTTCTAGTTTAATCTAATTTGTAACTTTAAGATTTGCAAGGACAGCAGAAATAATTCCGAAGGGGCAGCTTTTAGTTATTCGTGTGGATTAGTGCCATCCCAAAGAATAAACAACTCTTCAATTAATACATGTAAAGCGAGTTTTACTGCATCATTGTTTTCACAGGATTTTCATTTAAATAACTTTAGGACCTAGGTAATGTTGATCCCGAGATTCCCAAGGGGTGCAAGTGCACCACCTGGCACCCCCTGCCAGCGGCACCCCCCTGCCGCCGCCGTGGCGTCCATGAAAATTTGTATTGTAAAGAGCACGATGCGGAAATGTAGGCTTATTCCATTTATCCACCCCGAAGCAGCCACCCTAAGGTGGATAATCGGAAAACGCGTGTCCATCTTTCCATCCCATTACATTACACCTACTATTAACTATGATAGGATGGATAGATGGACACGCGTTTTCTGAGTATCCACACTAGGGTGGCTGTTTCAGGGTGGATAAACGGAATAAGCCGAAATGTAAACATTACCATGTTATCAACGACAACGTCGCGGATTAAAATTATACCGCTGCATGTGCCTATTCATGTTCCATTTCCTGCTGAAGATCCTGCCGCAAAACATGCATTCGAATGGCGGTTGATTCCAGGGCTACTACAAAAAATATTTATACAACTAGCGGCCGCCCGCGACTTCGTCTGCGTGAAAAGTTTTTTGCTATCCCTCGGGAACAATACTTTTTCGGAATGTAACTACAGTCAGCGTCAAATTGATATGAGCGTCTAGAGTAGGCAAAATAATTTAAAAACAAAAAGCAATTTTGAAATAAGCAGTTCGAATCATCATATTGATGTAAGTGTCACCGTTAAAGTACGTAAATTACTGATTTACGCACTTTAACGGTGACATTAACTAGTTAATCTGCAGATTAACGACCAAGGATCAGTTGAAGTAAGGAAACAGGTCCTTTTATTGAAGAATATGTGTTATAACATAAAAGGTGGTAGACACAAAGGGGAGCGAAGCCCCCGCCATGGAAAAAGTCTTAAAGTGTTCATTAGGTTAGGTCGTTAGGTTAATATTTTGCGACCAAAAACGCGCGAGCCGCAGGCTTTATTATCTAATTAAAGAATTAAAGACCACCTAGCGACCGGTTGCAGTTCACAGATGAATGTGATACAATGCTACTTTTCTTTGGTATGTTTTTTTACCCCAAAGAGAAGTAGCAATGTATCACATTCATCTGTCAAACGAGACCAGTCGCTAGGTGGTTTCTAATTCGATAATCAGCCTGCCGAGCGAGCGGAGCGAGCGTGCCGGGGGAGCGGCCGGCGAAGTGCCAGAAACGAAGTTTTTGTAAAATTAACTTTCAATGTAGGTCTTTTACTTCAATTTCCTGAAGCCTTGGCTATTTCACTCACTGTATTCCGCACTTTAACGGTATAGCATCCGTTAATCTGCAGATTAACTAGTTAAAGTGCGGAAATCGTCTACTTTAAGAAAAATTCCGCACTTTAAATGGCTCGACCAGTTAATCTGCAGATCCACTAGTTAATCTGCAGATTAACGGATTCCGTACTCTAACGGTAATATAAGCACACAAGGAGTTCAATAGCACATTATGAGAAAAGTTAGCTTAGGTTGCTCATTGCACACAACGCTGTGGGTTGCAGCCCGAGCCGTAGGCGAGGGCGTAACTCAGCCGAGTGTGCAATAAGCAAGAGCTCACGAATCTCATACGACGTTTTTAAACACACTTGCTAGGAAAAAACAGCCTACTTCAAAAATATAATTTTAAATGATAAAATGCAAATATTTTAATATTTTATAACAAAATATTGTGAATTATGAATAACTAGCAGCCTCAGACCAAATAAAAAAAAGGGAAGACGGAGTCCTCTTTTGCGTGATTGAGGAACAAACATCCAAACATCTAAACCCACAAACTTTAACATTTATAATATTAGTAGGATTTTGAGGAGCTCGGTGGCGCAGTGGTATACCGCCTGGCCCAGCGACTGCGCAGGTTTAACAACTTTCGCAAGGGTCGGTCATGGGATGGGTGACCATAAATTTATTATCTCGAGCTCCTCGGTGCTTCGGAAGGCACGTTAAGCCGTTGGTCCCGGCTGCATATGCAGTCGTTAACACCCACCAATCCACATTAGGCCCGCGTGGTGGGTTATGGCCCATCCTCTTTATCCACCCATAAGGAAGGCCTGTGCCCCAGCAGTGGGGACATTAAAATGGCTGATGGTCACATTTTTATCGCGGATAAAACACTTTTTCTTTCTTTCAACAGCATTATTAATAAAACACTTTTTCTCTCAAGGCGAAGTTTTCATTAAAAGTGCACCGAAGGTTTTGTAAACAATTTCATCCTTAAAGAAAATTCATTTACAGTGACGAGAAAGGGCTTGGTTTTGCTATGTTACGTCGCCGTAAAATTTTTGGATAATGTACGATTCAAACAGACCGACAGACATAAGATGATTTCCGTCCACTGACCTGCATAAAAAAATTTTTCATGTCAGTGCTTCCCGTCCGTTTGATTTAATTCTATGTAACTTTTAATTTTTTTAGGCTATAAAAATGTTTTAAATCCAAAGAGAAAACTTTGAGATGTACAACTTATATCATGACTGACGGTTTTAGTCCAACCAACATGGTTGTAAAGTGCATCTTGAGTTTTTTTGTGAAAATTCCACCTGATTTTCTGGGGATAAGCTTTAACCTCCCTATAATTATTATTGAAAAAAAAATCGGGTTGCACTCCGGGAGTGCCGGCAGATGTGAAAACTTGAATATTAACGTTGTGCATTTTTGATATTTTGGAATGGTTAGGGAATAATTTTGCACGAATTGCCGTCTTACGAATTTACTCTGCATTTGAATTTACGAATACAGAACAGTATTGTATGAAGGTCTTATCCATAGCTTGACAGAAAATCTAGCGTTTTGACATTGAATTAAAAAATTTGCGCGTTGCTATGGTGACACAAGTGTTTACGTCTTGAAATAACGCGCCACCATTTTCACCGCACCCCGTAGAAAGAGAGGGGGGATACTTCCGCCGCCGGCTGTCTACTCTCCATCCGTCACATCCGTCTTACGAATTTTCGATCAGGGTCACGTGATTCTTACGGACGCGAGTTTAGCATTTTTTCCCCATTACAAAAAAGCGGACAACGCCGCTAAAGAAGTTTTCACTTCAAAAATAAAGACTGAAATAAAATCATTTATTTGATGTTGGATTTAGCATCTGCCTAGTATGCAATGCCTACTTTCGTAGCACACCTAATTATTACTGAGATGTTTCTCTTTAGTTTTATTATATTATTCATTGTTAGGGCTAGAGGCTACACACAGCCTCTGGGCGATTCCGCCCAGACCACTAAATTAAAAAACTTTACACCGGTTGCTTTAAGGAAATGAATATGAAAAAATAATGGGACCATTTTAATCAACTGTGTTTAAGAAATACATCGTATTTTTGTTCTTTAAAATTCAATTAACTGAATCTGAAAATTAAAAAAGACTTACAACAATTATTTAGTTTCAAAGTAAGTAGAGCTTTGAAGATTACCTATTGACATATTATATATAAGTCATAGGTATAAGTCTAAACAACCATTAAAACAAAAAACAAATCACTAAACCTATGTAAGGAGGATGATGGTCCCTCTCATCATGAGGTCATCAAAATGCCTGAGGATGGTTCCCAAAAGCCACCTCTTTATTTCACAGTTTTAACGCTGCTGACATTTCTTCTCTCGATATATTCATGGAATGATGTTACTTTATAAGTAAGTGTCATTATTATAATATGGTAACATACTAAACTGCCTACACCAATACAATTAATTTGCGGTACAACAAATTTTCAAAAATTATCGCATTACGCATAAACAGATAATAATTATAGATTATTAATAAACTTCGCTATCGTAACAAATAGCAATAGAACACAAAGCGGCCACTTTGCACTTTTTTATGTAAACAACAGCAAACAATTTTTTTCATAGATATCCTATTATAGGCTATAAACTTCACTTCAATCTATACGTGCGGATATGAAATTTAATTTCGCTCTTAGTTCACACTACCTAAACATATAACTCATGCAAATAATATCCTTAAAAGTATCTAGCGAAGCCTTGAACACAATAATGTAGGTATCTTCTATCAACTTATGAGATTACGCTTCCACAAACGATGCGAAAGCTGATTACTTTCACGGCAGAAATAACCTTTCTATGCTTTCACAATTTTGTTCAGAATAATATGTTAAAAGCTCGTATATCAATGCAGCTATTTAAAGCGTACTTGGTAGGACCAGCCTCCGCGATAACTTCGTGGCGATAGGGGTGTAATCAATAGCAATGGACAAGTTGGAGTACCTACCAACGAAGTCCCGACGTGACGCATGACAAAAATAAGTGTCAAGTCTCTAATTTTTGTGTAATTTAACAAGTGTATGTGTTACTGTAAAAGCCCGTAAGTTGGTTAAATCTGAGGCTTTAGTAGAAAATCTTAGGATTTACCAACATGAGTTGGTAAATGTAAGGATCTTATTAAAGGGACACAATTTTTCGCACTTTTACCATTAGGCAGCCATTATATGGTCATGCAAGCGTCAGTCAAATTCCATCAGTCATGAATTACGTTTGACTGATTAGTCAGATGGAAAGAACAAATCACATCATGCAACCATCAGTCACTACATTACACGGTAGGTTAATCGTCAGTCACAGCGCGTGACTGTGGTTAAACTGACAGCAAAACCTACCGTGTAATGGGTGCCTTAGAGTTTGGCATATGGTAGGTTTTACTAATGACGCTTGGTACACTTGGTTAACAGTGAATAAGCTATCATAAACTTAATAGTTTATTCCAAATTACCTGTTAGTAAAATCCTTAAATATTTTTCTTTATAATTTTGATTTATTTTACACTATCATTATTATTTTTATTTATCTTAGAAGTATTTCTAAGTCATACATTACAAACCATTGGTCAAATCCTTTGTTTAAAATTATATAATTATGATATGATTAATTATTTGTTGGTAATAAGTTTAAGATAATTTTAAAACACTTTGAAAATAATCATTTTTCAGCATTTACGGCATCTCTGAGGTAAAACTCTGAGCGGCTGATATGATGATGATGATGATGATGAGGTAAAACCTAAGATTTAGCGAGTGAATGGTGGTAAAAATAAAAAAACCGGCCAAGTACGAGTCGGACTCGCGCACGAAGGGTTCCGTACCAAAAACGGCAAAAAAAAAATACGTTTGTTGTATGGGAGCCCCCTTAAAAATATTTTTATTCTGATTTTAGTATTTGTTGTTAAAGCGGCAACAACAATACATCATCTGTGAAAATTTCAACTGTCTACCTGTTGTTGTTATTAACATCGAGCAAAAAACGGCAAGAAAATTACGTTCGTTGTATGGGAGCCCCCCTTAAATATTTTTTTTCTGTTTTTAGTATTTGTTGTTATAGCGGCAACAGAAATACATCATCTGTGAAAATTCAACTTTCTAGCTATCACGGTTCATGAGATACAGCCTTGTGACAGACAGACAGACAGACAAACGGACAGCGGAGCCTTAGTAATAGGGTCCCGTTTTTACCCTTTGGGTACGGAACCCTAAAAATGAACGATGATCACAGAACAGTTAAGAGTTGGTAAATCTTAGGTTTTACTGGAACATCTTAGGATTGACATAAGTTCGGTGTTTTACAGTAACATATGCACGTTATGCACATTTCACCTCTATCACTTACCAGACATTTTGATAAATAATACAAACAGTAGGGTGAATTAGAGTCACATGACTACAGGGGGTCTATTACGAAAAGTTTAATGCGATACACGCAGCTGCGTCCGTGCTTCGTTTTGATTGTTTCCTATTACAAATCACTTTCGTATGCGATATTGCGAAGTGATTGCGTGAGTTTGACAGTTTTTATCTTACGTACCCGACATCGTTCGTTTATTAGTCTATGGACTACGATAGAAAAATTCAAAATGTTTGATAAAACTACAACCAACGAACTGCGGACGACTATCGTGGCCAAGTGACTGCGTTACGCAATTGCGTACGTTATTTTCGTAATAGACCCCCTGGATGTGTACACTTTCAGTCCCAACTTTCTATACGAATATGAAAAACATTTTTTACTATCCACTCATATAATTAGAGTAATTACCGTGATTGGTTTACTATTGGGAGGGTGCGAAGCGAAGGTATAATAATCGATCGCAGCGCTCATGGTGGCAAATAATAGAAATAATGAAGGCTCTGTAATCTGTTTGAAAAAGATATTTAATTGATTATTAGCGATGCAGGAATAATTGTAAATGTTTATTATCACCATAAACATAATATTCCACTGGAATAGACGAACAGAGTTCGCTTGGCTGCAACACCAAAAGTGACATGAGCCAGTGTGTGAAAATTGTAAACGTGTGCGTGAATTTTAGAGATGCCTTGAAGTCCATTTTAGGTTGTCGATAACCTTAATGTATTATTGCTCTAATAAGTAAAACACAAACAAAATTTTGAACAATTTTATTTAAAAAAAATCTTAAAGTCTCCTTTAAGGGCTCCCAGTCTATTCTATTTATGACATTTATCCAGTAACTTAACCACTGGATTTACAGGAAACCTGGAAATATTGTTAAATTAGTACTTAAGTAGGTATAATTTACCATTTGAAAACTGTCGGTTAAAAGCAGCTTTAGATAAAACTATCAGTGTTCACAAAGACAAACAAAGTTATATTGGAAATCATCGACATGAGTATCGATATCAATAATTTTTGATCAATCTCTACGCCTTATTTTGTCAAGTTCACGGACATAATATCTTTTTATCTAACACATAATATTTACAAATCAGCCTTTATTTAAAAAATAGGCGGTTAATAGCATGATATTAGTGTATTACTTAGTGTGTTTGGGAATATATTCAACTAAAATATGAAATATGAAAATGGTACTTGTACAATCTTATTTACCTGTGAAATGAGTGTTTATTTGGGTTTTTGTTGTAAATAACATTACAATTTAACACAGAACACGACACCATTATAGATTTATGTAGTTATAAGAGCCAAATCGACCCGATCGCGATCAAAATCACATAATAATCGAACGGACGCTTTTCCCCAAGATGATAAAAGATGATAAATGAAGTCAAACTAGGTTCTGCTGTCATTTTCTTTTAACTCTTTCTCACACATCGCATAAGCCGTAAGAATCGGTTTCTCACTCGCACCATAGTCCGTCTACTTGAGCGTAGCGAAAAATTTTCTATGTCTATGATTATCACTTAGTATAATTATTAAAGTAGCTTTATCCTCTTGTTTTACAAAATCTACAACTAAAAAAGAAGTAAACAAACCCTGATATAACCAAAATAAAACACTCTTTTTGAATAGATCTTACTTGCCATATTTAATTTAAATGACCAAAAATGATTTCACAACGCTTTGTCCACCCAAATCAAGTAATTTTGAAATTTACATTAATAACATAATATGTATAGTATTTTTTAATATTTTGTCACAATGCCGCCATTACATATCAAAACATCAAAACGGTCAGGTCCATAGACATAGAAAAATTTTCGCTGCGCTCAAGAAGACCAACAAAGCGTGGAAAAGAGAAGTTAACATCATACGGACATGGTCTATGTAAAAAAGAGACAAAGAATCAAGTGACATGTGCCAACATTTTTTACAGTAAGAGCCCCTAGCGTCCCGCCTAGCAAATGAGCAATCACAGTTTGTTTAAAATATTTGTTAATCTTAATTAGAATTTAAAATAAAGGTGTCGTGGAGCCATGGTGTCTTGTGCTCTAAGTAATTGTGATGTGACAAAAAGAAACAATCCAAGTCATCACACTTTTCACAGGTAAATAAGATATTACCACACATTTCTATAAAACCAAATTTCGCTACATTTATTCGTTTATCAACGAAAAAAACAGTATGGAACATAATTTATTAATTTCCTTTGCCATATATAGTCATATTTTATGTATCTAAGTTATATTTTATGTATCTCATACAAAATGTATGCATTTATTTTCGGATCACCTGTTTATTGACATTGTTGTTCTTTGACATTCTATTTCTATGGTCAGGTCAGAGCCAACAAAGTTGCAACACCCTAGGTGGCGCTAAAAGCGTGCACGGAGCCAATGGGTGGCCCAAAATCTTTGAACAAATTGCATTTGTCGAATCATTCTTCTTGTATTTCATCAATTCCAGCTGTTTGTACGTAGGTACTATGGGCAACAGCGGCGCTGGAACAGTTAGCAACAAAATTCATGTGCGCGCGTATCGCCCCTGCACGAACTAATATGTAGTGACCAGCGAACTAAAGCTATGGAATAAGCATTCCGCTCAAAAAATGGCACCACACGAAAAATACAACTAAGTGGATAGAGCTAAAAATGCTGGCATTTTATGCAGCCCAAAGGGCCTGAACACTGGTTGCTTATTAGCGACTATAATTTGTATACTTATAGATCTTTTCTGTACTTAAACGAAAAAATAAGATACGTTATTTCTGCATCTTTTTACTGCCTTCTTTGCATCTTTTACACCATTTGACTATAAAGGACGTCATTTCTAATAAACTCTCCCTTTCTATCTTTTCTCTACAATAAAAACTGCAATTTATTGAAAAGAACACTAACGTCAGTCACCGGGTGCGTGGCTGGCCCGACTAAAGCTGAGCGGGTTGTACTTTTTCGGCCCCGTGGTGCCATTTTTTATGCAACATTTGTTTGCAATTACACTTCCATAGATTTTAGTTCGCTGGTTGTGACGGCGCGGCGTGCAAGCGATTTTAACCTTCTGTTGCCCATGGTACGTACAGACAATCTGTCGTCTGGACTGGACATACCGTCCAACATTGGTTCAGTTATCGGAATGCTGGCCCGCGCTTTCCGAGTGCCTTATTTGGGGGCCTAGACGAGGTCAGCGGGCCATGACGACTGCAATTATCATTTCTTGCACTCATAATGTCACTTGACATTTTACATGCTGCTAGTAAATAGACCTTCGGAAGCGGTTAAGGTGAACTTAAGTAATTCCACAATTTTTTTTAAACGTTTTAGAAATATAATTAGAAAACCACAGATATTAAATGCTTTTCATTTTCTCTGATTTGTTTACTTCGGCATATTTTTGAAAATCTGTATACCTATCCTATTATATATTATATAGAAGAGATAAGTATTTGTATTAAGTATGATAATTTATATGCATACGTATGTAAATAATGTTGCAAATCAAGCCTTTCATTTTTGGAAACTAACACGAAAAATATTATTTGTCCTATATTTGTAGATAATACTCCTTTAAAACTATATCCTTAATTAATCGATTACTCAACTGTAGAAATTTTTGAAATTATATCCTTAACTCAACTGTAGAAATCAAAAGAATAGAGTATAAATGTGAAAGTAAAATGATTCTCATTAAGTGACAAATGCGCAACAATGCAAACTGTGTCTCACCTTTCGCTCTCATTTGATTCACAAATGATGCCGTAACATAGGTTGCATCGCAATGAAGTGCTAATGTGCATTGCTATTAGCTACCACAAAAAAACAGCGGGAAAAATACACAGTGATATCACCGATGCTTTTACACAAATATCTCCATTCATGGAAGTATACAGTTTTGGTAAAACTATCCAATATCCGTAATAAGCTTTGGTCTAGCTTTTTACCCGACTGCAAGAGGGTTATGTTTTTCGCGCGTATCTTGTGTGTTTGTATATATGTAATATGCTTTATTACCTCATATCTTTCAAACAGCTGATCGGATTTCTATGAAGATATCGTTAAATTTGTCTTGACAGCTTGTTATTAAGGATTTAATAAAAGGTATATCATGACCGTAATATATAATAACTAAAAAGATATAAATAAAAAAATGTAAATACCCGCCTGCATTAAATGACAAGTCAACTGAAAAGATGGAAACAAGATTAAATATTAAAGGAAACTAATAACATGCAGTCGGAGGCATATAATTCAAATCATTCATAATGTCACTTTCTTTATGCATGCCTCCGACTGACTGCATGTTATTATGTTGCCTTTAATATTTAATCTTGTTTCCATCTTTTCAGTTGACTTGTCTTTTTATGCAGGCGGGTTTTTAATTTTTTTATTATTATTATTGAAACCTTCCACTATAATACACATACTAAGATTTAACTAAGATACATATTATTAATGGTAACCGATCACATGTCCGAAATTTACTTGTCCTAATTTCATTTGACCGAAAACTGTTGACCGACGTCTTTGTTGATATATGTTTTGTTTGCCATATTTTTAAATCATCGAAATATCATTTGGCATATGTCTCATTTTACCGAACTACGTTTCACCGATTTTCAAAATAACTTTTTACTATTGGCCGAAGTCTCTTTTAGCTTTTTTTCATTTGCCAGATAACTTATTTGCCATACTTTCACTTCACCAGAACAACTATTTGCGGATGATACTTCTTTAGTTTTTAAAGTAAACAGAGGTAATAACTGTTCGGACGAATTAAATAGTGCCCTCTCTAAAGTTTCATACTGGTTTAATAGTAATAATTTAGCACTTAACCCCAAAAAAACTAAATGTGTTAAATTCTCATTACCTAATGTTGAGCAGACAAAATTAAATATTAATTTGAATGACGATGAAGTCGAGTTTATTGAGAGTACAAAATTTCTAGGTATCACACTAGATTCTCGACTGCAATGGGATCCACATATTGAGGCCTTGTCAAGTAGACTTAGTTCAGCGGCATTCGCTGTTAAGAAAATAAGGCTTTTAACTGATATTGAAACGGCAAGGTTAGTATACTTTAGTTATTTTCATAGTGTAATGTCATATGGACTGCTATTGTGGGGCTCAGCTGCCAGTATTGAAAATATTTTTGTACTCCAAAAAAGAGCTGTTCGCGCCATATACAATCTACGGCGAAGAGATACCTTGAGAGAATTGTTCAAAGAAATAAATATTTTAACTTTGGCAGGCCAATACATTTATGAAAATTTAGTTTATGTAAGGAAACACTATGATTCATTTGCTAAGAACAGCAATATTCACCAGTTTAATACAAGAAATAGAGATAAACTTGCCGTTCCAAGATTTAGGCTTGCAAAAACTAGAGGTTCATTTATGGGGAAAGGCATAGCCTTTATTAATAAAGTTCCACAACAAGTGATTGATCTTCCTTTGCATGAATTTAAAAACCATGTTAAAAAAACGCTCATGGGTAAAGGTTATTATAAAGTAGACGATTATCTTAAAGATCAAAATGCGTGGAAATGATGTAACACATAACTTGCTACTATAAGTACTTTGTTGAAGTAATATAACAATAAGTCTATGTTGTTGCCAATAATCCTGTCACCCTGTTGTAATTATTTGGTAACGATATATTAAAGTTTGTAAATATCGTTACTTATGGCTGTTACAGCTGATAAGTTTCTTGCGCCCGTTCTTCTTGTCAGCTAAAAAAGTCTGGAACGGGTGGTTGGAAAATATAGACGATTCAAAAGTACTTAAGGCCAGTATATTCGGGCGTCGTAGGCATTTAGCCCTACCTCCGTCCCCCCGGAGCGAGCCGCGCGAACGCATATTCAAGTGAACTCTCTGACCCCACGGACCAAACCACAGAATAGATATTTACTACGTACAGAAAGGACACTCCCCGCCCGCGATTTCACGTGCCGAATCGAGTGCTCTGTCAACTCTCATGCAAAACGTGAACGCGAGATATTTATTTTGATAATTCGAACTAAATAATTATGTTTCTTTTTGTTTATGTATTGTTATTAATAATGTCATAATAAGTCAATAAATAAGTATGGGTACGTACTAGGTAAATAGGTAAGTAATAATTTATTACACACAATAAAATTATAGGTAGTAGGTAGCTACGTACGTAGTTAATTCAAAGTTAATAATAATTGTTTGTTTTTTGTTTTTTGGAATATTATTTCGAATAGGTACTTGTAATATGGTCTGTAAATTGAATTAACTAATTAAATATGAATAAACACTGAATTCATTGATTAAATTCGTTAGTGGAGTGTTAACTTAACTGTCAGTATAATATTCTACAACTAAGTACCTAAACATATTTGAGCACTCACAACAAGCTTTTTTTTGTGTAACCGATTTTTTATTTTAACTTTTTTTTTATAATTTGCCGATTAAAAGGGACCCACAAAAATGAGTAATCAAATCACATATTAGGGTCAATTCATGCTGGAACCGAATCGAAGCGCATTGAATTGTTTGATGCAAAGCAAATTCACTCTTATTATCAATAACGTAAAGTTCAAATTTCTTCAGAGATAAAAAAATCGCGCGCTTTCGGTGACGAACATTTGTCGTCCGTCAGTCGCATCAGTGACACAGTCGCAACAGTTGCCAGAATGTTAACTTTTGTACATTTTACGTTACTTTTGACCCTCTTATGTCCAGTTACACGACTTAAAATATTATAAGTACCTACCTACGTTACTTTTAGGACTCAATAAAAAATCTAATTTTCTAGCAAATTAGGGAAAAAATAATCGTGAAACGTAACACATTAAAAGAAGTTGTCGTTCGTAGGTAAAGTAGTGATTGGTTGACACTTGATTTTGAGCCGTGCATCCTCACCGGCTATCGTATATAATTCATTTTCTCCCTTCAGTCAGGGATTGAAATACCGTTAAAAAAATAACGTTATAAAAAATAACGTTAAAAATACCGTTAAAATATTTTATCGGTAAATTTACCGGTAAAAATAACGTTAAAAATATTTTACCGGTAAAATTAACGTTAAATATATCGTTAAATTTAGTACCGGTAAAATTATCGGTAAAAAATTAACGTTATTAATTGGAATAACGTTAATTTTAAAGTAACGGTAGTAAAAGGAAGAAATAACGTTAAAATTAACGTTATTTCAGTAAATAACGTTAAATTTAACGTTATTTCTCAAATTAACGTTAAAATTAACGTTATTTATTGACATAACGTTAATGTTAAAATTAACGGTAAAAAAAGTAAGAAATAACATTGTATTAAAAAATAATGTTAACATTCCCTGCATAGAAAAAAACAACCGAATTTCAAAGTTAATAAGGTCGAATATCACTTGCATCTGTTTTTAGTGCCATATTACTAAACAATGTTTTTCTACCTTTGCTTGTTTTCTCGACATTCATTTTTTTCGTGCAATGTTGCAGCAGTCTACGGTACTTAGTTTTCTTCAACTTCCGATATAAGTAAAATCATTGCAAAATCTAAGTCAACCATTTTATTTCAAATTATACGATAGGTATATACTTTTTATTTTATACGAGTATTATCACAATTCTATTCAAGTGGCAACTGATGTTCAAAACGTAGCAAGGTAAACACGCGCAAATGCGCGCGCATTCGCGCGACTCGTGCGCTGTATGGCTAAAATGATTTCAATATGATACGTCAATCCAAGTTGGCTGCGAATTGAAGCGCATCGAAGCGCTTCCATTCGGAGCCAAATTGAATTGACCCTTATGGTTCCGTTTTTTTCCGGATGTTTGAAACCCTAAAAATCACAATTGTTGGACATTAGACATTACTATCTTTAAATTCTCAATACTAACTCGGTAACTGGACTAGAAAAATAAAATTGATACAATTTATTGATGAGTATTTATTTCTTAAAAGTCATTAAAATTAATTACGCATTTGCTTGTACTCGATTGCTGTATCTAAATACCTACTTACCTACTCTATGCATTTACAACAAACTAAATTGATTATTTACACTAAATAAATTTTTACACTTAAGTTACCTACTGCGTTTCCAAGTCTTACTCTTTGAGTATCTAAAAGAATCTCAATCAATTGGCGAGAGCGGGGGAACACAGCGCGGCAGCTAAAACGACACAGGTCCTACTCCGACGACGCCTCGCAGGCTACTAAACTATGACGCGGCGAGCGTTTTATTATATATTAATGTTTAAATAAACATAAAGACATTTTTTGAAAAAGTAACCGTTGAATGTTCTTCTATATTTCATTACCTTTTTTTCTATATATTATTTGTGCGTAAGAGATTAATAATCTTTAAGTACCATCCAAAAAACAATGAAATTTTTCAATGTCTTTGCATATTTTTATAGTCGAGTGAAGATAAAAAATCGAGTTTTTAACCGTAAATTAATCAAGTTCGTTTATTAAACTACAACATATATTTTTATCTGCTCAAAATAAATAATGTTTCATTGTTTACCATTGAATCAAAAATAGGTTAATTTTGGATATACTGGCCTTAATAATTAAGTTTATTTGAATAAAGCTTATTTGACTTTGACTTTGACTTTTGACAACATTTTACCGAATATCATTTGGCCGCAAGTTTATTTGAATAAAGATATTTGTTACTGTTACTTTACCTTTGACTTTGACATTGTGGGTTAGGTTAGGTCAGTTTTTTGACCACTCGTAGCAGAACGAGTAAAGCGGGTGGAGCTTAATAATGCTTGCATGCATGTTCCGTGCTTGCTTGTTTGCTTGCTCGCTTTGATGCATGCTTGCACGCATGCTTGCTTGTTTTGTGCATGTTGGGTGCTTGCTTGCAAAATGCTTGCCGGGGGGTGCAGGGGTGCCCCCCGCTATAAAGAAAAACTTTTAATACACCTACCAGTAGGTTAGGTTAGGTTAGTGTTTTGACCACTCGCAGCGGAGCGAGCGAAGCGAGCGGAGCTCCAAAATGCTTGCATGCATGCTGCATGCCTGCTTGCATGCTGCATGCCTGCTTGCATGCTGCATGCCTGCTTGCATGCTGCATGCCTGCTTGCATGCTGCATGCCTGCTTGCATGCTGCATGCCTGCTTGCTTGTTGCATGCGTATAAAATTTGGAAAAATATTAGTTAACCTAGAATCGAGTGTTGGTAGCTATTTTGCATGCATATTTATTGAGTAAAAGTAAAATAATTTTTGTATCCGATTCCAGTTTAAAACGATTTTGGAAATCAACTAATAAATTAGAATATTAAATATTATACTAAAAAAAATACGACTCGCTACGAAGATTAGGAATCGGAAATAGTGTGCTACTAGTTTTTAAGGCGTTTGGTGAACTGAAATTATGGCAAATAAATCAGTGGAATAATGAATGTTCGGGCATATAATACTTCGACGAAACGTTTTTTCGACCGAGCATTACCTCGGTAAAAAGTTTTTCGGCCAAATGAGACGACGGAGTAACGAAAAAAATCGAATTAATATTAGGGCAACTGATACAGTGGGAAACGTGATTTCGACGAAGTAAAAAAATGCGAAACGAAAATAGTCGAAAAGTTGTCGGTAAAATGAAATTCGACCAACACAAAATTCGATCTTAAGATAGGTAACCATTATTAATATTTAAGAAAAAAGATTTAACCGCCTCTGTGGTCTAGTGGTTGGCCCACCCGTGTAAGACGCAGGGGTCCCGGGTTTGATTCCCAGGGGGGGTACAATTTGTACTCGGTTTGGTTGGTGGTAGGGCTTATTTCAAGTCCGCCTGGCTAGCTACCACCATCTTGCCTAAGTCTAACGCCATAACAACAATTTAAAAATTGTTGTATTCCAGCAGTTAGAGGTAAGATAGCCAGTTCCTCAGCGATGAGGATTCCGGGTGTAGTGCGATTCTACCTTCGGCCTTATCGTCATGTAACACCAGCACGCGTAGCATGACCAACATCGAGATAAGATTCGACTCAGAGAACAATGGCTTGTCTACACCGAAATGTCACTTTTGTCGGGTTGAGATCGAGATACTCATGCTCGCATTAACAACTAGTAGACTCGTATTGTTCTTTGTCGTGGCCTAATGTCAAAAGTCGACAAACACGAGCTTTTCTCTTCAACTGACATTAATTTGACAGTTGAATCAGAGAAACTTGTCTACCACCCTTTGAGTAGTCGAGAAGGTCGAGAGAGAATCACAGACTAATAAGAAGATTCGAAATAGTTTTCTACGTATTTTATTTTATATGAATCTAAATTTCGCAATAAAAATAAATCTAAATTATCCGTGCTTATATTTTATTCCTTATAAACTTAAATTAAAATTATTTTCATACGTTGATTTTAATATTTCGTAATTTTCTCGTCATTTTACACAGATTACTAAATTAACAATTTCGTTAGTAGTCTGTGTTATCTTTTCAAAATACTCTCAATAATAGAAAGGCAAACGAATTTATATCCATACAGCTATATTTAATTAGTTTTAAGAGTTTAGCGTTGGGAAATCTATAGAAAGGAACGGTGCTTTATGAGAAATAAAGTAATTATTTTCTATTGGCAATATTATTCTTCTCGAACTCGAGAGAGCTTGTCTACGGAAGAGAACGCTTTCTTGAGTGCCTTTTTATCTTAGAACTTATAAAAAAAATGAGAATCATGTTTAAACTAAATTATTTCGGATTAAATTAGATAATTTTGACGTTTATTGGTGTTGAAATAAAAAGATTACCTTTAAAATTCACTTTTTTATTAAAAGACATTAAAAGGTTTCGAAATTCTGAGAACGAGTCCCACCTGTCTGTCAAACTGTGCTCAGCAATCGAGAAGGTCGAGACGACAAGTCTTCGTAGACAAGAGTCTCGTTTGCTCATGCTACGCGTGCAGGTGAGGTGAAGGCCAAACACTATGCCGTTGTAAAAAAAGATATGTTTTTCGTATCCAACAATAGTCATGCTTGTATGTAAACAAACAGTTAACGTCGCGTCGGAAAGCAACTTGAACTCGAGTTAAACCCAATTTAACCCTCGTTAAACGAATAACGCCGCGTTTCTGCCACGAAGCTAATTGCTAACGCTGTTGTAGGTATTGTAACTTTACGTGAACGCGCATATTTGAGACTTTAATTCGATATTAATACGGTTTGTACACGATCCAGCTAGTTAGCAATCACTAATTAGAAGCGAATGGTTATAATGTGGGTACATAAACGAATATTATTATATGCAAATATTGGCAAACATTGCTTGGTCTGATCTCGTCCCAAAAGGCTATACTTATTTATGTATAGAGATCGGATAATCGGATGCATATTTACCTACCTAAAACTAATTTTTGGCTAACATAATATGGAAGCGGTTTCTTGAATGCATTTTATTCCTTGAGGTTTAATAAAAGAGGGCCAATTTGACACTAAATAAAACGTAATACATGTTTGCTTCGTCAAGAATCACTGACAATAAAAGTAGGGAAAAAAGCAACGAAAGTGGCGCCCTTTGAGGATTTTATTTAATACTAGCTGATGCCCGCGAATTTGTCCGCGCGTAATTCTGTTTTATTACATACCCTTGTTTGAGGATTCCTGGTATATATTTTCCAAGTTACTTAAGTTATCTGAGACAATAGTATTTTATTTTGAAGTTATATATGTATATGTTACGGCTATTACCCGAAGTGCGGCTAAAGCTAGTTTTAGCCGGCTAAAACTAGGTGTAGCCGATAGCTGTTGGCTAAAACTAGGTGAACCGATCTGCTTTACCCCTGAAGGTCCCGAATAGGTTAAATTTCGAGATTATTTTTTTTAACAGACAACAGAAATAACTTTCTTAATAACCCATGCTACACCTAGTTTTAGCCGGCTACACCTAGTATTAGCCGCGAGCAAATCAGCTACACCTAGTTTTAGCCAACAGCTATCGGCTACACCTAGTTTTACCCGGCTAAAACTAGGTTTAGCCGCACTTCGGGTATTAGCCGTAACATATATACCAAACAGTTTGTTGAATTGATATTTATCATGTTTTTGTGAATCATTTAACCGAGTACCCTACAATTTTCTACATTATATTTTCGGGACCGATAAATCAAGTAATACTGTATGAAAAAGTTGCTCAAAAATTGTTTAAAAAAACAAAAAACCGACTTCAAAAAACCTACCTCTAAAAAGCAAGAAATAATATTCGTAATAATAAAAACACATCTATTGAAGTCGGGTGGGGCTGTAGTACAAATTCCTTTTTTTTTATTCTAAAAGCCACACCCGACTTCAATAGACGTGTTTTTATTATTACGAATATTATTTCTTGCTTTTTAGAGGTAGGTTATTGAAGACGTTTTTTTGTTTTTTTTTTTAAAAATTTTATTTTTTTTATTTTTAGTGTAGGTACCTTTTGTAGTAGGTAGTGTAGGTAGCTATTTGGGTAGAAAACTCGGGTCAGCCAAACGTGAGTTAATCGCGGAGAAACATACATACATGCGGGTCAAACTGAGAACCTCCTTTTTTTTAAGTCGGTTAAATAACTACACATAATATATCCCTTTTTCAACAAAATAATAATTATCTTACTCAGTTCATTAACAAAGAAGTTATACGACTGATCATCGAGGTAGTTCACACAAAATCATACTATTTTCGTGCTTTTTTCAAGATTACTTGAAAAGTACTGAACCGATTTCAAAATTTTAAAAAATGGGACCAACTTTAATTTTTACCTAATGTAATAACTCATTTCAATCGGTTCAGCCGTCTTCGAGTAATCGGTGTACATACAAAAAAAAAACGGGTCGAAGGGAACATGCATAAGTCACCGATTTTGATAAATTTGAGCTTGATCGCTGCGGACACGTATAAAAACATGATGGAACAGAAAAATAAAAAATAAAATGTATTACTTTAGTTTTATCACACAAGGGAAAATAACGATTTTTTTTCGTATATAATGCACTTAACAGTCGGATAGAACATCAAATAAGAAATAATATTTTGTATGACACATATGTACTTAAACGCAATATTTAGGGAGATATTTGAAAATTCTTGGCTAACTCCATACTAATGCACTGAAACGTGACATGAGTGACGTCACAAATGTTGACCTTTTTGTATAGAGCGGTTTCGGCGGGTGCTGCTGCGTGCTAACTTCAAGTAACTATATCACGAGAAAAAAACACAAGAGAAAAGTTTTAATATTACAGTTGATTTTCTCACGCATTAT
This sequence comes from Agriphila geniculea, assembly GCA_943789525.1. Lineage (NCBI taxonomy): Eukaryota > Metazoa > Arthropoda > Insecta > Lepidoptera > Crambidae > Agriphila > Agriphila geniculea. The sequence goes on along the minus strand of OX038875.1, from coordinate 24,173,504 downwards.
ACTTTTGATTTTGATACAAAAAAAATTGATGCATGTTCCCTATTGAGTACCTCCCTTCTTTTGAAGTCGGTAAAAATGTGTATTTGTCGTGTGCATGACCCCTAGCGGCGACCTTTAATCGCGAATATCTACGAAAATGAAACTCAGTAAGAGCACGTTGATTGACCCAACAATCTCAACTCATCCGCTGTAAATAATTAGGAACTTTTAATGACGTAACGTTATATTTTCTGCAATTAGCGCAAGCACAGCTTCATTTCAGACTGTTAAAACTTCACCAAGTTTGCGAGTGTCCAAGAAAGTCGCAGTTTACAGTCCTTGTTTTTTTGGTGTCTTGTTGCTCGGATAAGTTCGTTTAGCATTGACTTAAAAACCAGCCAAGTGCGAGTCGGACTCACGCACGAAGGGTTCCGTACCGAAAAACGGCAAATAATCACGTTTGTTGCATGGAAGACCCCTTAAATATTAATTTTATTCTGCTTTTAGTATTTGTTGTTATAGCGGCAACAAAAATACGTCATCTGTGAAAATTTCAACTGTCTACCTGTTGTCGTTATTAATATCGAGCAAAAAATGGTAAAAAAAAAAACACGTTTGTTGCATGGGAGCCCCCCTTAAATATTCATTTTATTCTGTTTTTAGTATTTGTTGTTATAGCGGCAACAGAAATACATCATCTGTGAAAATTTCAACTTTCTATCTATCACAGTTCATAAGATACAGCCTGGTGACAGACAGATAGACAGACAGACGGACATCGGAGTCTTAGTAATAGAGTCCCATTTTTACCCTTTAGGTACGGAACCCTAAAAAATTAAATAATAGGAATCATTTTATGTAATTATTTAATTTTTACACCAACTTAGTAATTGCTTCCATTTTTCTAGAGTCCTTTGGTTTTCCCGAGAATGCTGTGAGATAGAATCTCGTAGAAAAATATTAATAAGTTCCCTCATAACAATTATGCTGTGCTCTTACGTCCATCTTTTTATTGTTTTATTTTGTTACAAGTAATAACTTTCTGCAGTCGGGTTTGCTATAGGTATATTTATGTAATATAATAACAATAGACTTCTATTTTTGACGGTTTTTTTTAAATCATTTACAGTATATCTATACAGATTGTAAATTTATCAAAAAATGTTCTTTTGTCTTCATCATCATACTATCCGCATGACACTCATTGTTACAACGATTGGTCCTGCTTGGTCCGCATCCAGAGGTTTCCAGCGAACTTCACCAGATTTTTGGTTCACCCTGTCGGGGGCTTGCCCACGGAGCGTTGCCGTCGTCGTCCGGTACGCAGTCCCAGAACCTTGCCGCCCCAACGCCCATCGTTTCTTCTCACGTGTCCTTCAGCTCACATCAGCTTCTTTTATCTTATATGTATTAGTTCTTCGATCTCACGAAGACCGTTTTGCTATGAATTGGTTGCGCGCGCGTCCGGTATGCATACTGTTTAGTGTGCTTCTGCACGCTCTCTTATTGCGCACACTAAAATAATGTGCATGTGCACGCCTAACAACATTCATAGCAAAAAGGTCTTCGTAACTATGAAAAAGTCTAACTAAATAATATTCTTTCCGAATAGAAAATTATGTTAACTGTGTTTAAAGTAGGACCTAAAACTTTTTAAATATTCCATGCCGCTGGACTTTTACATTTACAGAACCTGATTGGCTTTTAATATTCCAGGAAGAATGAATTGCCTACTTTGACCTCATTGTAAATGTAACAAGGTTCCTTTGCCAGGAAAAGCTAGAATAAGAACTAATCTTGAATGCATGTGCCGATTTAAAATGTATGGGAGTAGGGTTTGCTTGATTGTTGTATCGTGTAGGAGGGAAAAGGCTCCCTGCTTTCTAAATATTATTTTTAATCTTCATATGAAATGGGTAGATAATGGGAAAAAGATACTCGTATAGAAATTCAGTGTGATCTTTTTATAAAGCCAACGATGTGTCTTTTTTGTTTAATATATTGTAATAAATAATTCTACTGATATAAATCGTTTGTTTAATAATACTTTACTTATTCCTGATATTTTAATAAAAATACTTACTCCTTTGAAAAAAAAAAACCTGCTAGCAGAAAACAATAGGTTCGGAAATCCCATTAATTCTAGAACTTTGAACATCCGTGCAAAAAACGAATCATTGAAAAACTATGCACTCGTTTTTTTAATAACCTTTCACGGTTTTAAATCTTTTATGACAGCTTGAATCATAAATATCTCGCACATTTGCAGATTCCAGTTTAGTGACGAGCCAGCGTAGAACCAGCTATACTATTCTCTTAAGTTTGCAGCGTGTCCAGGGGGGGGTATTACAACCTCTTAAAACTTGCCAGGTTTATGAATTGCTATAGTTACATCTCTTTCTCGCTGTATAGCAAATAAAAGAGATAGATTGATAACCAGTCAGAAAACTGCCAGGAAATAAGAGGTCATAATACGGGGGCAGTTCGTCGCTGCAGCTGCATTGTCTGGCAGGTGTCATATTTCCATTACTGGTTAAATTCTTTGGAATCTATGGCATTTTGCCTAGTGACCCAGGCATATGACATCTGTCAGAAACTCGACGAAACGATCAGTGACAGTGAATTTGCATGTTAGAGAATAGCACCCCAGTACGTGCCCAGCTATAACTGGATATGTTTGCGGACAGCTATCATCGGCCGTGACACCCACTAAACACGAAGGGCGCAAACAGTAAACGTTGTAAACGTTGTGCCGATACGTTGTTGATGCAAAATGTAACATGTAGACTTTAATTTCAGTACCTGTAGGACGAACATCTATCGATACAAAAACAAACATGCGAAAAAAAATTCGATAGAGTATTTTCTATGGAAAATATGTACAGCGCCATCTACCACCGAAAAGCGAAATTAAGTTTCCCATAGATAAATTACTCTATCGAGTACTTTTACGCGCATTTGAGTTTCGTGCACTGCTACCTAGAGAGGTACTGAATGCACTCAAGCCTAGCTATACTATAGTTTCCATCCGCAACTTCGTCCGCATGGAATTCTCCTTCCCATAGGAATTTCTGTGATAAAAATATAGCCTATGTCCGTCAGGGATATTAAAGCTTTCTATTAGTGAAAGAACTTTTGGCAACCGTTTTAGTAGTTCTAAAGATTAGTTACATACTTATGTAAACAAACAAAGTTAACCTCTTATAAATCATTTTCTAATAAAAACTTCAAATAATAATAAATGTTAAGAGCTTTTTTCACAAATCTGGGGTTCTTCATACAAAAAGCTTTTTTAGCTGAGTGAGCTTAACTTAGTTTCGTTTAGTAAACGACGTTATTTCGTTTAACTAATTACAGAATAGGCGGGGCTAATACGCGACAACACGGAAACGCTCTCGCGGGCTTAATTTTTAGAATAAAACTACTATGCGTGCCAAATAAGAATAGTATCGACAACTTCACGTCACTGGTAAATTTTGTACTGCTAGCAAGAAATCCAATGATCGTTTGCTATGCTGATCGATGCCAGCATAAAGAAAAATCATATTTTTATATATTTTGTTTATTTTTATGTACATTCTATACATTATAAAGTTATCAATTCTATCAAGCAGTAACAAAATTGTCCAGTGCCGTGAAGTTGTCGATACTATTCTTATTTGGCGCGCATAGTATTGGCATTTCCACGTCATACTTTTTTCAAAGATACAGAAATCGGTTTAATCGATCAAAGCAAATTAATAAAGTTTAAATCCTCATTTATATGCCAAAAACGTACCGTACGTAATAAGTCTAACTTGTTAGTTGGATGGTTTTAGTTGCATCATGACGTGACCCATTAGTTTTTTCCTAGGAGCTATACAAGCGGTTTTTTTTTAAGTTTGTAATAAAACTCTAATTTTCGCTATCAAAATAATTGCTTTAAACTTTGTATACAGGACTACTAAGCCGAATCGCAGAGATAGTACAGTACCATGTCATCTTACATACAGGTATACTTCAATTCAATAGGTACTCCCAAAAATTTATAACCTATGAATTGTATTATTTCTGAAAGCCTATGAAAAGCTTTTGGATATTAGTTATCAATTCGATGCCTTAACATGGGTAGCCTTAGTACCTATGTCATGCTATCTTTAATCATTTCTGCGGTGCTGTCGCGTGAGGCGGGTCGTTACGTTCCCTCAAATATGGTTGAGCGAAGCGATGGCTGGTTCATGCGTCATGCTCGTGAACGGGTGCTGCCAGTGGTCTGCTTCTGACTACCTATCTTAACGCATATAGAATTGTAAAGTTTTTTTTCTCTCTTGTAACAGCCTAGACTATTCAGTCTAGGCTGTTATTACTATTATTCAATAGTTATTATTACAAACTTTGAATTTAGCTTAAACCAAGGGTGGCCAACCGCTTGCGGCCCGCCGTCTGTTACCTTGTGGCCCGCGGAGCCGAGCAAATTTTTTTAAAGAAAAAAAAATACTAAAATTACCTTATCATACCTACTATAAAAAAAAACAAACACTTCTTCTCTCACATAGTGTAGTACGGCCCGGGGTAAAATTCTACTTCCGAATTTTGGCCCAAGTGTCGAAAAGGTTGGCCACCCTGGGCTTAAACCCTGTAAATTGATTAAGAAAATTTGTAATTCATTAAGTAATGATTTAAATATAATTTTATTTATTTGTTAATCTTTGTTAAAGTCTGGAAACGATATACATATTTGTAAATATCGTTCCATTTAATAAAGCTGATAAGTTTTTTGCGCCCGTTTTTCTTGTCAGCTAAAAGACGTCATAATGTGTGGTAGGGTAAAAAAAATATTTGACGATTTAAAAACGCTCATTATGTGAGCTTATTTGAATAAAAAAATTTTCATTCATTCATTTTTCTGTCTGCCTGTATACCCCAACACAACAGAGCACATTCAGGCTAGTGATATCATATTCACTTCTCAAGCTTACGCGCTCACTAGACATGAAATAAATCAATTTTTAACGGATACTAGCGCGGTTTTATTGAAAGCACTTTGGTAATTAGTTGGTATTTGGTTTGATTTTTGGTTTTCCCGACTAGTTCCCGCTAGGGAACGTAGATTTATTCCTAGAATGCTCCGCGAGGCTATCGAAATAAATAAATACCCTAATTTCAATAGAGATGATGGTTAGAAAATTCCACCAGCTTGGGACCCCATCATTCACAAGCTTAAGCCCCTCACACACACTGTAAGATCTAATGATACAGTTAGTTCCTTTTGCAAATAAATAAATTAATATAAAAGACGGAGGTCGGTTTTCCTCTCCAAGTTTTCTTTCGCCATTTCTTTCTTGGAGGGGCCTCCCAATTTTATGAAATGGTGGTAGCTTCAGTAGATTCTCTCTCTTTTTAGCACTAAATAATTCATAAAATTAAATTATAAATCAACATAAAACATTTAAAAATTTTATTAAAATTTAAATTTCTGAACGTCTAAAAAAATTCATTGCTTGAGGGTAGACTCACGGGTAGCTTCAGTCCCCCGTGACCACGGCAGCTGCAAAGTTGCCGAAACGTCGGGAAAACCAAAAATCAAACCAAATACCAACTAATTACCAAAGTGCTTTCAATAAAACCGCGCTAGTATCCGTTAAAAATTGTTTTATTTCATGTCTAGTGATATCATTGCATTATGTGTATTGTAACATTATACGAGTGAGTCAGCTGTAGACTGTCTCCACTTCACCTGTAAAAGGTCTGCATATTCATCAATAAACTTAGAACATATGTTTCCATACAATACGATTTTGTAAACATAAAAATTACTCATTCATTTTGTGTGTAAATTCATATGGGGCGTCCAAGCTGCGAGTGATTAGCGGTTGGGAACATAAATAAAATAATATATTAAATTAATTCTATCTTGATAGCTATCAGAGTATTTTATACTGCTATGTTATGTTGATGCATGGACGTAGCGAGGGGGGGGGAGGGGGATTTAGGGGTTCATTCATACTTAGTAAAATCATTTTTTAGGTCAAGAGTTTTTTTAACATTCCGTCCGATCCCTCCAAAAAACTGGCCTCGTTCCCCCCTGAAAAACTGGCCTGGCTACGCCTATGTGCTTATGATATGAGTATTATTATTAAGTAATATAAATAAATAAGTTTTCTCACCACACGTCAAATAGATAAAAGGCTGAATATTTTTATAACCTACGAATAAGCTCCTTAGTAATAGAAAAAGTCACAAATGCGGGAAAGAAACAGCAGAATGGAGATTAACCGTTGCCACCACCTGCCACAACCACAACTCGGATTAAAAATAAAGTTCTTCTTCTTCTTCTTATTTTAGTTTGGCAATCTTATTTCCTCTTTAGGGAGTAATTTTTGCCAGTGTCAAAGGTTGAATAGTTCACTGGTAGATTGTTTTAGTTTACATTAAAATGCGGGTGCATTGGAGCATTTGGCATCAAGTATATCAAGACAGTTTACTCGGTAAGGTCAGCCGAGGTAGCCACTACTACAATAAAAGTTTCAGATTTACACAACCAAGATCGCGCCTATTTCAATTATCCCACGTATTGTTCAGTTGCGTAGACACTTGTACCACAAAACTGCACTAATTTTAAGACACAATATCCACTATGAATCAATTTGCGAATAATTAAAATAGTCACCAAACCGAACCCGACAAAATGGCGCCAAAAACTCCAAAAAATAAAGTTTTGACATTTTGTGTTGAAACTTTTTTTAAAACCATGCCCACATTACTTAAGCCCACCGGTAATGATCAATTGCGATTGTCAATTTTTCCGCAATTGACGCCCATTGACGGAAAAATTGATCGTTTACGCGTGCAATTGAAGCGATTGTCAATTGCTCCAACAATGGCATTGACGGAAAAATTGACAATCGAAATTGATCGTTACCGGCGGGCTTTACCGGCTTTGCTTCTGTAACTTGTAGCTTCTTTAGCGACTCATGTCTATGCCCTATTTGGAACTCAAGGCCACGAATTGCGCAACGTTTGTATTTTGAGGAGTGATCATGCTTATTGATGATGGCATCTGAACCAAACCGAACTGACGATGTATCTGTCAAACATTAATAACTCATCATTAAAACCGGTAAATCATCTTTAAAAGATCTTAACAAACTTTTAAACTCAATAAATATTTTCACTAAAGCAACAAGAATAGTCGACTGAAATGAGTTGTAACAAGATTGTAATGTAATGTAACCCAAATATTATAAACATCGAAACGACTCTGCGTGAGGCGTTATGAAGGTGAACTTTGAAAATTCCTATTAAATTATTAAATAGATATTATAGATATACAAAACACGCAATACATTAGACAAATACCTCATTCTTCCTATAAAAAATAAATAAATACTTTAGAATCTTCAAATACCAGTAAAAACATGTTAAAGTGTACCAATTTTTTTAATATTTTATTTTCTCCGTGATTAAAAACTTTTTTTTTAATTTGTGCACCTCCTTCGCAATACATATAACAAGTAAAAAATAAATTTGAGTCGTATTATCCCTTGTTACAGCTAAAACTTTTGCAAAATAATCTAACAAGCAAATTTGAAATTCCGCTTGAACATACATTGTCTTTCTTTCAAAATACCTGATAATATACCTATTATATGTATTCTCTCTATACGACACTAATTTAAGAATTTTCCTTCCTAAAACTAAAGTTTACATCAATAGTAGCTGTAATGCTTTCTTCATTCTTTAGATAACTTCTTTGGAAAAAAGCTAATTTCTTTGAAAAGCGATATATCAACGTATTAAATAAAAACCTTTGAAGGCGCCACTTTCGGTGGTTTAAGACTTTAGCTAGGTAAAGGTAATTAATAATAATGAACACGAAACATACAATGATTTTCGATTTGTATTTAATTGTAGGTATTTTTTTATGGTATGAATGTACTTACCATCAAATTATCTAACAATATTCTGCAGTTTTTTTTTAAATTACGCACATTAGCGCCACGCACAACACAAGAGACACCTGCTCTGCCGCCCGCGGCACTAATGAGAGTTTTGTTTCGCTACTCCACAATAGATGGCGCTCTATGAAAGCCTGAGTTAAATCTTAATCACCTACTAGATGGTGCTACTTATGTCAACTTAATAATATATTTTATTCTGTTTTGTTCTTTATTAAAATTAAATGAAGGGTGTGATGAAGTGACAACTTAAATAGTAGGTACACAATAATATTAAGCGCTTGTTAATTTAATCGTATTCAAGGTACCTAGTTAATTAACACGCATTTTGTAGGTAAGTACAGTCTATATTTAGCATCAGTCGTCGTTTAAGTATTTGTATTCAATGTAAGTCATTGACATTACTATGACTACACGGTACACCTCTAAAGGCGAAGATTTAACGGGCAATTCTCTCAAAAGGGTTCTGCAATTTGCAGACACAATTGCCATGAATACAATTTGCTCTGTTTGCATGACACTAAAGAGTCCACACCCCAAGGGCTGCCCATAACCACCCACTCGCGCACCATTATAGGTAGACTCCCACCACCTACCTTCCCCTTAGTTATTAGAAAGACTGCAGTCGTCTTCAATGCTTACACACGGGTCTTAGTTAACTGGTCCAGAAAAACGTTGTCTACCCATCGAGAGGTGACCACGATCACGTCACCTTCACAATTGAATCGTAACCGTAAAGTTAGGCTAGTATTCGCTGGCCCCTGACTAGACTACCCTCGTTTCACACTCGATTCACTCTGCAATGCGTATCCCGCATTCTGAGATGCCGTCAAAATGAATTGACAGTCAAAAATATGAACTGGATATTTTGGAAGCTATTGAAGGTAGTTAAAAAACTTGCCTTCGTTAAATTCGTTACAAAAAGAGATAGAAACTTTAACAACATGAAAAAACGTCGTGAATCGGTTGCGACAGTATACAGAAGGACTACAAAGTTTCTGTCTTCTAATACCGCTAATTTACTGAAGAAAATGCCCAACACGAGGAAATACCGTTTACTAGCAAGAGTTATGGAAGAATATGAGGATGAATCTGATGAAAAACAAACTACTAAAGCTCAAACGGATGATGAAGATGATGATATAGGTGAAAGAGACCTCGACTATTATTTGGGAGTACGAAAAAAAGAAATATATTGGAGAGACCCAGAGGGCAAGGAACAAATTAGAAAGGACTTCTTTATTAACCATTGTGGAGTGAAGGAAGAAGAATACGATAATAATTATAAACATGCAAATACCAAATCGAAAGTATGCTTTCAACAACCAAAACTGAAACAAGTGCCTTTTAAAATTCATAGAAAACGATATAGGAAAGATAATACTCGAGAAGGTGATTCTTGGTGCGAAAAAAGTGGAATATTCAAACTCTTTGCGAGGAGAGATAGTGAATATTCCACTTCAGATAGCTACAGTGAATACGAATCTGACGAGGAAGGTAAAGTCACAACAGATGATGAGGATATTGAACGTAATGATCGGAACGGAAACGTTGACGACATCGCAGGAAATTTTGATTACTTGACCACGTATTCTAGTCTGAACGATATTTTGCTGTTGGAGGTCTGAATCTGACAACATTTGTGTTTCTTTAATAAGTATTAAGTGTTCATTCATTCATTTTATTTTTCTTTTCCAGGGGGTGCGCATCAAAGAAGTTTCCGATGGACGACCTTGCGACAACTGTCCTGAGTTATGCCCAGGCTTCATTCCACACGCTTGGAGGTAAGATTAAAAATACACTATAAATATTTTACATTTGCGACACGTACAGGAAGCAATCATCTATTGGACCTTGAAATGGATCTGATCTATCTAGCGTTTATGCAAACATCAGAGTGCAGCATGCACAGGGTGTATTAAAAAGGGTAAATAAACATCAGTGGGAGGGAAAAATAAAAAAATAATAAGGTTGTTCCTTTTCATACAAAATCCAAATAAGTACATTGAATCTGTAAAATAACTTGATTTGCATGTACTATGATTGTGATGTGACGCATTTAGTCAACTTATTTCAAAGATCTTTGAGGTTTAGTGTATGACCATCCACCGCAGATCATTACCTCATTATTTGTAATATCATTAAAAACGTTTATAAGTAATAAGTTAACTAATAACAGACAACGTATGTTATCTAAGTACCTCGTTGAAACTAATGTCCGCTGTCCGGGTCACAGCGCTGATAAAGTTATCTCTGTTTACTTTCATTCAATTCTTAAACATTGTAAAGTTCGTACGTGAAGTGGTTATTGTGTCGATAATCGAACAGCCTTGCACTCTTGCTCGTAAGGTCATCGTCGCAAGCGCCTCTCAGGCATAATATTATTCACGCGATTCACCATTGTCATTTGATCGCTGCGGGAGTAAAGTCGCGTTGGCTATAATCGGACAGACACGACCTCGATATGTGTCTCTCATTGAAACAATTGGAGTGGGCGGAGGTGTACAAGCGAGTTATCGGGAATGATAAGAAACCCGAAGTGGCCCAGAGGAAAATTCAAAAGTTTCCATCCCGAGAGAGGAACTATGCTGTGAGGAGGAGAAAGAACAATAACAACAGCAGTGTCCGTTCTCACGCAAACTGCGCGAGCTGTGCCAAGATAGCTCAAGAAGAAAACAATAGGTGATAGTGAAAGTGAAATGTACTGTGATAGTTGCCAAATCAATGTATTGCCGTTAGATTTTATTTCGTTAATAAACAGTAATTTAGCAATATTAAAATGATAAGTGGCCGAGGCGAGGAGGCGAGTATGTTTTGATAAACATTTGTGTTTCGTGACGTCAGTCCCGGATATACTGACATCAATATTATGTCAAAGAATTTTAATTCCTCATAATATCATTCAAAGGTTTAAAATGTTTCAATTTAGGACCAACTTTGTTACATGTAATTATTTATTTTTTTGTATCGACAGTCCCTTTCTTGCTTTTGTATCGACTGGTGCTAAATGTTTGAAGATTAGATAATCTTCTTTGATGAAATATCAAACAACTCATACATTGTAATTGTAACATACACAAACTTATATTATGGAGCATGGGCGCATGCTGTCTTACAAGCAAGCGTCTATAGTTATTAATTTTGACTAGTATTTTATTATTTTGTTTGTATTATTTGTTTGTATTCAAGTTTAAAAAAAAATCAAATTATAATTAATTAATTCATTACTTGTTCAAAACATAAATGAATTATTGGTAGGTAGCTAAATGGGTTCGGGTATAACTTATTCATTCCATTCCAATGCATGACTCGGTGTTTTGCCATAAAGATTTTGATAAGAATTTATTTAGAGATCTTTGTACCCTTATGTTTAGACTGTATAGTCTTGTTTAGAAGCTAAACACTTTTGTTTAGAAGCTAATTTTATTATAAAACGACTATTATTAGATTATCATTTGTGTCAAAATGGTTTTGTAAACAAATTAATGTTGATAAGGTACTTTATTACCAAATGAAACCAAATGTATTTAAGTATAGATGCTTATTTAATGCAACTGTATAACAATTTGTAGGTATTTACTGAATTAAATAAAAAATAACTATGGTGTGTAATTTTTTCATCAGTGAAAATTCCATCTCATGCTCTCAGCTCTAGCTACCTATGCTACCTACGAACGTTTTTTTTTCTGAAACTTTCTTTTTATTGCTTCATAGAATATAAGATAATAACACAGAATTGCATAAGGAAGATCATCCGAACAGATGATAAGCTTAATCATGACTGCTTAGTAGACGCACATTGTTTATGATAAATATATGAATAATGTATCATGAAAAAATCTATCAAATATTTGTCATATAGATAATTTGTTCTATAAAGAACCAGAATAAATTATTTTGTTGTTGAAAGATTTTTTGACTTGTATTCGATATTTGTCTAGAAAGACATATCGAATACAAGCTGTATTCAGGATTTAACATGATTGAAATAGGTAGTTTTTATTTTAGACTGAACATAAAAAGTCTCGCTCGCCCATATACGAAGATTTTAAATTATTTGATATTATTATGGTTAAAAAAAGATATAAGAGCATGCCGGCACCTATATAGGTAATTCATCCCACAAAATCTTTAAGTTTACCGCAAAAAATAATAAAGTATGTATTTAAATATGGTGATTTATTTCACAAACAAAAGACGGCATGAAACTGAAATTAAATCTAAAAAATTGAATAAAATTTGGAAAACTTGGTTCATTATTTAGTAGTTTTCAGAATAAACTAAACCAGGTACGATCGTTTTAAAGATTGTAACTAAACCAAATGACTCAACCAATAGTATTTCATTAGTTAATTGAGTAGGTAATAAAAGAGAATACAATCGCATATTTCATTTAGACGGGCAAATAAACTAATCGTAAAATAATAAATAGTACGTATACTCGATTCTTGTATTAGGTCAGCGGGATTTATTACATATACATATATATAAATCCATAATTATCCTACTTATATTATAAATGTGAAAGTTTGTGGATTTGGATGTTTGTTCCTCAATCACGCAAAAACGGCTGAACAGATTTGGACGAAATCTGACGCACAGATAGATTGAAGCCTAGATTCAATCATAGGATACTTTTTATCTCGGTATCCAAAGGTTCCCTAGGGATTTTCCGAATGTCAACGCGGACGTAGTCGCGGGTGGAAGCTAGTACTAATTCATAAAAATTAATAGTAATTTCTCAGCACAATTGGGGTTACTACCAATGGTACTACAAGTTGAGTGATTCTTAATGGAAAATATCCTTCAAAAATATTATTATAAGTTATCTGTGTCAATTTATGTGATGATAAAAAATTCAGTAGGTAGGTATGAGACAATTTTATCGACGCCAAGGTAAAGTTGTAGAGGGGACATATCAAATTATTATCGAATGTGAGACATAGAGTAGATAGCACATTTATGGCAAAGATAGCATTAATATATAAACCTTGTAGTAGATGGGACAGCTTGCTGTGGCCTCGATAAGGCGAGATTTTATTTAAATCTAGATAATAATTATAATATAATTTCTTATATTTGTTTATTGTGCCTAAAAACGAAAGTAGGTAATCAATAAATGCAAATTTTCCGATTTTTTTATTTCGAAATAAAGTTACAGACTCATATTTTTAGGGTTCCGTACCCAAAGGGTAAAAACGGGACCCTATTACTAAGACTCCGCTGTCCGTCTGTCTGTCTGTCTGTCTGTCTGTCTGTCTGTCACCAGGCTGTATCTCATGAACCGTGATAGCTAGAAAGTTGAAATTTTCACAGATGATGTATTTCTGTTGCCGCTATAACAACAAATACTAAAAACAGAATAAAATTAATATTTGAGGGGGGGCTCCCATACAACAAACGACTTTTTTTTGCCGTTTTTTGGTACGGAACCCTTCGTGCGCGAGTCCAACTCGCACTTGGCCGGTTTTTTTTTCTTTTCTCTTGGTTGATGTAGGTATACCATCAACCTACGTAAAGTGTGTCCATCCTTACTTGTCTTATATGGTAAACAATCTTCACCCAACTCTTTATTGAAATAATCATTTATAAAATACAACAAATGGTTTTCCACACATAAATTACGAAATAAATAGTTAATAAATTAATAACAATTTCATTAAGTTACTAACATATTTTTAAATAACGATTTAAGTATGAAAGACGTATGACAACTGTCAAAAACTGTTTACTAAATAAGACAAGGATGGACAGACTTTAGGTAGGTATTATGTTTTGAATTTGACGTTTGACGTTGACTCGTGTGAGACTGACTCATAGTCATACCACTTCACTACATGATTGTCTTGACGAACACAAAAGGGTATTATCCTGCCAAGATTGTCTTTATTTCTTTGTGATTTTGTATGTTAACTTTTAATAAACAACAGTGTTTTTAAAAGTTAAAGTTTAAAATTAATAAAGTCGCAGGTATTGTCTGTGGCACATTCTTGGCAATGGCAGTTTTAGATAGGTAGTTGTTAATAATGAACATTTTGTCAAAAACTTTAATTTAATCTTTTGCCTAATTAAAGCAACGGAATTACTGTTCATTATCATAATTTATTCGCAAATTATATCCGACTCGAAATAGTTCTTTAATTTAGCGCCATCTGTTGTGTAGTAGCAAAACAATGATCCCATAAAAAGCATGCTTTTGTAAAAGACAAGCTTGAAGTTTGTAGTGGTTATAATAGATGGCAATGGCATGGCACAATCTCAAAACAAACTAATCCATATGACATATTCAAAACAATCTAAAAGGGGCTCATTTCTCAGTGATGGTATTTTTAGGGCACATAGCACAGAATATATAATAGTACTAACGTCCATAGTCTAGTATTTTTAAACGGTATCATTGCATTCCCTCGTAGGTATTGGCTCCGTGCACGCTTTTAGCGCCACCTAGCGTGTTGCAACTTTGTTGGCACTGACCTGACCGTTTTGACGTTTTGATATGTAAAGGAGCGTTCCCACGGCCTGCCTGTAGACAGGCCGCGCCGAGCCGAGCCCGTCTGTCTACCCGCAGGTCGTGGGAACCGACAACGTCTGGCGCGCCGGGGCGCGCCGGGGCTCGCCGGGGCCTGTGCAGAGCATTCCCACGGCGCGCCGGCGCCTGCCGCGGCGCGCGCCCTGCGCGGCGTCACATTAATAAAATAGTGAAATACAGTAGGTTTAGGTATGATAAAAGTCAAGTTTTAAATGGCGGCCATTCCAACATAGACATAGACACCCCAACATGTGGGTGTTTTTGTCGATAAAATTAGATGTATTTCACGCCTTTAAATTATCGCTACTTCAAGACCAAAGGCACTGTACATTCAGAAGGAATCGAAGCTAATTTGTTTCTTCTTTTAATATGTGTAGGTAGGTTTTTCGCATTTTTTTGGTTTTTTGTTTTCTTCGTTAGTTTTGGTTACCAAGGTATTTGATTGCTTAGAAATTGATTTCGCGGTGAAGATAGACCGTATAATAATATGGATTCTAAAATATTACGATACACGACAGCACTTCAATCAAGTTATACAATTAAACTGCGAAAACAACATTTATTACTCAGGGCATAAAGGCGTGCTGCGGTCGCAAACGAAACGAAATGTTTTTAATAGCGAAGCGAGTCGGTCGGTACACAAACAGTCGTACAGTCAGTCTCAGTTTTACAATGTGGCAGGTGACGTACCTACTATTGAATGAAATATACAGTACGAGGCAAATATCTTAAAAATCGGGTGGGAATTGCGCAGAACGCGTATTTTCGGCATGCGTAGCGGTGAGGTAGGTACCTACGTGGGCGGCGAGAGGGGCGCGCGCTATTGGTTGCTCACACGATCGAACTTCCGATCCCCACTCCATCGAAAAAATTTCAAGATACTTACTTATATACCTTTATTACTATTACGGATAAGCGCAGATTGTGCTGTTTTTATTACATTTTATAAACAAATTAACTAATCTACAGATAAAAAAAATAGCTGCCTGGAAAGTCCGAAAAAAAGATTAAGTATTAGTAGGTACCTTAAATATTTTTTATACAGTTCCTTTGGTCTTAAATTAGCGATAATTTAAAGGCGTGAAATACACCTCATTTTAATATTCTTAGTTATTTTTCTATAATTCGAATGCACAAGGATGTTATCTACAAAACGAATCTAAAATTTCATTGCTGTGTTGTATATTTCGAGAGTTATTGTTGTTTGAATATGACCCTAAGCACTAAATGTTAATTTTCGAAAATGAATAAAAAACAAAACTCATAAAAATTGGATTTAATCGTTTGATGAGATTTGTATTCATTCATATTTGTCCATTTTCAAAAATAATAATTTTTGGTTAGGTACGTAAGATGGTAAGGGTCATATTCAAACAACAATAACTCTCGAAATATGAACCGACTTATGTTAAATTATGTTAAAAAATACTATACATATTGTGTTATTTATGTAAATTTCAAAACTACTGTGATTTGGGTGGACAAAGTGTTGTGAAATAATTTTTGGTCATTTAAATTAAATATGGCAAGTAATATCTATTCAAAAAGAGTGTTTTATTTTGGTTATATCAGGGTTTGTTTACTTCTTTTTAGGGTTCCGTAGCCTAAATTGCAAAAAACGGAACCCTTATAGATTCGTCATGTCTGTCTGTCTGTCTGTCTGTCTGTCCGTATGTCACAGCAACTTTATTCCGAAAGTATTAAGACTACACAGTTGAAACTTGGTAGGTAGATGTATTCTGTTAACCGCTTATCGAATTTAATACAAAAATAAGAAAAATAAAAGATTAAGGGGGGGCTCCCCATACATGGAACTGAAACTGACAAAATTTTTTTTCTTCAAACCAACACGTGTTGGGTGTCTATAGGTATAGTTTCTAAGACAACTTTTTCTCAAAGTCAACCGTTTGAAAGATATTCACCGCCAAAGTGTTAAAATGTGTGTCCCCCCCCCTTTAACTTTTGAAATAAGAGAGTGAAAAATCTTAAAAAAATATATGCTGGAGATCTTAATAAACACTTTCAACTAAAATTGGTTTGAACGAGATATAGTAATTAGTTTTTGAGATATAGCACATTTTCCAAAACCGCAAATATAACTTTGTCATTCATACCAACACTGTGAAAAACAAAGTTATTTTTACAGACGAAAAATTATAGGTGATATTAAATATGGTATGGTATAAGGTAACTACGGAACCCTATGGCGCGTGGCCCGACACGCACTTGGCCGGTTTTTTAGTTGTAGATTTTGTAAAACAAGAGGATAAAGCTTCTTTAATAATTTTATTAAGTGATAATAAACATATATAATTGTTCCTGTATCGCTAATAATAAATTAAATATCGTTTTCAAGCAGATTACAGAGCCTTCAATATTTCTACTTTTTGCCACCATGAACGCTGCGATCGATTATTATCATACCCCGTTATCGCGGGTGCACGAACGATACACAGACTAAAAAAACAGAAGCGAAAGACCTTTAGGTCCACCTATTTACCTACTGCCTACGTTTTTGCTACTCAAAAACCAACTGCATATTATAAAATTTTAGATTATAACAACGCAATGTTGAAAATATGCAAACATCCAAGACGGCGGGCGGCCAACAATTTTGTTTGTAGGCCAATTTCGATGAAACTCGGTTTTTGGTACTATTTTGACAAGAAAACAACAACGCAATGTTGAATATATTAAAAAATCCAAGATGGCGGCCAAGTTTTTTGTTTGTGGGCCAATTTCGATGAAACTCGGTTTTTGGTACTATTTTGACAAAAAATAACAACCCAATGTTGAAAATATAAAAAATCCAAGATTGCGGCCAACTTTTTTGTATGTGGGCCGATTTCAATGAAAGTAGGTTTTTGGTACTATTTTGACAAGAGAATAGCAAAGCAAAGTTAAAATTATAAAAAATCCAAGATGGCGGCCATCTTTTTTGTTTGTGGGCTGATTTCGATGAAACTCGGTTTTTGTTACTATTTTGACAAGAAAATAAAAACCCAATGTTGAAAATATTAAAAAATCCAAGATGGTGGCCAACTTTTTTGTTTGTGGGCCAATTTTAATGAAACTCGGTTTTTGGTACTATTTTGAAAAGAAAAGAGCAAAACAATGTAAAAAATATAAAAATGGCGGCCAAATTCATTATTTGTTCTTTTTTTCAACCGAGTTACAAAATCAAATCAACCCAAAAGTTCCCTCTGGCCACGTGGTCCGACTGCCTTTGTCCTACCGATCGGACCACATTTGGCAACAAAGTTAGCAGCCATCTTGACGTGTTATCATTGTTTACATTGCGTTGCTGTTTTCTTGTCAAAATAGTAGTAAAAACCGAGTTTCATCGAAATCGGACCACAAACAACAAAGTTGACCACCAACTTGGATTTTTAATATTTTCAATATTGCGTTGTAATTTTTAAAATTTTTCCACATTGCATTGTTATGTTCTTGTCAAAATAGTGCCAAAAACCGAGTTTCATTGAAATCAGCCCTCAAAAAAAATGTTAGCCGTTATTTGGATTTTTTCATATTTTTAATATTGCGTTGCTGTTTTCTTGTAATAATAGTACCAAAAACCGAGTTTCATCGAAATTGACCCAAAAATAAAAAAGATGGCCGCAATCTTGGATTTTTGAAATTTTTTAACATTGCGTTACTGTTTTCTTGTCAAAATAGTACCAAAAACCGAGTTTCATCGAAATCAACCCACAAACAAGGAAGTTGGCCGCCAACTTGTAGTTTTCATATTTTTAACATTGCGTTGCTGTATTTTTTTCAAAATAGTACAATGAACCGAGTTTCATCGAAATCGTCCCACAACAAAAATGTTGGCCGCCATCTTGGGTTTTTGTCATTTTTAACATTGCGTTGCTGTTTTCTTGTCAAAATAAAACCAAAAACCGAGTTTCATCGAAATCGGCCCCCAAACAATAAAGTTGGTCGCCATCTTGGATTTTTGATGTTTTTAACATTGCGTTGCTGTTTTCTTGTCAAATTAGTGCCCCAAACCGAGTTTAATCGAAGTAGGCCCAAAAACAAAAAAGTTGGCCGCGGCTCTAAAAATTCCACGTAATGTTTTATTGAAATCATTTTCTATTATCAACTGAGGGCGCCACTTTCGCTGGTATAGCTACCTTAATGGTTGTATTATTGTGGTATGTATGGTAGGTATTATGTCAGTACTAGGGAATGCAAACCGGTTTCACCAAAACCGAAAAAACCGGTTTTTCGGTCGATGTCACAGGCAAAATAAAAACCGGTTATTTAAACGAAAAACCGGTTTTGTTCCGGTTTTTTCTGATTAAAGTTACATGCTTTGCAATACATACAAACCGAAAATGCACCGCCTAATTTTGATTGACTGCTTCAAGTAGTTCAGTTCAGTGACCTACTTGTGCGGCTGAACGGGTTAAAGGTGTTTATAGCGAGTAAGTGAATAAAATATGGAAATTAATTATTCATCATCATCATCTTGCTGGGCCTTTTTCCATTTACTTGGGGTCGGCCTTCCCTGTCCTTCTCTTCCACTGTGCACGGTTGAGTGCCAGGTTGGGGTCGATGTCAGCTTCTTTTAAGTCGCGCTGATCCGTCATCAGCCAAGTGGCATGGGGTCTATCGCTCCTACGCGTCGTCGTTGGGATGTTTAGGGCTATTTTCACCATGTAATCGTCGGGTGCCTTCGGTACATGCCCGACATGCCCGTACCACCGTAGACGTCTCTTTCAGCTTTTTTGTTATGGGTGCTACCTCCCGTATGTATGTATTTCTGATTTCGTCCAGCATAGTGACGCCCGCTAACCAGCTTCTCTCTGACGTATGGATTTTGTTTAAGTGTTGTTTATTTGTGGCCCAACATTCGGATCCAAACAGCATGGCAGGTCTAATGGCTGTTTTGTAAACTTGTCCCTTCTCAAAGATCTCTATGAGATGGCTATGCCTGTAAAGAGAGGCATTTGACTATCGCACATGACGCCTGTGAGCTGTCGCCATTTCATCCAGCCCGTTTGAGCTATATGGAGGACGTCGCTGTCAATCTTTCCGTCATAGCTTAGAACGTTATAATGGGTGGTAGGGTAAAAGATTAGACCATTTAAAAATGCTTATTATGTGAGCTCACATTTTAAATAAATATATTTTCATTTCATTTCACGGAGCCAATGTATTTGAACTTGTTGACTGTTGGTAGGTGGTCAATTCCCACGTAGAAGCTAAAGTCATCGGGGTGTGATGTGCTATCGAAAATACATGACATGTGCTCCGTTTTCTTTCGGCTGATTTTGGGGTCATTTTCTTCCAGCGACTCCACCCAAGCGTAGCCGTTTAAATCACGCTGGAGATCTGTCGCATTGTTAGATAATATGAGGGCCACGTCGGTCGTCGGCATAGAAAAGATTCCAAGGCACCTCCTGTTGACACTTTTTAGTTAGATAATCCATTGTGACGTTAAATACAAGTGGACTCAGAGAAGACACTTGATTTACCCCTACCATCAAGTCAAAGCTTTCACTCGTGCCTGCAGAGCAGACCACTTGTGTTGAGATTGAGACATTTGTGACATGTCGATGATAAGTGCGATGTGTGACTCCGGGACCGAATGCGCGTGGAGGGCTTTCCAGATCAGATCACGAGGCAAGTGGTCAAACGCCTTTTCCAGTTCTATAAACACCATAAGGTAGGTTCGTGCTATTAGCTTTTGCCTTTTCGATGAGGATTCTTATGGCTTGAATTGTGTCTGATGTGCATTTGCCAGCCACAACTCCTATTCAAACAACAATAACTCTCGAAAGATGCATTTCAGAGCAATAATTTTGATGTCGTTTTTTAGATAATATTTCTATGTATTGTAAAAATGCAAAAAAATTGCACATTAATGTCCTAGTTTTTGAGATATGCGAGAAAAATGAAAAGAAAACCACACTCATTTCGAATTAAAATTTATTTTAGTAATTTTTTATGACATACCTATTCAAGTTAAAAGTTTATATAATTTATTTTTTTACTTGATAGATGATATTGTTAGCTTTCGAAAAGTATTTTTTTATAACTGTAGGACTTTTAAATCCGGAGAAATTAATAAATTTTCGGCAAGTCCATCGAAAATTAAAAGTCAAATTTAAAATGCCGGTCATTCCCACAGGAGAGGGGATAGACCCCAACATGTGGGGGGGGGGGGGGGGTTATGTCGATAAAATTGATCAATTTATATGCCTTTCAAAGCTCCGACATCGTAACCAAACATATTGTATGTATATTTTGTTTTATTTATATGAAAACAATGAGCTCTTTAGTACGTTAAGACTTGCTAGCTAGAAGCTTATTACGTCTACGCTACGTGATTATTTGCCCTTTGTTATATTTTTTGTATTTTAGTCACACAAATTATTTCCTAGGACCTGCAATGATTTCCTACGAATTATATGGGAAAAAGTTTATTGAGATGTCTGACTTTTTAGTCTCAAACCTGGGTTGGTCCCATACGATTTGCGTCACAAAAAATTGTGTAAAATGGTAATGTTCTTGACAACTGTGCATTTTTTGATAAACTATGAATAGGGATACTCTTAAAATTTTAAACATGTTAACTAAATCAATAAAAATGTAGTATTGCACATTTTTCAATATTTTCTTGAAAACCGGTTAAAAACCGGTTTTAACCGGTTTTGGATTCAAAACCGGAAAAAAAACCGGTTTTCATTTCACTTCGGTTTTGCATTCCCTAGTCAGTACCCTTAGCACGAACAACTATCGAGAAAAAAAACGTGCGTAAAATTACTCGATAGAGAATTATCTATGGAAATTTTAGTTTTGCTATTCGGCAATAGATGGCGCTGTACAAGTTTCCAATACAAAATTGCAATATCGAATGATTTTACGCGCGTTATTTTTCTCGATAGCTGTTTGTGCTAAGGATACAGATTGGTAAAATAAAATTAACAAAAACTATTATTTTCGTGTTATCAATAAATGTGATAATGGAGCGACAAGATAATTGCGGGTGGTTGCGGCCTAATTTTTTTATCTACTGATTAAGTTTAATAGATAAGGGAATGAATACATAGACCAAAAATAGTTTGTACCTACCTACCTAAGTAGTTTTTTGAAGTGAAAACTTCTTTAGCGGCGTTGTACACTTTTTTGTAATGGGGAAAAAATGTAAAACTCGCTGTAATTTACTCGATGTAAATTAGGTACTAGCAGCCGCTCGCGACTTCCTCTGCGTGGACAGTTATGCTATCCCACGGGAACAGCTATTTTTCGGGATGAAGGTTATAAGTACCTACGCTATGTTCTATTCTGTACCTACCCTAACAACGTGTACCTATGCAAAATTTCATGATGATCGGTCGTTACAAACAAACAAACAAACTTTCTTTCACATTTATAAAATTAAGTAGGTAAGGATATATTTTACTAGATGGTTACTATTACTAGTAAAATATACAGAGTTACTTTTCCAAAAACAGACAAAAAACGACTTTTCATACAAAACTCGATCAGCTGTTCGGAGATTTGTATGGAGAATCGAATATTTTTGTCTGTTTTCGGTAAAATCGTAGAACAAATATTGTTGTTTATGATTATGATGATAGCAATCTACCCCTGCGAGATTGTTGGTGTTTTACAAATAACCCTGTATACATACTTAGTAAATTTATAACAATGAGCGGTTTTCTGACAGCAGAGAATTTTTGTATAATTTTATGTCGATAGATGGCGCTACTTCAAGTAGGTAGATTTTTTAATTATTATTTCCCACTATTGGTCATATTGGTCATAGAAAAGTTCTTCGTAACACGCCAACGGACAACCAACGCACAACGCAACAAACCACATACTCAACAAACATATAATAAAAAAGTAATTATATTTCATATTTTTCATAAAAAGCTACCTACTTAGTTCAACGACATCTAGTTCTTTTTTATGTACTACTTTTTTTTCTTAAACTGCCTTTTGAAAATCGCTCATTATATGGTAAACCATAAAATACGTAAGTAGGTAATATACTTATGAGTAAATAGTTTGCATACTTGAGTAGGTATGTCAAACTGAGAAAAGTAGTTTTTTTGCAAACCATTATTAACATTAGGTGTTTGTGTATCATCCCTCAATCCCTCATTAGATATTATACTGAAGCAGAAGTTAACAATAATAAAATAAAAGTGAATTTTTTAAAAATTTCGCGCGTATTTCGTCCCTTGAACTTGAGCGAAACGCGCGCTCGATTGTAAACAAAACGTGCAAGCAAAGCAACTCGTTGGTTGGTTTGGTTGGTTGACGTGACGTGCATTTGTCATTCGGAACGCAACCGCACAGCTTGGAGCGCAAGTGTACGCTCTCCGGTACTCGCTCGCGAATTTAAAACAAAACAGTTCTTTTTAATCAAAAACAGTTTTTATGTGACAAAGTGGTGAATTATAAAGTGCTGGAGGTCAATCACGCAGTTATTGTTTTGGCTAAATTGAGTGATTGTGTTTTTAATAGTGAAAATTATGTATGTCATTTGTTTGTGTTCATGAAGGAAATGACGGCGAATTGACCGATAAACTGTGAATTACCTACTTAGTATCTTTTTCAGAATATTAATTCTATTTATCGGGAACGTAAGTGCATTAAGTACGTATATAAGTACCTACCTACCAAAGTACCTTCGACGCCAAGCGGTTATCCCCGTCAATTGGTAATGCGTTGGAACCTTGTCACATTAACATCCACGTTGACGTAATCCGCAACTAAAAATTTCATGAAACAAGAAAATTCTAATAGGTAATCTAATATATTATCTATTGAATTATTATTTTCAATAAGATAGGGCCTAGGTATACCTACCTATAAAACAATTACAATTGTTTTTCGTTTTTGAGGTTAAAATCATGGCCGCCAGGCGCATTACCAATTGACGGGGATAGTACATAACCATATTTTATTCTTATGCCTGAATTTCAAACATTGATAATAGAATAGGTATCTTAATTTTTACATTTTGATAATGATTAAGCTTAGAATGATTAAGTTGGTAAGTAGGTAAGTACTTACCTACTTTGAAAAACCTACCAAACACTAATCTAACTTTGCTTTCCTAGGAGGACGGTACCTACCTAAGTAGGTAACTAGGTCATAAGAATAAATAAAATTTATTTATTCTTATGCCTAGGTACTTAATCATTTTCATTCATCTAACTCAGGGATTTCCAAACTATATTGGGCTAGAGACCCCTTTTCCAAAATGAACTGAAAGATAAGGTAACAGACTAGACCCCCAATGCCAAATTACTTTTAAAAATCCTGTCAAATATCAAGCGTAGTTAATTATTATTATTATTCGTTTATGTCAACGACCACTTTGAGAATCCCCGAATGAAACTAGCTAGGTAGGTACTAGGTACCTAGGGAGGTTAGGTACCTACTACACCTTCAAACAGATTTTATAGGTAGGTGTAGTGTAGTGTAGGCAAGGTTATCAGATCTAATAATGAGGTTTCCTGACTCTCTGACTTTTCAGTAAATTTCCTGATATTTTGTCACCTACATCTACATTCTTACATTATTTATTTAGTTGACGTTTGATATTGTTATCTCACCAAAATGATTAACAAATCTTACACTTTTTGGGATATAAAAAAATCCTGACAACTACAGTTTTTCTCTGTTTTCCTGACAGATCCCTTTAACTCCTGACATGTCAGGAAAATACCTGTCATCTGGTAACCCTAAGTGTAGCCAGTGTAAGGTAACCTTTACTTTTTATTGCCGGTCTCTTGACAGCTCTCATTGTTAGTTTAGGTTACATGTTATATGTCACAAACAATACTCAGAGCTCCTCCTGTTTCGAAAGTCGTAGTCTTTAACACCCATCATTCTGCATTGGGGCCGCGTAATGGTTGCGGCTTCTTATCCGTCCTTAAGGGCTGAATGTGGCCTAGCAGGTGAGGACATTAAAATAACTGGTAATGACAGCTGTAGTAGGTTAGGTAAGTAGGTACAAGTACGAGGCATATTTCTTGAAATCGGGTTGGGGATTGCGCGGAACGCGTATTTTGGGAACGCGAACTTATCCCCACTCCGTCGAAAAAATTTCAATATATATGCCTCGTACAGTACTTGGCATGTATCTTGAAATTTTTTCGACGGAGTGGGGATAAGTTTGCGCATGTGCTCTTGTGAGCGACCAATAGCGCGCGCCCCTCTCCCGCCGCCCGCGCCCCTCACCGCTACGCATACCCAAAATACGCGTTTCGCGCAATCCCCACCCGATTTCAAGTTATATGCCTCGTACTGTATGCCCCGATCCCCGAAGTATGTTATGTTATGAGGAGTAATACTCCGATCCGAAGAGCATTACCTAGTTGTTATCACAATAGCATTAATTCCTAATTTACTATATTTCGTACCTACCTGAACAGATGACCTAATAAGCCAGAAATCCTTTAAACACTTGGTTAACTAGTATTTTCAAACATTTTAAGTGACACTCGACGCACACAGGACTTTATTCACGTGAGTCACACTTTTGCCGCTGATTCAGCCGATGTTTTGGAGTTTTCGACTTAGCCTGGAATTGTTCACATAACTCGACTTCACTGCCGGATCGTTAAACTTCAAATATCAAACACGGATTATTTTCAAGAAAAGTGAATTTTATTTCGTCTGCTCCATAAGCTTCATTCCATGGTAGGAATTCTAAAATCAATCAAGAATAATCGTATGGGATTCCTCCGGTCTTATCTTATTCCTTTTTAAACGATTAAAAATGTGCTTGATGAAGTTGATGATGATGATTAAAATTTAATTTAATAACGTATTCTGAAATCTAAATAAAGAAGTCACGATTTTTGGACTTTTCTCAGGATTGCGGTCGGATTTTGAAAATCTCAGGAAATCTTAGGATTTTTAGAGTTTTCACTAAAATACAGTACATTTTAAACAAAACACTTCGGTAGGTTCTCTACCTTCTTGGAACAAATCTCAGAATTTTAATCTCAGGATTTTTCAATGGAAATCGGGCCTTTCCTCCGGACTTTTGATTTTTTCATGTGGTAACCCTAGGAACCCATGACTTAGATAAGTAGAACTACTCTAACGGCCGGTTTCTGAATTGAGAAATTTAAGTTGAGCACTACTCAAATCTTACTCACCCATACAAAATTTGTACTTAAGTAGTGCTCAACTTCAATTTCTCAATTCAGAAACCGGCCGTTAGGCTGGTATTATAGAATCAAACTCAGACTCAAATCTCTGCTTGAGTACAGTTAGAAAGGGATGACGCTATATGCGATGAATAGCACCATCCCTTTCTAACTGTACTCAAGCAGCAAGCAGTGCTTGAGTCTCGTTCTGTAATACGAGCCTACAAGTGGTCTAGTCATAAATGGCCGAATTCCCATTTTTAGGGAACCAGACAGACCTTCGAATTAAAGGTAACCAGAAGAGACTCATTACATTACCTTACTTATTGTTGATTCATTTTTCAAGTGTGCAATTGCTTGGATCATATCAGGTGATGTCATTTACGTTTACATACCACCTCATACCACTAAAGAAAAACATCGTGTCGGAATCTGCAAACATTTTCAGTTCATTATAAGTACATGTTAATAAAGTGTGTCTAAATGTGTCATTAACATAGATTTGGACGAAACGCATGTGGCGTGCATTGGATAGTAATTTTAGGAACATAATTATCTGTAAGTGCCTATTATTCTTTGAAAGTGCTATAAAATTTAATCTTAGCATGTGTTTAGGATTATCAATGACAGGTTCATAAGCCCAAACTTCATCTTCCGAACTACAAGTCATTTTATATGCAAATAAAATGATCAATGTCATAATTTAAATTTTAAGTCAATGACTTCTTAGAAATCTAAAACTGTAATATAACGAACCTAAGCAAGTTAAATAGTAATTAACAAACAACGTGCAGTCTTTAAAATCGATCGCTATTGCATTAGCCAGGTTCATAAAAATGGTCTCCGCATACGTGACCACTCAGGCGACGATACTAAACATTCAACGTAACGCTACTGTTTGTTTTCTCTCGCTAATTGGCTCATATCGTTCTCGATGTTATTCATTTGTTAAACAAATACAATGCATCTACTACAATCCACAGTAGACTACCTCGTTATTAGTTGAAACCTCATTGTGCTTTTAGACTTAATGAGAATATGAGATATCCCCCTTCCTTTTCATTAGTAACTTTGTCTATTAGCATGAGAACTTTAAACTTAGATCAAATATATTATATTTTACAGGTACAATGATGTGAAGCTAAACGAATTGTTATGCTACAGTTTTTTTCTGTAGCGGATCTAAGCATCTAACAACACTTTCATCTTTAATGTGTGAAAAGCATTCTTCAGTTCGATACCGAGTCCCTCAAATGTAAAGGATCATTTATAATTGCATTTTTGATTATTGTTATAGGTATTAGCCTGAACATTTATATTGCCAGCGAACTAAAATCTATGGATGTGTAATTGCAAACAAATATTGCTTAAAAAATGGCACCACGGGGCCGAAAAAGTACAACCCACCAGCTTTAGTCGGGCCAGCCACGCACCCGGTGACTGACGTTAGTGTTCTTTTCAATAAATTGCAGTTTGTATTGTAGAGAAAAGATAGAAAGAGAGAGTTTATTAGAAATGACGTCCTAAGTCAAATGGTGTAAAAGATGCAAAGAAGGCAGTAAAAAGATGCAGAAAAAATATCTTTGAGTATACAAATTATGGTCGCTAATAAGCAACCAGTGTCTAGCACAAATGCTGTACATAGTTAAATGCCAGCATTTTTAGGTCTATCCACTTAGTTGTACTTTTCGTGTGGTGTCATTTTTTGAGCAGAATGCTAATTCCATAGATTTTAGTTCGCTGTATATTGCATCTGCTAGGTTTCCATGATGACAAAATGTTTACGTGTTTAAGAGGCAGCGAAAAATGTTTGGTTACCAAAATGTACATAAAATAAACGACCGCCTTTCATCATCGTTATTTGCCAGGTTAAAGAAAGCTTCTAGAATCTAGATTTATTATTGCGAGCGAACACAAATAACATCGCATTTTACAGGTGAAATATCCCTTAAATATCTTGCTCTAAATATAAAAAGTTTATGTAGGTAACCCAAAATGATTTATATGCTCTGAGAATGAGATAAAAGAAATCCTTTTCGCTTAGTGTACATACCCAATAGCTTGTAGAAAAGCACGATGATCTATTTAACTATTGTTAAGACTTCTCGACTTCATCGTGTAAACATTCGTCATAGACTTAAGTTTCGTGTCTTATTATAACTGTAACATCACTAGCGCTTATTGTTCTGTCAACTTCACTTCACTAGACAAGTGTTGTTGAATGACTTGTTTCTTTTGTCTAAACATACCTAAAGTAGACGTTAGATTCCCAAACTATTTTGGGCAAGAGACCCCTTTTCCAAAATGAACTGATACCTCAGACGTCAGAGTCGGACCCCCACAGCACACCCCGGATACTCCATACAACCTCACAATTGAACAGATGATGTCATATTGATATGACATTTCTGTACACGCGCAATTGTGTAAGTCTAGGGCTACCGTGCAGTTTGTACCGTATGAGCGACATTCAATTCATAATTCGAACTTTTTGGTAAATAAAGTTACGACTTACGACGCATTGCCTTGAATATCAAAATAAGTTGACAGTTGATAAACACGACTAAAAAGTTACGACGCATTGCTTTGAGTATCAAAATAAGTTGACAAACACGACTAAACGAGCATACGATTCGGCATACGAACTCGCGGGGTGGGGTGCGGTGAGTTGATTCTAAGGCATGGCGGGGAGTGTCCTTTCTGTACGCAGTACTTTTATATCTATTCTGTGCCAATAGCCAAATCACTTTAGAAATCCTATCAAATAATTAATAACCATTGTTATAATTATTCGTTTATGCCGACCCCTGGAAAACCTATTTCGACCCCAAGGGGTCGATATCGATCACTTTGGGAATCCCTGCGTTAGACATTCAAATTTTTTCACAAAAGTATTAATTGCAGATTTTTTTAAAAACCTATCGCGGTAAGTTCTTTAAAAAATCTGCAATGAATCACAAATCACAGACGCGACAAAGTTAGCCATCGTGTGACCTTTCATTTGAATTTATATTTTCGCATAATCCAAAACATAATAACATAAAAGCTTTTCCGTATTTTAACGTCATGTGTGATATGATTTGAGTCAAATCCACAGGTCAAGGTGGCCCAACCCTAGGGGCGTAAAGTGATTTTATCATCGCTTACCTTATTCATTAACGTGATATAATTGATCGTAAACATTAAACGTCTGTTTATTACATCATTGCCGTGGAAAATAGCGAGATCGTTGTATTACTGACAAATATCTGCCCACGGTTTTGTAAATGACTTGGGAACTAGGTGGATAGATATAGTTAGGCTATGATTTTTTATAATCATAGGTACCAACTTAAAATTAAACATTTAGTACAGACAACGAAGCACATTTTGAAATTTAGTTGCAAATAAAATGGCATTTTGATTTAAGCCTGCTGTAATAAAAGTCGACAAAATAGTTTTAATGATATCTATGAGGTTTATTGAATCATTTCATGATGCTAATTTTATATAAGTAGGTACTTAGGTACCTACCAAAGTTTACCTAAATGTTTTTTAAACTTGTTCTGGCATGTGTGAACTAAAGTGGATTGGTAAAGAAGGGTCACATAATTGTGAAAATTACAGTAGGTACAGGTACACATAGGTCTATGTGTAAATCTATTTTATTAACTGACAGTCTGTGTGACCTTAGCGGCTCGTTCAAAGTAACTGCAAATTGGTTAGTTCGTTTACTAATACTAACCCAGCCTTGAGGTATGTTAGTTAAGCGTTATTGTCAAACCCAGCTCACACAGTGACGTGAGGTCAACAGGTAACTTATGAGTGTGAGCCTGTGGTCTAGTGGCTCGCACACGTGACGCAGGTGTCCCGGGTTCGATTCCCAGGAGAAGTGTAAGTACATTTGAACTTGGTTTGGTTGGTGGCTTATTTCAAGTCCGTCTGGCTAGCTACCACCATCTAACCTAAGCCTGACGTCATAACAACAATTTTAAAATTGTCGAGTTCCGGCCCGGCAGTAACAGGGTAAGATAGCCAGTAGGTACCTCTGTCACAGAATAACTATACAATTCCTCAGTGGTGAGAATTCCGGGTGTAGTGCGCTTACATTTTCGGCCTTATCGTCACTTAACATCCTTAACAACATGAGGTGAAGGCTGGATAAAGGAAATAAAAACAAAACTCCCCGATATGCTAAATACTTACTCATTTATTTTTAAATCTATGTCAACCTGAGTCGCAGTAGTAACGACCTACTAGCACTGTTGTTGGAAACCTTACATCATTTTGCAAACGCCTCACGCTCATCTTGACCTGTTTTGTCGCAAATGCAGTGTTCTCCAGCTGCATGGCTTTCGATAACAGGCTTTTGTACATTGCCCACAAGTGACCAAAAGAAGTCTTTGACATGTCAGTCGTAGTTTTCGGCGGGTCATGTTTATTGTAGGATTAGGTAGGTATTAGGATTACTTATTAAAACTTTCATTAACGTCCAGTCTTGCTATAGTTGCTATGGACATGTTATGAGAAAGGATGAATCATGAAAGGCATGTTACTAGAAAAGTAATGGATAGATGTTGATGGCTGGAAAGTTCTTACTTTCCGGAAGACCGCAGAAAAGATGGATGGATTTCGTGCGGAATGATATGAATCTAAGAGGAGTGGATGAGGAGATGACTAGTGATAGGGAGGAATAGAAGAGAAGGACTGGTATAAGGGTAGGAAGACGATGATGATGAGACGACCAGTCTTGCTGCTCATATTATTAAGGTGCCTTATATTATAATACTGTGTTATTACTAAAAAAGAGGCTTATCAATATCGCCATAGCTTTAAGCCGTCTACCTATCTACTATACTATAGATAGTGCAATGTCATGGTTATCTTATCGCTCATAATATGGTTAGGAAATAAGAACAGCTGCAATTGTGCAAACAGCTAATTTCAAGTTTATCTATTAGGGAATCAGACTAACTTCGTGTTCTAAAATTGCCAAACCCCTTTTTTAACTTCTTACACTGAACTCGTACCACAGATATAATAGAACCTACTAACGCCCGTACCCCGTCCGTACCTAATAGCGAAAAAGGAAGTTAGCGAATGTGGAAACAGGGTAAAAAACTACATGCTTATTTTTAAACCATGACAAGCACACTGTGACATTTATGGCTTGAATGAAAGAGGTGATATGTGGAAAATTGCGAAGTGAAACACGTAGTATGAGACGAATCTCGGAGTTAGCGCGTCGACATTTTTATAGCTCTGCCGCGGATAAATTGCTGTGAGGTTCGACGACCCATGTATATTAAATAAAATTTTATCTAAGAAAGATACGTCGTTGACAAAATATGTCTTCATGAAAAACTAATCGCGACAATGGATTTTCAAGAGTATTAAATGACACGGAAGACGACACTTCGAAATCACAGGGAAACTTAAAACTATTTACACTAACTTAGATCTAAGAAAATAGCCAAGTCTAATGCCTCCTATTTATTTATAAGCCAATTACCGGCGTACTCGTATATCGAAGTTTACATCATTAAAATTGCCACAGCCTACTGCTTACCATATCGGCGGTGCACCGCATAAGGCAATCTTAAGCTAAAACTAGAAGTTTGCGTCAATCATCATTTAGGTTAGAGCCCAACCTTCTTTAGCGAAGATCATTGATATATTTCTAACTTTACTTTTCCTACTTATGTTTAATTTATAACATTATTTATTGCAGCTAAACATACTTAATCTACTAATAACTGACAGGCTGTATCTCTTCCTGTCAACCGTCATATCTCATTAGCTACTGCCATACAATAAACAAACATTATCCAATAATATTGAAAATATGAAATTACCTTAATCAAACATAGCCTCCATTTTGGATAGATCTAAGGCAATTTTGGAAAAGATCGCGTCCACATTGAAGAAGAGTGTTTACAAGTAGGTAATAAATATACGTTCTACATAAAAGCCAGATAGGTACAGTCGAACTATGAATATTTTTTATACATGTAAAACCTCATATAAAAAATGTTTATTCAACAAACAACATGAGCATCATTGAAGTGCTCTTCAATCACTATAGTATGACAGAATCGCAATAAATGTAGAACTACAGCTATAAAATGATGGGTTAGCTAGTAACTACCTCCATGAAAGTTAGTACTTTTTTACGACCAGTCTTAAAATTTTAAAATACATCGCTTGCTTTTTCGCTACTACCTACCAGAATTATGTGAATTTATCTAAACTATACCTTGCTCTACCAACGTCTGTCTTTTTATCTAGTTCAATTTAAATATTTACTTCCACTTTAGTGGCAAGAATTAAAAAAGAGTTTTGTTTTACTTTTAGAGATAGGTACTTGCAATAGTTGTCATTATTACACACATTATACCAAATATGTTGCTATGCTTACTCATGGCAGCCTTTCGAGTCACTTAAAATCCATGAATGTTATCAAAAATCTGATGGCACTTAAAGTCCCAGTGTAAGATAAACTAAAAACAATGCATTTAGATTAAACTATGGAATAGTCCCGAGCGCCCAACCTCGATTTGGGTTTAACGATTTGAAAATATCTAAATATTGGAATATCATCTATGAATTGATGAAATCTTAGTAGAGTTGAAAACTTTGATGGGGTTTCGAAGGTATCATTAAAGTTTAAAAGATCTATAACAAATAATAACATGCGAATTGCAGGCGTTCTTCATCTTGCGACTAGATCTTGGACTAGCTAGATCAATTGTCGCATATTTGAATGTCACACACAGCTATGATACAGATTTGTCCAATTCACAATCATATTTGTAATAGTGACTTGTTACATGAAGAGGAGGCTATGGCTCTAAAATGTATAGGAAAATGGGGTCAGGGTTGCTATGACAAGGTTCTAGAGATAAGACTATGTCAACAAGGACAACAAGTGTGGTAAAAAAATGAGTAAAGTTTAGAAAAAGAAATTTCATTAAGACCCATTTTAGGATCTTGTTGTTCTCTAACTGGTAATTAACTGGGTAACTTTGGCGTCAAAGTGCATAAAACGCGGTTGTTTGGGTATACGCCTTTAAAGTTAAAACAAAGCAGAGACAATGGTCGCTATGAATTGTTTAAATTAGGACTTCCTATCCTACGACTCACAACTATATTACAGAGAGGCTTTCCTTGTTCGATTTAACAATAACTATTAAATTTCCTGTTAGCGTACATCATTATTTTATTAGTTTATGTTAATTCTAGTGAATTATTTCTGTCATTTTTGTCAATCTTACCTTGTTTTTATTTTTTCTAACATCTATTTTTATCGTGTCAAGTATTATAATATAAGGACATGAAAGTGATGATTGTGACAGTTTATCAAAATTTTTGCTTTGCTCATAGGTATTATTTCTAAACAGCATGACAGAATATGATGAATCCATTTTCCTTCACGAACACAACAATAAGCCAAATACAAAATGTGTTTAAAATAGAAGCAATATTAGTAGTGTAAACAGTTTTTAAAGTGACTTGTAGGTTATATTGTAAACGGTGTCCAGAAACCATTCTATCGATGCTGAAAGAAAACTAGTTAAAATAGCAATTGTGATATCAAAAACAGTGTTTGACGAAGATTATGAAGTGAAAGACGAAACTCGTTCTGTCAGTGCTGAAACGAATTAATCTACTGAAGATCAAGTCAAAGGCCTACCGTTAAATGCCGCCCACGGAGACTGGTCGCGACGGCATGCTGTGCCTGTCGAGACACGAAAACTGCCTCTGGGACGAAGCCTTGAAATCTGCCCAGCTCAGCTGGTCTGGACTGCAGTACTCCTGCTTGAAGATATTGCATTTATACTGTAAAGTGTTCGACAGGGAAGATGTTCTGGATCTAGTCATTAGGTAAGTGCAAAATCGGACTGAATCAATTTTATCTTTAACCTTTTGGCTTGATGTTTTTACTCTAAATATTCTGGATAGTAAATATTCATAGACATATTCATCTGAAATCTAATTCTGGAGCAAGGACAGACACGTGGATACTCAGCCACTTGTCATAAACTTTGGTGCCAATATTGTATGGATGGAACTAATTGTCAAACGTAGCTAATAAAACAAAATACTGCCGCTGTAGTCCCCCCTTTAAACTGGACTATTTTAAGACTGTGTAGTAAACTCTTGTGCTAAGCTTTTAAAAAGCTTTAAACAATTTGAAATTGATTTGTATTCAACAGCTTTGCTATTACATTGTTATTGACGTCAACCGCACATTATAGACGCTAGGTACTCCTCAAATCCAAGCATTTTAGTTGAAGTATCCCTAAAAGGGTGATTGCGAAACTTTCTTCAAATTGAAAATGTCACGAGATGCTATCAAAACTTTCACCAAGTTTTCATTTTATTTTTCCATAGGTACCTAGCTTTTCCATTTATATGACCGAATTAACGTGTTAGTGATTTATTTTCTCCTGTCATCGATACAGACGTTACCCTCAAATCGAAAATAAAAGTGATGGTTCCCGTACTCATTTGATCTCACATTTAGTCTGCTCGGTCTCCTGGAACCGGCAAATGTTTGCGCATTAGGTCGGCCATTAACTTGGGTTACGAGCAACTGATGGCCACAATCTAAATTTTAATGACTGTGAAAACGTTGGGAATGTCTTCGATGGACAGTGGTAACGGCCACGGGGTGTGAGCATTTGATGACTATTTACTATTACAATATTTCAGAGCATTTCACCACATTTCACTGTCATTTATAGCAATTCAGATTGAATTTTCAATAATTTTGTTTCTCGCTCGGTTGAAAATCCAAAGTTTTAATATTTCTAGAAACTTCTGATCTCGATCTTTGTAAATTAAGTAAAGTAGCTTAAATATTTGTTCTCTGATAACTTCATTGCATTGCATAATACGGTAGGTGTCATTGTAATCAGCTGTTTTGTTTGTTTGTAAATATTATCCTTGTTGCAAAATAACATAGATAGTTTTACTCCAATATGAATTTAAACTTAATTATATTGAGTCGATTCATTTCCAAACATCCAGAAAGAAAGGAAAGAAAAGACATCAATGCCATGAGTGGAACCTTTTTCTCACCCACTTTAAGTTATATTTGGCTTTATGACGCTTGTTTGCCGCTAATAAGCAGAACTGCACTGAAACAAGAGTCTCGTAAATATTTATGAACATATTGTTGTTGTCCGACAGTACGATAGGTTTTTGAAGCTGTTATCATTACCAGACAATGGGGTTTGTTTGGTAAGGGATGCGTTTGAGTTCCAAAATCTCATCCCTTCTCAATCGTTTTTGTCGAAGTCGTGACTTTGCCTTTTCTGTGGTCGGAAAATATGACAATCTAGGACGACTGTTTGCATTGAAGTAGTTGATCTTTATATTGTTTGTTTAAGTGAATAAACCAAACCGCCCAAAACGACAAGTGCTACAAAAAGTGAAAATAAAACCAAAACAAAGTAAGCACAAGTATAATGGAGTCCTATAAGATCGAAACCTTTCCCTTACATCATGTCTTTCTTCGCCCACACAAATAAATAGGCCAAATGCCAATGAGAAATCAAATCCTGCTTTTACTGGCTATCATAAATTAGTAAACAATATTCACAAGGGGTATCCAGTAACAGTCCCTGACGACGTGACGACCTTTGGCATGAGCGACGTCTAATGGAGCGCGCCAAGCCCTGACTTCATTTACTTTGCATCGGTTGCAAAGTAAACCATTTGTAACGGGGTAAGGGTGTGTTTTAAGAAAATATTAGTGCGAGTCATCGAGAGAATTGTTTTGTAACTACAAGCTAAGGGACAAAATAAGAGCCACTGAGTCGCATGATCGAAAATTGGAATGGTATCATAGAATACTTAATAGTTCAAGATAGTACCATAATAGGCAAGTGTTCATAGGTTAGCTTTCTCCGTGACGAAAGGGCTCGAGGCTTTGCGTTGGCATTGGCACCTATTCTACAGGTTTAGGCGTAGTTAGTTCTTATCCCCTTTGCCATTCAAAACAAAAACTAAATTTTAGAAGAATTATCCTGGCTTTGTATGGTGAAGATATCAGATCGTCTTTTATTTGAAGATTAGTGAGGATGTTGTTTCATTCGATCTTGAGAAAGTAACTTTTCCACTTCAAAATCTGACTTGTTGGAGTAATTTTGTAGAAAAATCCTTTATATCAAACTTTTTATGGAAATAAGTATACAAATCTAATAGGCCCTTACATGGGCTAAAGTTGAGTAGTTTTCTATTTATCAGCACGCCAACAGTAGGATATTGTGTTTCATATCAGATTACGACGGATTCGATAAGCGATAGCGAATTCTTTTTAAATTATCGTACCTATATAAACTAGGTTTCTGAATGGTATAAAAGGAATGGATGGAATGGTGGTTAAAAACCCAGTCACATTTGTTTTGGCATTACTTTATCAAACTAATCACAATTTCATATCTGCTGGTTCCTTTCGACATTCACGGCTTAAAAGGTACAAAAAAGACTGAATTGTAAGCACCTTTAATTAATATTGTGTCAAATATTTTCTTCTTAAATGTTTTATTGTTACTTTAAAAATATGCGAGATTCATTGGTAGTAAAAGAAAAAGTTTAATAATATGATTTGACCAGATAACAATGTCTTTCACCCGATAGTGGCCTTTGTGTTCAATCAATTGTTTGCGATATGCTGCGTAATTAATTAATCCATTATATTATTTAACTCCAGAAAATCTGACTGACAAAGAGAAGCCGACACACAGGAAGAGAATAACGAACTTTAATGATGGTAGTAGTACCTAGTAATAGATGCCTCTGTTTGTACACAGTATACAGACAGGCATGTGATTGTAAACACACAGTCATACCTACACTGATACATTATTACTCACTGATATGATAACAAAACAATTAGTCATAATAATTAACGAATTAATAAATTATAAATAAAATATGAGGGTAAAGTTCGGATAACGACGAAAACACGCTTTGTAAATTCTGAAGAATTTGATCTTCTTATGCTGCCCCTACTCTACAACTAATGAAGGTTGCAGTCAGCTCCGCATATTTGGGATTATCCCTTGCAAGGCGAAAGAGTTCGGCGGCACTCGGTATCCTCGTCCACTTCCGAATGTTTCGCAACCAATACTTTCCTCTCTTTTTCCATCAAAATTAGTTGCAAGAGCTCGTATCTGTCGTGTCGTGCTCAAGCACGTGTCCCAGACTCAGATAGGAATGCAACTTTTCTCTGCTTGACGGTTTGCAAAAGCTTGCGTTTCTGTCTGACTCGAAGCAGAGCCATAAGAATAAGTTTATTTATTCTTATGGCAGAACTTCCTCATTAGTGACTATATATACAGTGCCTTTGGTCTTGAACTAGCGATAATTTAAAGGCGTGAAATATACCTAATTTTATCGACAAAAACCCACATGTTGGGGTCTATCCCCACTCCTGCTGGAATGGCCGCCATTTTAAATTTGACTTTTTATTTTAGATGATCCTGCGAAAAAATATTAAATTCTCCGGATTTAAAAGTCTTACAGTTATAACAAAAATACTGTTCGAAAGCTAATAATAACACCTATCAATTTAAAAAATAAAATGTGTAAATTTTTGATTTAAGTACGTCATAAAAAAATTCAGAAATAAAAATTTATACGAAATTTGTGCGATTTTTTTGAGTTTTTATAACATTTCTTAAAAACTAGGACATTAATTTTTTTTGCATTATTCAAATACACAAGGATATTATCTACAGAACGATTTTAAAATTTATTGCTCTATGTTGCATATTTCGAGAGAACGTTATTTTTGTTTGAACTATGACCCTGAGTCCGTATTAAGAAAAAAAGAGTAAACATTTAATGGAATTTAAATATGATGGCATTTCATAATCTTCTATTACTTTAAAATCTGAATGAATAAATACTTATTCATCTTCATTAAGTAATCGATCGATTCAATATTAGAATTAATGAAGCTATCAATGGCTCAGTATGATTAGAATTATGCACTTGTTTGTCCTGCCCTCTATGATGAGATTTCACTATTTGTAGTACCGCTCTTCGTACTTACTGGCGCCACATAAGTTAAAAGAATAATAAATGAAGCGTTTGGAAATGAATAAAATAACATTTCTGAACGCATCGAGTAACTGGAAGTACTGGAACGCATCCTTGTGCATCTGTTACTGCTGTCAATGCTCCCGCGCCGTCATTCGTTTCTTATGTCACTTCAAAGGCGCCACGAAATTCTCGCGTAATCCTAAAATAAGTGCAAAAAACCAGTTTTTATCAAGTTTAGAACATTCACAATGAATAAGAACAGAAATTTAGAAGATAAAACATCGAAAATTGAAAGAAAATTACAAAAGTTACTCAAGCAAAAAGTTGAAAAAATTGGATTCCGACAAAAACTTCTATGTTTGCATCCTACACGATGATATTCAGTACAGGGTATGTTTTACATGTTCCCTTGTTCTTTCAGCTATGAGTTTTGCTACTGATATAGGCCCATCTTCTGGATGACGCTATATTGTAAAGTATCAAAACCACTGAGGTACTTAACCTACCTATAATGTTTATGCAAAGTTCACACTATGA
Source organism: Agriphila geniculea (assembly GCA_943789525.1). NCBI lineage: Eukaryota > Metazoa > Arthropoda > Insecta > Lepidoptera > Crambidae > Agriphila > Agriphila geniculea. Next base: position 24,135,357 of record OX038875.1, on the reverse strand, counting down.
ACAAAACGGATATAGGCCTGCCTTAGTGGTTCAGCTGTATCGTAACGTTCGTTTGCAATTATACAAAGATGTACCTATTAATGTTTATTAAACCTTAATGTCTAAAACATGAAACCAAGATTGTTGCTGTTGCTATACACAGTCAGTGCATACCCAATACCAAAGGTAAAGAGAAGGAAGCAGTACCTACCTACCTACATGAAACTCGACTTGTGTCCGAGATATGAAAGAGTTGGAACAGAATTATAATTGGCAATACTTAAATTCGGACCTGCCTGTGGGGTATGGAGGAATCAGTGATGTAGTTACTAAACTACACACTAGATCCTGGACTACAATACGTTATACCATGACTGCCATATGCCATATTTGCCTGCATATCGATTCCATAAAAAGGAAGCAATATAATCACCAGATTGTGGGACGGATGATAAACAGTTCACTGTTGAAGCAGGCTCAGTTCTGAAAGATATATTATAGGTACCTATTTTGTTTTCCTGAATGGAAAGATTTTTTGTGCCTTGAGTTAAGATTGAAGAAAAAATGTAAACAGATGAAATTCAACGATTTTACCCACAATTAAGTCTATAACTCTAAACTATTAAAGAGACATAATTACCTATATGTAAGTTTTTTGGATATCATAATGTGACCAAAACTTAGTATCAAGCAGCAGTGTTAAAACAAGAACTTGCAGCAGCTGTTTATTATTATGGAAGAAATACAAAAATAATTGGGCACAACTTTAGCAGCAAAGAAATTGGTGAGTATAAAATAAATTGTTAATATGGTGAATTTACACCTCTTCAACAATGGAAATAAATTTGACATTGTGTGCGATTTCAACAATGCTGCTAGAAAATTATGTGTTTTCACTACACCTGAATAATAAGATTATAAAAGCAGCATACTAAGATTTTCTTTTTGACATAATACAGATTTTTACTTATCATTTTTGTCAAAAGTTGTCAATATTATTTAATATTCAAACTATACAGTATAAAAGTATGTATAAAACCTTAATAATAATAGAAATTACTCAATCACTAAGGTTTCTAACTAACTGCAATCGGAGCTTTAAACTGAAGGGGTACTAGTCTTAAAGGTCCAGAGAGCAACAGTTGACAACGGGAAGAAGCTACATACAGATATCTAAGATACTTATTTCTTTTTTACCCAATGCCTATATGAGTTAAATTGGCCATTATAATCACTTACTAATTAATGAGTACCTATATACAATTAATTTAAATTGTATTTCTGATTTACCTTATTTTGCTTTTTTTTATAGATAGGTACATAAATGCAATACTCGATGAAACTCAATGTTCATATTAAATGTTCATTTAATTCGGACAATAAACTTAGATTTATTCGAACAGTACCTATTGTGTGAGTTAAAATATTTAAAGATGCATATTATATTATATATTATGTGTAACATTATTCCATACATATTAGCACATACTATGTACCTATGTCTTACAATACATAGTGAGTACCTACTTATTAAAATCAAGTACTTAACTCCCCCTTATTTGGTCTTGTGTGTATGACAAAATGTCACATGTCTCAATGCTAATCATGTTAAAGTGAGTGACATTTTTTAAATTTATAATTATGTAATTGAAAAGAAATTATGTCATTTTGTTCCTTCTAAAATGAAAATTCCTTGGTTTGATATTTAATACATATAGGTAAATACAATGACGATACATACCTACATACATACAGATTCATACAAACTACTAATGAAACTAGATTTTTCTATAAGATTTCTTTGTCAGGACAACCTGCCTAGATCTACTCAAAATGAAAAAGGAATATACCTACTTATCATTTTTATAAATTTAAAGATAATTTAGTTGCTTAACAACTTACCAGACATGTTAATGTTGGTTAAATAAGTCAATCTATCAACAAATAATTTTAACCTGAAAACATACAGATTTAAGAGTGCATCACTCTATCTAGAGAAGATAAATCACAGTTACATAAAAAATACTGTTATTATTATAATTTTTATCTTATAGCAAAAATCATTTAGACTTTAATTCAGTCTTAAAACTTTAAGTTTTAATCATATAATTTTTCAGAACATGATAATTCTTGTAAAAATTAATAATGCCAGTAGGTTATATTTACAGATGTGATAGAATATAGTATATAATTACCTGCACATTAATAAGATAGCAAAAACCATTCAGCAGTACCTATTTTGAAGATTTACATCAGATTAACACCTTCACATCAGGGTACAAAAAACCAAATTAGTAGCTTGATTGAAGATTTAGCTTCAAGAAATGTATTAGATTACACTGAATGGGAACTATATAATAATATAATTATATTATCTTGATTCTTAGTACCTGACCTATTAGTTTGTTTGCTTTAAGAAATTTACCTAAATATTATTCTTATATATTTTTTTTATAAATACCTACCTACACGTTACTTTATGCATTTTTAATGCATCAAATGTATTGAAAATTGTATAACTACCTGTTATAATCTTACTACCTATCACTACTTGAGGCTTTTTATAGTTACTCCACTCCACACCTCTACAGAGAAACAATGCATTGGTTTGCAAATTCAATTTATTTATTGAAGGCTGCAATTGTTTATACTATATTTTTTTTGTAATCTACCTAAACTACTTAATATGTAGTTTCAACACATCACATCCTTTTCATTATGATCTCACCTTCACTAAATATCGTTCTAAAGACACATTTAACTACCTAACATAAAACAATTTTTAACAATTGTAGTTTTTTGTTTTTATCTACTTTACCAAAAGAGCACCTACCTAACCTACTTATTATCACTCGCAAGCACTCACAAGTGTCGTTTAGTTATGCTGCACACGGATTATATAATAATTTTTGATTTTGATGTTGCATGCATGCCTCTTAAGGTGCGTTCCCACGGCCTGTCTGTAGACGCACGAGAGAAGACCGACACGGCACAGTGGGAAACGACGCGTTCGCCGGTAACTTCAATCACAATGGATCGGTGCGTGCTCGCCCTCTCGTGCGGCTCGGTGCGGTGCGTGGTAGCGCCGATCGTGGGAACGCGGCTTTATTAGTGTTTTGATTATGGTGAATTACTTAGTTATATGTAAGTAAGTACTGTTACAGAATACACATACCTAATACTACTTATTTAGTAAACATTATTTTACCATGCCCACCAAAATTAATATATAAATATAACTTTAAATGGGAAGTTTCTATTTGAATGTTGTTAACTATTTTATAGAATCAATTTCATTATCTGAAGTAACATTGTCCATATGACGATCTCCGTGGTCGAGTGGTTAACACACACCGATTTTCGTGGTGTTGCCATCTCTGAGTTCCCGGTTCGACCTCTAACAAAGGCAATTTAGAAAAATTTACTTTTCTAGATTGGCTTAGTTTTGACTGTTTGAATCACAACTGTTATCTCTAATTTACTTTACACAAGTACTTCAGCTAGGTACTTTGAAATTGAGTTGGAGCAATATGTATGTGATGTTCAATATTTATATTTCAGTATCTATTTATTTATTGAAAAAGGCTTATTTTATTAACACTACATTTTTTTTTCTGACTGTCAGCTGAATATACCTCATCAGTTTCTCCACTGACTAGTAGTGTTTACATGATGATATTTTACTCTGCTACCTACCTTTTGTTTGCGAACTTGGTACTCTCGCAGAATAACGAGCCGACTTGATTCCTCTCACATCAACATTGTTTGATTGACACCACACCCAATACCCATACTTAGTAATGGGAGTGAAGTATTTTTTGGAATTAATACTAACCAACATTATTACTTATTTATAGCCTAATATATATATACCTAATTGTATGAATAAAATTTTAATTATAAATTCTTCTAATTTTTTGGAAGAAACATTAATTTATTCAATACTAAGATTTTAATTGGTACTTAACCAAAATGCCAATAACTTATTGAATCGACACCAATTCTGAGGTAAATAAATTTCATTTAGCATATTTTTTTTTTAATCTTTATTGTACAATATAAAGGTACAAAAGACTGACTTGCTGTTAATGGCATTCTCTACCAGTCAACCTACGGAAAAACGATATCTATTTATTAACGTGGTTCAAAATAAGTACATAATATAAATCTCTATTTTAGATGCTTATTTACACTTAAATATTTAATTATTAAATGATTAGGTACCTCTACCCTACCTATTCAAAAAACTGATTCTGCAACTGAACTTTAAACATCTACAAATAGTGAAATCTCATCATAGAGGGCAGGACAAACAAGTGCATAATTGTACAATCAAACAAACTTACCAAGTGATGTTCGATTGAGATTATGCACTTGTTTGTCCTGCCCGAAGATGATGAATCCCTCCCACCCTTACTGGTACATGTACCTATACCCTATAGTTGCAGAATCAGCATCAACTACCTACATCAGGGCGTGTGACCTAAACTTTAAACTTAATGACGGCGCGGGAGCATTGACAGCAGTAACAGATGCACAAGGATGCGTTCCAGTACTTCCAGTTACTCGATGCGTTCAGAAATGTTATTTTATTCATTTCCAAACGCTTCATTTATTATTCTTTTAACTTATGTGGCGCCAGTAAGTACGAAGAGCGGTACTACAAATAGTGAAATCTCATCATCTTCGGGCAGGACAAACAAGTGCATAATCTCAATCGAACATCACTTGGTAAGTTTGTTTGATTGTACAAGTAATATTCAGTCTACTTATCATACTAGGAACCTAGTAATATTTATAATCCGATAGTCCGACACATTTATCGCTATTCGATGATTCCGTTTATTCATAAATCATGACTAACTATCGATAATTCTTACTGACTCGTCTTGCTCATTGTTTGTTTTATATTTAAAGAGTAGTCAAAGTCAAAGGTATCTATGCCTTTTAAAATTAACTCTTTCTTTATACCTAAGTATTCCATCTTCAGGTCTAGGTCGAGGTTCGCTTTGATCTAGTCATTAAACGAGATTGGTTACTTCGGAAGACGATTGACAGTTTCTGGTGAAACGACCTCATCTGTCAAATCGTCTTTTATCCCATGCCAAGAATACCGACCAACGACATTTTAATTAAGTCTGGAATTTTAGAGTCCTTGGAAATTGATAAATGTTTGGCAATGTAAATAAAGATTTAGGTACTTCCTCTTCCGCACTCTAAAAAGTTTTTTTTTTATAATATGTTAGGTACATGTCTATTAAATTATGCAAATGCAAGTTTTTGATCAACGATCTTGGGAAAAGGTTGTCCGAGTCTGCCTCAAACTTCGATCAAGTGCTCAAAATATACTTTAGTTAGATTATGCTTTACTAAAGCACTCACTCACGCACTCATATCAGGTCTAATAATTTAAAGTTTATATTGTTAGATGCTCTGCATAAACAATAAATTTTTTATCCAAAATTGTGTAACGCCCTTTGCAAATTCTCTCCTATTTTCAAACATTATCCTGGACTAGAAATAAATTTTTATTGTTAAAACTAAATTTGCTAACCGCGCTTCTAGTTTTATACCTATTACCAAAAAGCAAAGCAATAGTGTAACATAGGAGTAGGATAAAATGTACGATTGAGAAATTACTGCGGTCCAATAACCGCAGATACCTAGTTGCTCGCATCTTATATCAAACGAAACTAAAGTCTGTTCATCCTTACTTGTCTTATTTAGTAAACAGTTTTTGACAGTTGTCATACGTCTTTTAAACTTAAATCTTTATTTAAAAATATGTTAGTAAGTTTATGAAATTTTTTTACTTTATTAACAATTTATTTTGTAATCTATGTGTGGAAAACCATTTGTAGTATTTTATAAATGATTATTTCAATAAAGAGTTGGGTGAAGATTGTTTACTATATAAGACAAGTAAGGATGAACAGACTGTAGATCACATATCTTAGCTGATTTTCATTATTTTCAATGCATACATTTCCTACCTCATGATGTCCTTTTCGAAAGATGAATACCAAAACAAACGACAGAGATTCAGATTTTTACGCCTCATAATTCAAATCAGCTCTTAGCGCTATCGCACACGGGCAACTTAGTCGCCCTGCAACTGTTTTGTCTCTGTCTCAAGTCCACGGGTTTATATGGAAGCGCGCACACGAAGCGACGCGGTCGTCTGCAACTTTTCATACAAACCATGTGAGAGACAAAATAGTTGCGGAGACAAAAGTCCCCCGTGTGCGATGGCGCTTAGAAAAAATACCAAACAGTCGACGTCGCATATAAAAAAGATTCGATAACTGACGGCATATCAACAAGAAAAATAAAAAACCGGCCAAGTGCGTGTCGGGCCACGCGCAGTAGGGTTCCGTAGGTACATTATATACCATACCATATTTTAATACCGCTATCATTTTTCGTCTGAAAAAATAACTTTGTTTTTCACAGTATTTGTATGAATGACAAAGTTATATTTGCGGTTTTGGAAAATGTACTATATCTCAAAAACTAATTACTGTATCTCGTTCAAACCAATTTTCGTTGAAAGTGTTTATTAAGATCTATAGCATATATTTTTTTTAGATTTTTCACCCTCTTACTTTAAAAGTTAAAGGGGGGGGGACACACATTTTACCACTTTGGCGGCAGATATCTTTCAAACGGTTGACTTTGAAAAAAAATAGTCTTAGAAACCTCAATGTCATTTTTAAAGACCTATCTATAGACACCCCACAAGTATTGGTTTGATGAAAAATAATATTTTCAGTTTCAGTTCCATGTATGAGGAGCCCCCCCTTAATCTTTTATTTTATTTATTTTTGTGTAAAAATCGTAAAGCGGTTCACAGAATACACCTACTTACCAAGTTTCAACTATGTAGTCTTAATACTTTTGGAATAAAGTGGCTGTGACATACGGACGGACAGACAGACAGACAGACAGACAGACAGACAGACAGACAGACAGACAGACAGACAGACAGACAGACAGACATGACGAATCTATAAGGGTTCCGTTTTTTGCCATTTTGGCTACGGAACCCTAAAAACCTCATTCAAGCAATGAATCGCAATTCGCTAACGAATCTATATCAAATATAAGTTTCCTATTAGTAGCTATAATTCGGAATGGTTCAGTTATTTGCAATGTTTAATATAGTTGGATCTGTTTACAAATATTGGCAGTAAGATTAACGTGATCAAGTCAAACATGGCAGTGACAATATTGGAAATGGCAATGTTTGGAATGTAGCCAATTTGGAGCCAGACGAAAAGATATGAATAATAATGCAGATATTGAACAGGTGTTACTCCAAAATTGTCGTTCTGAAACAAACAGGAGTAGGAAGTTCTCTTTTATTTAAATAGAAGCAGACGAATTACCTACAAGTTACAACAATCAGCGCAAGGTTTGATAAAAAATAGTTTTAAGGGAAAATATTTAAAACGGCTCAAATATCGACTAGCAATAAAAACCAATTTCCACAGATCTTTGTAAAGGTGGACCCTTGTAACATTTTGGCGTGTTAGAATACCATACATCGCTAATTTGGTTCGGCGTGCGCTGTGGAAATACTGTATCAAAGAGACAAAAGGAATCCTTGATCGAAGACAAAATATAATAAATATGCATCTGCTGCGTATCTCCAGCCTGTCATAGCCTAACAGTGGGGTGGTCTCTTCATCACACTTCTTGAATTGAATACCCATAAAACACAGGGGATAATAATAAAGAAGTAATTGTTTATAAAATATTCGAAATACGTGGGCGGTACGGTGATGGGATGGTAATTAAAAATCATTGTGTAGTGCGATCCGCTGCGGATCAAACCGGCGGCGGGATAATCGACGCACGCGCAGTTTCCAAAGAAAACATACATAAATCTATTCTTAATTTAACACTAGTCATTTATCGCTCCGCCGTAAATGTCCACCGGCTAATGTTAGCATTATAAATCTATTTATTTAGCCAAAAATATATCTAATTTTCGCTAGGGATCTTTTAGGCCAGGAAAAATAAAATTTTGATCACATTAAATCCTACAGTTCATTTTCGTTTTTCTAAATAAGGTTTAGGGTTATCGTAACATCGTACTATGGTTGCTTTTCCTCTCCACCATAAGCGTTATGAGATATAGGTAAAAAATACCTAACTTCTGGAAAGTAATGTTCATAAAATTCTACAGTGGAGATTTATGATGCGTTTGCTTATTTACATACTTAATATTTAATTATAAAATAATCACTGATTTCATGTTTAAGGTTAAGGAGATAGAGTGCGTTACAATCATATTTTTGGAGAAAGTATAGTAATGTATCTTAATAAATCGTACACAAGGTGATTTTTTTATAACATGTTTTTAAGCTTAATCCAGGAGCATCTTTAAGTTTTCACTCCAGTGACTTTAATATATCTAGTGATTTTTATGTTTTTACGTGGTTTTTGCCATTTATTTTAGTCAACAAAAAATCCTACACCAAATATTTTATCTCGTCTTCATTTCTACCCTTGCAATAAACCCTCATAAAAAAAATCACCAGCTTTTATGAGTAGCATACGAAGTTTTGGCCATTAATAGCTGTAGTTGAATTGCGCATCAATCGGACGGAGTCAAGAGACAGATCGAAAATATCATTTCGTCCCCAATACATAATAGTTTTATCGCTTGGCGGGTTTCTTAAGTTGTATTGTCTGCCACTCCTACCACTTGATCGTTTTTCACACTAAATTGTTAGTTAGTAGATAAGTTAAGGTCCACTAAGAAACAGCGGCATATATACGACGATCGAGTATCACTAGTATGAGCTCGCGCAGACCGGTGCAAGTGCAAAGACAGCAGGTATTGTCAAAAACTTAGTGATTAACCGGGGCCTCATTACGCACCAACGGACGTGTAGTTGTCTCACTTACACCCGCTCCCTCACCGACTGGGGTCGGTTCGCCTGTTTGGTGCTCTTTCATTCCTAGGGTGAAATGCCCTAAATTCGGCCACGTCAGCAATTTTAAAGATTAAATCTAAAATATTTATATTACAATTGAACTACAGCATTGTAATATTTGTTATTTACGATTGCTACATGATTGTTATTTATAATAATGGTAAGAAAATCAAGGAAACAATAATAGTAAAATTATTTTTTTTTTTAATATGACGAGTGACCCAATTTTCCTAAATTCGGACGCGTATGCCCTTCATTCGACCCATTTTTCCCTAAATTCGGCTAAGGTGAAATAAGCACGTTAATTAGGAACTGCAATTGTTTTTATTGACATTTAAATAAAATAATGAACATAATTATTATTATTCCGATCAACATTAATCATATTAGGCATAACAAAAATTAACGAAAAATAAGCTTAAATAAAAAAATATATCAACTCTAATACTTTAATGCATTTATTGTATATTTATCAACATTAATAATTTTAGGCTTATTCAAAATCAACAAAAATATTGTTGGCTATATATTGTTCTTTATATGAGTATATAACAACAATCATATCAAAATTATAAATGTTAATCAAAAACATTATTTATCAAAAATTAATAAACATAGTTAATACAGTCATGTTCACATTAATATTTTTAATGCTAGGTAGTTCTATTTTTATCAGTAAATATATTGATAATAGTTATTTAGGAATTTATAGATTTTATTCAGAAGTTTTTCGTGAATATTTATTATTAATATTACATTGATTACCATTAAATATTAAACTTTTAAAAATAAATTCAAATGTTGATTTGTGGTATCAAATATCTAAATTAAATTAATTTTAAGTTATTCAAAAGTTTTTATTTTTGTTTTATTTTTATTTTATTAAGGATATTTTTTATTTTATTATAAATAATTAGGTTCTTTTTGGAGTGGAAAGTTTCTTCATTTAGATCTATAAGTATTGTAATAAGATTTTTATTAGATCGGATGTCTGTAATATTTATAATCCTACTTCCTACTAATATTATAAATGTGAAAGTTTGTGGGTTTGGATGTTTGGATGTTTGTTCCTCAATCACGCAAAAACTACTAAACTGATTTGGTTGAAATTTGGCACACAGATAGTAGATAGCCTGGATTAAAACATAAAATACTTTTTATCCCGATATTCCCACGGGAACGGGAACCACGCGGGTGAAACCGCGGGCGGCCGCTAGTTGTTTTATAAATTTCTTTTGCAGTAATCTATTATAGAAAGTATATGAGATCTGAGTTAAATTTAAATCATTTTATATTATTAGTATTATTATTTGTATTTTCAATAATTTTAATAATTATTATTATTAATCATAATAATATTAGACTTTTATTAAGTTTGACCGTTGACCGAATATAAGATCATATTTATTCTATTTTCGGCCACCCTTTCAAAAACGGCCGAATTTAGATTTTTGACTTGTTTTTAGGGTTCCGTACCCAAAGGGTAAAAACGGGACCCTATTACTAAGACTCCGCTGTGCGTCTGTCTGTCTGTCTGTCACCAGGCTGTATCTCATGAACCGTGATAGCTATACAGTTGAAATTTTCACAGATGATGTATTTCTGTTGCCGCTATAACAACAAATACTATAAACAGAATAAAATAAATATTTGAGGGGGGCTCCCATACAACAAACCTGAGTTTCTTGCCGTTTTCTGCTCGATATTAATAACGACAACAGATAGACAGTTGAAATTTTCACAAATGATGTATTTCTGTTGCCGCTTTAACAACAAATACTGAAAACAGAATAAAATAAATATTTAAGGGGGGCTCCTATACAACAAACGTGATATTTTGCCATTTTATGGTACGGAACCCTTCGTGGGCGAGTCCGACTTGCACTTGGCCGGTTTTTTTAAAATAAATTTTGGACAAGCTTTTATTAATTAACTAATAAAAATATATGAAAAAATATCACTTCAAATCATTCTTTGGTTAAGGTTTTATCACATAAATGCCAATGGATTGAGAAATCAGTAAGTATTTAAATAGTAAAAGTATTTAAAATTTTATTTCCCAGAAATTGCTCGTAACTAGAATTTGACACCAAAATGGTAGCGGCATCTACCGTACCGCTGCACATAAAGTTAAAGCAACACGGTTACAACAAGATTCAACCACCATGTTACTAGATGGCGCTAGTGTCGAATGAACACAAAGATTAGTAAGGAATAACACCTCGTAGTATGGAGAATATATGGAGAAACCTACATCTCCCTGACGGAGTTTTCTCAGCGACGCAGCATATATACAACTGCCAACCATCATCGGTTGGACCGCGGTCCCCGGGCTAATACCACCCAGCCCGGAGGAAGATCTTCCACTTTGGCCTTCCTATCAGTGGCTAACCTCTCTCCATACTACCATACCTAAATTCCTACACTGGTGACCCCTGACGGAGCACATCTAGCACCTTCAGCAACGCAGCGCAGCCATCACTCCTCATACCTTATCCAGCATCCGCAGCAGTCACACCGCAAGCAGAAGCACAGCAGCCAGCACCAGCCCTCAAGGTTCCATCGCAGCATCATTGACGACGCTTCCTGGACCTTCGGCAATTCTCGACGGCACTATCCCGACCTGGTCTTCGCAGCCCACGACTGGAGCATCACTGGGCCCTTACTCCGGCGTGGCAGCTCTGCGCATCTCACCAGCAGCTCGGACCTACCGTCACCTTCCACTGTCCCGACTCACCGTGGACAGGTCCCGACTTACCGTGGACACGGATTCTACCTGCAGCACTGGCGGACGCGCCTTCACCCCGCAACGTCTCGACTTACCGTAGACTGTCTTGACTCACCGCCGACTGGGGCATCTCCTGCAGCACTCTACTCTGGCACTTGCATAGCTCTGACGCACTGACAGCTGAGCTTGGACAATCCTTGGACTATCGACCTCCGGTCACAGGGGGGGAGTGATGTAGCGGCATCTACCGTACCGCCGCACATAGCAACACGGTTACAACAAGATTCAACCACCATGTTACTAGATGGCGCTAGTGTCGAATGAACACAAAAATTAGTAAGGAATAACACCCCGTAGTATGGAGAATATATGGAGAAACCTACATCTCGCTGACGGAGTTTTCTCAGCGACGCAGCATATATACAACTACCAACCATCATCGGTTGGACCGCGGTCCCCGGGCTAATACCACCCAGCCCGGAACCTGGTGGCTAACCTCCTTACCATACTACGTTACCTACATCTCCTACAGTACAATGCGTGGCACAACGACGTAGGTCACTGGTCAGATCGTTACTGAGTGCAAACCATATGACTGCTTACTGCCATTTTTACAATTCTTTATATATACATATAATAAATTTGTAGAAAGTTGAGTCTGTACAAAGGAAATATTTTGAAAAAAAGTGATTGGAGTGTTTAATAAATACTAGTAGAACCCATTTATAACATTTTTTTGAATTTTTGTCTGTTTGTCTGTATGTTGGTGCGCTAAAAATGTAAAAAGCGCTAACTTAATACTAAATAATGTTTACATACAAATATATGGTGTATCTTGCAAAATAATGAAATCTTTAATTTCATCGCAATGGGGTTGGCAACACTAAGCTAATTGTAGATGTCGCTGCGTACACTTGTTTCTAAGGCAGTAGACGTTCAGAACAAAATGTATGGGAAAATAGGTATTTATTTTGTGATATTTTTTTACCGAAAAAGACCCATTCACCCAAAATGGATATAAAAGACTATTCTTCAATGCAAATGCCGGAATTAATAGCAAAATTAAGACGTTTTTATTCTTACAGAATTTATAATTTTTTTCTATATCCAGATTTTTCGGAAATTTGTAAGTGCCAACATTTTTAAAGCCAATTAAACAGAATTTAATAATTTTAAAGCTAAAAAAACACGTTTTTTTAAATAAAAGTCCTTTGTTTTCATAGCTCTCGTGGAACAAGCGTACGCAGCGCCACTTTGACAGTTGCCTTCCCCATTGGTTCACTGAATTAAAAGTTCAACTAATTTAAAATTTACGATGAATTTTTGTTGTAATAATATCTTCGGGAATTATACTGTTAGAAAAACCGACCAGCTGGTGTATCCACATCTGGCACAGAATAATGGTCAATGGCTAAAAGTAAACAAAAACGTGTCGAGTTTTGGGTCTATTGTAATTTCTCAGAAACAAAATGCACGTGCATGCAGTAAAATCAAAGCCCGCTTTCTATTATATTATTTTCTACTAGCTTCCGCCCGCGACTTCGTTCACAAGGACATTCGAGAAAATCCTTAGGGAACCTTTAACCAGGATGAAAGTATTCTATGTTTTAACGTCCTGCCTCGCTAGGCAGCGCGCTTGGTGTGAACGTACCTCACGCATGGCAGGCCTCGGGTGAGCGTGAGTGCGATGTCGAGCGCGAGGCCTGCCACAACGCAAGCGGCAAACGCACTGCCTTGCGAGGTTCGTCCACACCAAGCGTACTGCGTAGCGAAGCAGGACGTTAAAACATAGAATACTTTCATCCTGGTTAAAGGTTCCCTAAGGATTTTCTCAAACGTCTCCTCTACAAGTCGCATTTCTCAACCGATTCTCGTGAAATTTTGTAACCAGATTTAAAAAATATATATAATTTTATCGTCAAGCCAGTTTTTGATTTTTTTTCAAAATGGCCGAGATATGTAAAAAAAAAACGTATTTCAGCCCTGTTTTTCGGCGCGGTTTGTTCTCCTTTACAGATCACATTTCTCAACCGATTCTCATGAAATTTTGTGAGCAGGTTTGAAAATTAAGTAGACTTTTTTTGTCAGGCCAGTTTTTTGAAATATTGGATACAGTTCGAAAAACTGGTCCTAAAAAATAAATAATTCACACATTTCGAAAATACAAAATTAGAAGCGCCATTTAGCTGCGAATATACCAAATACTTAATATACCAAACAGCATGAACCCCACTATATGCTTGAAAACCTCGTGGCGAGAGGGCGACATCTATATTTTTTTAACAATTTACTTTTCAATGCAAGGTCTACAGCTCACTTAGTCACTAGTTTATCTTAAACTAAATAACTAATGTAAGGTAATTTCAATAAAAGGTTTTTATATTACTTTGTTAGGTACCTTCTCTTACCCTTAACTGCCCTAACAACGGCTTACCTCAATTACTTGTTTATCTTAAACTAAATAACTAATGTAAGGTAATTTCAATAAAAGGTTTTTATATTACTTTGTTAGGTACCTTCTCTTACCCTTAACTGCCCTAACAACGGCTTACCTCAATTACTTGTTTTTAGGGTATCTCAAAAGGAAAAACAAATACCTACTCTTATCTTAGGATCACTTCGTTGTCATGGTCAATTACTTCCTTAAAAGGCCAGGTCCCTATTTCACAGACGTGACAATTGTAAGTGACAATGACAATTTGGTGTCCATGGCGTCAGCTAATTTGAATTTAGAAAATATACTGACCCAACTACATACACACAGATACCACAACGAACATCAAATTGTCATTCTAATTTACAATTGTCCTGTCTGTGAAATAGGGGCCAGGTATTGGGCAAGTCACCCTACTCAGTACTCGCGTCGAGTCCGAAAAGTCCGAGTTGCACTTGATGGGTTTTTTCATCTAAAAATAATTTCGAAAATTCGTTTTTTTTTCCTATAGATTACGTCAACGAAAGATGAGATTGAAATGGTGGCGCTACTTTCCCTGTTTAAGGCGCAAAATTAGTTCCATTTCCAATCGAGTCTCATCTTTCGTTGACCAAACTCAACGTAAATAAACCTTTTTTTTTTGTTTATTTACAATAGGTAATTATATCTTGTAGCGAAAATGATGCCACTTTGAGTAACCCTGATTTTGTTCCGATAGATCATCGAAACAATTTTTTGATCACTTATACAAATGTTGAAAAGTTACCGAAATAATCGTAATATTCGTAACCTTTTGTACCGGCTCGCGTCACTGTGCGCCACGCGCCGCCGCGCGCCGATTACCTACCTTACGCGCGTCCGTCCGTCCGTGCACACTACCCACAGTTGATATTTATTTTCGTACATTTCTAGAAATCCTTTGGGAATAATTGGGAAATTACTTAATTTTAAAAAGTTAATACTTATTTAATATTTAACTTTTACGACTGTAGAATTAATGCTTCCTACATAAAAATTAATAAAACGCAATAAAAAAAACTATAATAGTTACTTGAGTGAAAACTTTTGCTATTAATGTAGTAATTATAGGGAATGTTATGCTACAAAATCACTTATTTTATAATATTTGTTTCTGAGTTAGGATTTTTTATTTTTTATTGGCCTTTATGAAAAAATCCTCGGAAATGTAAGTGGTGATTTTTAAGGTTTAGTTTCTAATGGTTTTAAGAAATTCATTAAGAAAATTCCCTTCATGTACGATTTAATCTCGATGTTATAAAATAAAAACAGTCTTTAAACCACCTTTGTAAAAAAAACAACCTAGATATTTTGGGGAAAACTTGAAATTTATCATTGAAAAGTTTATTTTAATCATGTTTCCAAAAATCACCTTTGTAGGATACAATGTGATTTTCTCGAACAAAGTATTTTTCATTGCCCGGAGACTCGTGACACGCCGTGCGCCATCGTGTCATCGTCGCTCGTAGATACAGCGCCTGCCATGCTCGCTCACCACTCTATATTACGCTCCGCCTTGCTGATATTTTCGTAAATTTCGAGAAATCCTCTACTTAGAAATGAGGGATTACTTAATTTTAAGATGTTATTAATTATTACACTATATATTATTGAACTTTTACGACTGTAGAATTTATGCTTCATATTTAAAAATGAATAAAACGCATTTAAAAAAAAACTATAATAGTCACCTGAGTGAAAATTTTGTTTTTAGTATAGTTAATTATAAGAAACTTTATACTGCAAAATCACTGATTTTTTAATATTTGTTTCTGAGTTATGATTTTTTTTTATTTATTAGCCTTTTTTGCAAATTCCTCTGAAATGTAAGTGGTGATTTTTGAGGTTTCATTTCTAATGGTTTTAAGAAATTCATAAAGGAAATTCCCTTTGTGTACGATTTAATCTCGATGTTTTAAGACAAAAACAATATTTAAACCACCGTTGTAAAAAAAGCACCCCAGATATTTTGGGAAAAACTTGAAATTTATCATTGACAAACTTATTTTAATCATGTTTCCAAAAATCACCTCTGTAGGATTTATTGTGATTTTTTCTAACAAAGTATTTTTCATTGCCCGGAGTATTTGGACAATTTCCAATGTCCACGAAGATAAATATTTGTAGGCAGGCACCAATTAGTAAATTGGGTCACACTTTTTGCGTAAACAAATTATGTAGTTTGATGTGTCTTACTTCTAAGGTCTGGGAGTAATCTTGTTGTCATCTGTTCAGAAATAATCACGTATCTATCTCACTCACCCATGGACCAGAAAAACCCCTTAAAAACCCCTTCCGTGCGTTTGGGTTTTTAGTATTTACAGAATGAATATTAATAAAAATATATGAAAATAGATTCTTTGATAGGGAAACCCTATTCGATATGCAAACACAACAATCATAACGTCATAAGAATACGAGGTATCGTAGATCAAAATCGAAACTCACCATAACTAGAATGAGCTTAACTGGTAGTTCAATTGCCTTTCGATTTCTAAAAAAGGTGTGTCTAATAAGAACCCCATCAAAGGTATTTTCGTAGTGATTATATGCTCAGAGTGGATATCCCATTCAAGACATGACAAACGTGTGACGGAAGCAACTCAACTGGATAATGAGTGCCGTTTAGAGCAGGGTCTGTTACATCTCTGTCTTGACAAACTAAACGTCTACTGCAGTTGGGAGATCCTCAATAAGAAACCCAGTTTATAAAGGAAATTGAGATATTGACCCAACGAGTAGTTGTCTCACAAAGGAAAGATGAAATACAAGTGATGAAGGCAGCATAGAGTTTGGTCAACGAAAGATGAGATTGAAATGGCGGCGCCACTTTCCCTGTTACATTAACGTTTAGAGGTTAAGTTATTGGAAATTGAACCTTAAAATAAGGCGCAAAATTCGTTATTTCCAACCGTGTCTCATCTTTCGTTAACCAAACTCTATGTAACGAGATGGCTGATTGGTCATACTTAGCTCCAAATAAGTACTAGCAAAGCAAACCAAAGAAAATGATAAGATTACTGAAGATGTGGCGTTATGGATGAACGTATACGCTCAGCAAATAAAAAGGGAAGACGGAGTCTTCCAAGCAAGGGACTGAAGCCAATTTTTTCATGCATTAGTGTGTGAGCCGGTGTTGCCATAGTAATTCATATTACCCCAATGTTATAAAAATAACGCGTTATGAAATAATAACGTTATTTATCACATATCAGAATCAAAACAAAAAACTGCCTGGATTCAAGAGATCATAATACGGTCCCAAGGGGGGTATTACAAGCTCTTAAAACTTGTCAGTTTTCTGAATGGCTATCAAAGCGTCTCTTTTATTTATTACTGATGAAAGAGACGCAGACTATGATAGGCATTCAGCTATTCTGACTCGGGTGTGAGGCGACGGCTACACGCCTGGTACTGTGATCCATCAGTATTTAATCAGGGGCCTATTTCATAAAAGATTAGTGAATTTACTATAATAATTTACCACAGTTATTATTGGGGTAGAATTATGTTTCTTATTAATTATAAAACATAATTCTATCCCAATAAACTATTACTATGGTAAATTACTTTACTTTTTTATTCTTTTATTAAATAGATCCCTGATAAATAATACTGATGGATCACAGTATTTACCACACGTGTAGCCGTCGCCTAATGATAGATATAAAAAGTGAGCTTCTCAAAGCCCTGCATGCAGGGCTGTGAGTAGCTCGCTTTAAAAGTAGTGGCGGAATTAGGAAGGAAATAGGAAAAATGTAAAAAATAAAACTAACGAATACTAAAGTTTCGTGTATTTAAGGCAAGATGTTTGTTCTGACATGTTAGGCATCCATTACACGGTAGGTTTTGCTGTCAGTTTAACCACAGTCACGGGCTGTGACTGATGATTAACCTACCGTGTAATGTAGTGACTGATGGTTGCATGATGTGATTTGTTCTTTCCATCAGTCAATCAGTCAAACTCATAACATTCTTCCTTCAATATGTATGTATAGTACCCTACCTAAATTAATTTAAATTGGGAGATATTTTCGTAAAACCACTTATTTTACCTTTGTTAGGAATACCTATTTTTTTCACTTAATCCTTTAAGCCCGGAAAATGAGACACAATATTCCATTTCCATCAGGGATTGCAGGATTAAAATAACTATTTTAAGTGACGTAGGTTTTTTCAAAGTTTTAAATGTTGCTTTTCATATTAATTTTTTTAAAGAAATCATACTTTATCTAGTTTAAAAAAAAACCCGCCTGCATAAAAAGACAAGTCTACTGAAAAGATGGAAACAAGATAAATATTAAAGGCAACATAATAACATGCTGTCAGAGGCATGCATAAAGAAAGTGACATTATGAATTATTTGAATTATATACCTCCGACTGCATGTTATTATGTTACCTTTAATATTTAGTCTTGTTTCCATCTTTTCAGTTGACTTGTCTTTTTATTGTCTTTTCTGCGGCAGGCAGGGGTTTTTTAATTATATAATTTATTTTTTTATTTATATCTTTTTAGTTATCATATATTACGGTCATGATATACCTTTTCGAAATCTTCATAATAAGCCCTTTAATTTGATACCCATATAGCAGTATTCTAAAAAAAAATTTTTTTCCACTACGTATAATAGCACCGTATAGCCGCCATGTTGGTTTTTTAGAACGCCACCTTCTTAACAGGCGCGGTCCCAGGGGGGGGGTCACAGGGGACATGACCACCCCCAAAATCGTACATGTCACATAGAAAAAGCTTCTAAAACTTACAAAAAAAATGGTATTATTATTAGTGACCCCCCCCAAAATTTCGGGCTGCGACCGCGCCTGCTTCTTAAGAAGTTTTTTAGAACGCCATCTTCTTCAGAACAATTGGGCTGACAAGACGAATCTAACGATATCTTAATCGTAGAAATCCGTTCAGTCGTTTAAAAGATATGAGGTACTAAAGAATATTACATACATACAAGATAGAAGATACGCGCGAAAAACATAACCCTCTTGCAGTCAGGTAAAAACAGCATCTAAATCGGTCAAACCGTTATGGAGATAAATGAAAACATGATGCTGCAGCACTCCCTAGCGGCTAAATACTACAACACTTATTTAAGAAGCATCGCCAAAAACCATTACAGAAAGCCGTAGCGAAATCGGTTTAGTAATTTTTGAAAAACGACAAAAACTGCATTGAATTCGGCCCAGAAGGTAGTTTCCGAAGAAAATGGTAACAGACATAGACAAACAAACAAACAACCTCTGAGGCGACTGCTACACGCGTGGTAAATACTGAGATCATCAGTATTTAATCAGAGGTCTATTTCATAAAAGTATGAAAAAGTACAGTAATTTACCATTGTAGTAGTTTATTGGGGTAGAGATTATGTTTTATAATTATTAAGAAACAGTTCGACCCCAATAACAACAATGGTAAATTGTAATAGTAAAGTTACTAATATTTTATGAAATAGGCCCCTAATTAAATACTGATGGATCACAGTATTCTAACCCCAAACGCATATACCACCTCCATTCCGTTCTGTCCGTCGTGGGTAAAAACAGTCCAGAAACAGAAATAATTAACGCGTTATTTTTAACAAGAAACAAATAACGTTACGTTACTTTCCATGTTACCCAATAACAGGTTTAAAAAAGAACGTTTGGCATGGCAACACTTGTGTTGACGTTTTGTGTTTCAAGTAATACCTTGATGTTTATTTTGAATTAGTGAAAATATTAGTTTCCAATTTTACTTTCGTGTGAAATGTGACTCCATCCTTCTTTTTATGTGTCGAAAATTGGTTTTTACACCTTTTCACTACACAATTCGGCATTTTCTTTGGTGAAATTCATAATTTATTAGTACGTCCTGGTACGTCCGCTTCGCACGCTGGCTGTTAAGAAAAGGCGTAGTTTCGTTACATGTGTGTGCGTGTAACTGTGTGTGTACACGCCAAGGCGTAGTTTTATTGGCTTCACTGCATTGTTCAGAGGACTACGTCTTCCCTTTTTTATTTAGTCTGAGCGTATACGTAGATTCCTTTGTCTTCCCACTACTGGGGAATTAAAAAAAATATTTAAATAAAAGGATACTAAGTAAAAATCCCTAGTTCAAAGGATGACAACAAAGTGTCGTCGACCTCAATTCAACGAGTGCATTGTCATTGCGCATGCGCATACCAATTAAGCATTTACGTCTGTCATGGGAAATGTCTAAGCGCATAATCTCCTGTCATCTAGGGCTGCCTACAAAGGAGCAATTTTTTAGAACAGCTGCTCGATACATCAAGAGCGATACTCGTTAGTTATTCAATCTGTACTGTAGCTATACTGCTTGCTTTGCAAGAGGCAACACTTGCGCCAAAAATCCGAATCTTAGTAAGACTATGTTTGTTAGCGATATGTTTGGATGGATAAGCATCTGAGCATAATCTTTCTTTCCAACTCGTTGATGCTTTCACACTGGCTTATGTACTCTTCCCGTTATTTAGTCTTCATAGTACACAGCGAACTAAAATCTATAGAACAAGCATTGCGCTCAAAAAATGGCACCACACGAAAAAGTACAACTAAGTGGATGGACCTAAAAATGCTGGCATTTAATTGTGCAGCACATAGAGTCTAAACACTGGTTGCTTATTAGCGACCATAATTAGTTTACTCATAGATATTTATTTTCATACTTAAACAAAAAAATATGATACGTTATTTCTGCATTTTTTTACTGCCTTCTTTGCGTCTTTTACACCATTTGACTACACAGGACGTCATTTCTAATAAACTTTCTCTTTTTCTCTTTTCTCTACAATACAAACTGCAATTATTGTAAAGAACGCTAACGTCAGTCACCGGCACCTTGATTATCTAAAAAGAAACTATTTAGCGACCGGTTTCATTCCACATACATTGCTACTTTTCTTTGGTATGTTTTTTTTTAATCCAAAAAGAAGTAGCAATGGATCACTATCATCTATGAACTGCAACCGGTCGCTAGGTGGTTTCTAATTAGATAATCAGCCCGCGGGTGTGTGGCTGGCCCGTCTAAAGCTGAGCGGGTTGTTCTTTTTCGGCCCCGTGTTGCCATTTTTTAAGCAATATTTGTTTGCAATTACACTTCCATAGATTTTAGTTCGCTGATAGTACAATAATATTTTGTAGAACGAAGCAGCCCTGTAATCATTGGCAATTAAAAGGATTATTAATTCGCCTGCATCGTTAATTAAGATGTCGTCTATGTTATATTAACGCTCGCTATTTAAAATACTGCATCTAATAATAATTTTCTAGCTTATTAATAAAAAAGAAAGATTTCTTATAACAAATGCTAAAAACAAAGTTTTTATTAAGAAAGATGAATGGCAAGATTATATTTTAGTTAAAATAGTTTGCTCTATATATGCCACAGACAACTTTGGATCAGCTGTGTTGTGGATATAAATAGAATACAGTAATGGAGGCCAAAGTTCGGCCTTCTGGCGGGTCACAAATCAACTGGTCACAAACAGATCTGAGTCAGATATAAAATATAGAGGATAGAGGTAAATGCATTGAAAATACTATAATAATATACCATTAAGGAGTAAGAAGAGGATGGAAATAAATGAGAAGATGACGGGTGACAGGAAAGAATGCAAAATAAGTAGGGTAGGTACCATAAAGTTAATATACCTGAAACTTTATACTGGGATAAGGCAGAGAAATTACGACAGATGAAAATATACAAAATTTCTTCATCTTAGACCCAAAAATAGTGCTTTTAAGAGATACCTGATGAACTGCAGATTCTTTTAAATTCTAGTATTATATAAATACAATAGGGAATTACACCATTTTTTGAAAACTGTTTTAAATTAATCCTGAGGTCGAAATAAGCCAGCAGAATTTTTAATTTAATTTTATAAAACCATTAAATGCCCTAAAACACGTTTTTAATTTATGATTTTGAATTTTCGCGCGGAAACACTAGCCGCCATGCTGTTTAGGCTCGTGACGTCACTCCGTTAGTAAACAAACAATAGTGCGAAAGACCACGTATAAAGTAACAAGAATTAATGAGTTATAAAATGTAAATCTTTGGTGTCTTGTGCCTGAATCCAATAATACAAGTGTAAAAACGCCACAAAATTGTGGATTCAAGTGCCAAGTGATAATAAAATGAGAAACACTAAACTGGCAAGAGAGATAATAGTATCCAAAATCATTGTCCCCAAAAACTAGACTAGAATGTATTTCTGTGAAGACCACTTTGATGTAAGTACCTATGCGCTAGAAATGGTAAATTAACTATGGAATAAACAAAATAAAACTTCATGTTAGTATTACAAAACAATCGTCATATTTTGTGACCTATGTATTTATAGGTTATGTTTTGCTATATTGTGATTTGAAAATTTCATAAATACTTATTATATTCTATATTTTAGCTAAAAAAAATGATGTGAAGAATTATACACAGTATAAGGTAGTGGGTTCTGCTTAACTCAGATGAAACCAAACTGCGTACCATCCAGATTTGATTGCCAAGCTATAGGAAACACAAGTCCACAGAGTCCACTCCAAGTGAACATCCGCATGCCTTTATTGAAAGGCAAAGAATGTCTACAATACAATTAAGGAGATTGAAGAGACCATACAAAATGAAAATTATGGTAAATCAAAGTACCATCTTGTAATCAAGGTAATTTATTTTTAGTATTTTATGCAGTTGTAATAAATTATTAACATTATCACTAGGCTAGGACAGATATTATACTAATCATATTGTACTATTATTTCTAGGTTTTTTGACACCTGAAATTAAGAAGCGTGATGATAGAGCGGTCCAAGTACTACAAATCTGAAGTGCGGCAGGCGGCAGACGAAACAAATAGCCAGTTTTGTAGAGGGTCATTCAAATATTGAGAGAGTTTGCCATGTTTTAAAGATGCGTTCAGTGATCTGGTGACTTATTTTAAGTAGAAATTGTGTTTCTTTTTGTTGATATTTTTAAATGTGTGTGTGTACGCCTGCAAAGTTAGAAACTAGCGATACCTCTATTTGTAATTAACAAGATCCGTTTTTGTACCTTGTTTCTATGCACAATAAAGCACTTACTTACTCACCTGCCTCACTCGGCCTAGACCAACTAATTACACACACATTATAGTCAAAATATCAAAACATTGATTTTGTAAAATGTAGTTATGTATTATTAATATAGCGGTCAAATAAATATATCAAATATTATGTACAGTTTTTTTTTATTTCCATTGCGCACGCACTGTATAAAAGATGATGTTGGTGAATACATAGCTGAGTTGATTTAAAGAATGTAATAGATGTGTATTTATCTCATGTGCATGAGTGCAAAATATGTGAAAAAGTACCTACATAATATGCACTATCTATACTATACATAAGGTAGGGTACAGCCTACTGTATCCTAATACTCCGAAGCAAAACTCATTTCTTTGATCTGTGGTAGGATAGGAGTGGAGTAGGTAGGCTTAAATTATAAAAAAACAGTTATTTTTATAACATGAAAAGTGTATTTTCAGTAGTTTACAAACTTTAAAGTTGGAAAAATAGTCCTGAGCTTTTTTTTCACTAGACGGACACTTAATTTCAAAAGTAGGGTTGTTATTAATTTGTAAATGTTAATGCCTCAGAAATAATATATAGACTGCATTTTTCTATCTTCATTCCATTTTCTTTTCTACTGTTTTCCTGACTTCCTCCAGTTTCTTACCTCTTGATATTGCTGAAGTTCCTGGAATTTTTGCACAAAAATCATAGCGACCCTCTGGTCGCATCTGGTACCATTCACTGTTTTGCACTGGCTCACTAGCATTTCGAGGCTGTGATTCTGCCATAATTTTAGTTAATGCCACAAACAAAAGCCACTTTTATTGTTGATCTCTAGTTTTAATTTCTAGGAATGATATGGTTTTTTTATTGAAAAGATGGGAGATCTTACTTATAAAACATCAGTCTTCATCATTATTTTATTTTATTTAATTATGAGGTGATACAGCCCTAAAGTTGACTTTCTCCGTCCTCCCAGGAGCTGATAACAAAAAAAAATAGGTTATGTTAGATTGTTATAGATAACACAGGGAATCATCGTGTTGTATTGTTATTGTGCTTATTGTTAGACAAAACTTGATATATGCTAAGTACTTACATTGCTGTTTTAACATTTCTCAACTCTGCAGAACAGAAATCGGGATTGGATTGGACGCAAAAAATTTCGCCACCATGAATGAATGTATTTATCCTTGGTAGATTTGTACTTTCTGCTTTAACAAAACTGTATTTCATGATGCTATTTAATAAAATAAAGGATAATAGTCCACAGATGTAGTAATCACTTATAAGATTTCAAAATAAATCGATGAAAATCTGATTTGTTTATTTATCACAATCGCAGAGAGAAGAGAGCTGTCATGTTTGTTTACTATCGGAGTGACGTCACATCGTAATCCAATATGGCGAAGGGCGTTTTTAACATTTGATGAATAGATTAAAAAAGACGATTTTTAAAATTGAATTATAAATTTTATATTGCATTTTTATGAATAAATATCGACGTTTCTCGTTTACTATTTATGAAATCTATCTTAAATATGCATTTTTATACTTTATCTTACATGGTGTAAAATAGCCTATTGAATAATTTTTCAATTAAAATAAATATCTTAATATAAAAATAGCATTGTGAATGCCTAAAATCTAAACATTCAAATTTATACTTAGCTATTTAATCGATTGTCTGACATCTGTAAAGATGTTGCATTCGAATGTTGAAGGTAATTCTTCACATTGATGAAATAACGCTGGTTAAGTGCGCTGTACACATTGGCCCAACGCGTTGGCCCAGCGCGTTGGGCCAACGTGTAAAGACCTACTTGGCGGTATGTTGGGAGTTGGCGCGAGCGTTGGCCGGCGAACCGAGTATTGTCGGTTTTTCGTGCACACATCAAAGGATCTTGGCGCGCGCGTTGGCGCAGCGTTCACACGTTGGCGCCTTTTTAACCGACTTTAAAAAAGGAGAAGGGTCTGAATTCATCAGAATCTTTGTTTTTATGTATGTTACTCGAAGACGGCTGGATCGATTTGAAAAATTCTTTTTTTGGTTGAAAGCGTATACTTCCAAGTTAGTCCCATTGTTATAAGGTCAGTGTCTGATGATGGGATATTAGAGATATCAAGAGAACTCTTCAAATATTATAGGGGCACCTATAGCGATTTTGGTATTTTCTTCAGTAGCTTGTGCATTTGCATATGGAAAATACCATTTTGGTGAATCCGATGATCATCTATGGTCTTCATCATCAGTTTGATGATGAAGACCATAGATGGTCATCGGATTTATTCAATACTACCTACGTGTTTCACTAGTGCGATACGATTAAGTAGGTACTTGAATTTGGTTGCTAGGCTTTTTATGTTCGTTATAACATAATACATATTAAGGTGAACTGGAGCTGATAGTAAGGAGAACTCCTCAACAACTAAAGCCCCTGCGTCGGCAAAACAGTATTTTATAAAAGGTGATAATCCGTTGATATAAGGCTATTGTAACTTAAATAATATCGTCACTAAATAGACCTACTACAAAAAAGCTTATAAAAATACAAAACCCCCTTCAAAAACCTTAAAAATAACCAAACAAAAACAGCTTCGAAAATAAACGGCTCTAAAAAGCAAGAAATGAAATATTCAAATCTGCATAATAACTAACTCGAAAGTTTGTACGCATATCTAATATTAAACAATGTATTATGAAGTCGGGTGGAGTTTTAAATACTGAAATGAACAAATAATATGGAATCCAAAGTATAATATGCTTTGGATTCGAAATTATTGCCTTCTATTATTTATTAAACGCACTTCTATAACAAATATAATATTCAATATAAAAACAAAATACGTTACTAAGCTAGATAAATAAAACATATTTAACGTCAAAGATGTTTAGTAAAGTTATAGAAGTGCGTTTAATAAATAAAGAAACCAAAATACCTCAGTATGTTGGAAGAAAAATTTATATTCACGAAAAGTTTCAAAAATTCTATTGACATTTCTGAGCTAGGCTGAACTAAATACATTATATTTTAAAACTGAAAATATTCTTTGAAAATTTGACCGATATATCGATATTTTTATAATTATCGATGTATCGATATATCGACATTTGTTTTCACTTTCGACATCCCTACACCAATGTGTAAACAGCGACATGCCCTGGCCGCGTTGGCCCAACGCGCGCGGCCAGTCGTTGGCCCAACGGTTGGCCCAACGCGCGCGGCCAGGCGTTGGCCCAATGTGTACTTCGGGCTTTACAGCGTGAACGTAAAAAGTACTAGAAAATTTCGCCGCTCTCACTAGCGACTCGGTAGCATAATTTGGTCAGTGCATTGGGCCGGAATGCCAAGGGTGCGGGTTCGAGTCTCGTCTGAGCTGCTACGGGTGAGTCGATTTTTCAAGTATTTTTTCAATTAAAATAATTATCTTAAAATACAATTGACTTAACCTTGATATGATAATTGGAAGTAATTAAACAATTTTAATTACTACATACAAAAAACTGTACTCTGTCGATTGCCATGCTATCCTATTTCACAAACTGAAGCTAGGTACCTACTCTCTCTTAAATTGGAAGCATGTATGTGTTTGTAAGTGCTAAAGTGAGCTATCTCAACTGAGTGGATGATAAAATATGGCTGAAGGCACCTGCCGATGGCGGTCACGGTAAAGGTCTTACCGCGCCTCCATTTCTTTGATTGGATGAGATCAGCAACCCTTTAGGAACGCGATAGCGATGTTACTCTAATAGTTACAGTATTTCTTCCAATTTTTATACTTACTAACGTTGTTTTTTCAGTTTGTTTAAAAAACGTAGATCTATATATATATATACTTAAATAATGTAAATAACCTAGTGCCGCATACATTACTGAATGAGTTCATATAAAAGACTAGCTTTTGCCCGCGACTTCGGGCGACCCGCGACTATGGAACCTTTGGCCGAGATAAAAAGTATCCATGTTTTACCACAGGCTATTCCAAATCCGTTCAACCGGTTTTACGTGATTGAGTAACAAACATCCAAACATTAAACTTTCACATTTATAATACCTATTATTAGTTCCCGTTCTCGTTCTCGTTATCATTCCTGTTCCCTTTCCGGTATTATTTTTCGATAAATTTGAACCCCCGTTTCAGTCCTTTAGGTGTTGAATATTGTCTACCGTGTCGTCTTAGACCCTAAAATAAATGGCATTTTCACAATATACATCCCATAAAACCTCAATATCGACATCCAGATCGATTTGTTTGCTTATTTGTTTTAAGAAGTACCTACCTACTCATACGAAATTTTTAGTCGAAATGTCTACTGAATATTATTTTTCCATACACAATAGGAATCATATTTCACCCCCTTTATTTACCCACTAACCCCCAAGGTGTTGGGAGTTGTGGGTAAATAAACCTAAACATTTTCGGAAATTCACGAAATTTATACGTGTTTTTGCTTCGTTTTTAAAAGTACTCTTAAAAAGTTTCAATTCGGAATGTTTTTTAATAGAAAAAATCCATACAAAATAAGCCCCATTTCATCCCTTTGGAGGTTGAATCGTGGCCATCGTGTTGGACTGCAAAATAAATACCGTTTCAGTAATGAACATCCCAAGAAACGTCAATGACGACATCCAAATCGATATATGAAAAAAAGAATAAGTACTTACTTGTTAATTTTAATTTAAAGTAATGTTTGCATGCTATTGTTAATGGTTGAATAGGTAGGCTCTATTTTTGAATCGCTCGACCGCTGTCGAGCGCTCTTTTCGACTGATTTTCGTTCGACATATGACTCAAAACAATGAGATGTCGAACAAAAATCAGTAGAAACGAGCGCTCGACTGGAGTCGAGCGATTCAAAAATAGGGCCCCAGATCTTTTAAAGACCTCCAGTGAACTCTAATCAAATGCAAATAAATGATATTGTATTTCATTCTATTGTATGGGTTTATTTATTCCATTTACCCCTAAGGGGTTAATTATCGAAAAATCACAAAATATGTGTTTGCTTTTAAAAGTTGTTAGTTTTTAAAAGTACTCCTGCGAAGTTTTACCACGTCGAAATATCTATTTAATATTATTTTTTCATACAAAACATGATCCCATTTTACCACTTTAGGGGTTGAAACATAGCTACTATGTTGGGCTTAAAAATAAATGCCATTTTCGTAATCAACATCCCATAAAACCTCGATAACGACACACCCATATCGGTGTTGGGCTTTTTTTACCCCGTTTACCCCCTAAGAGGTTGAGTTTCGAAAAACCACGAAACACATGTTTGCTT
This sequence comes from Agriphila geniculea, assembly GCA_943789525.1. NCBI lineage: Eukaryota > Metazoa > Arthropoda > Insecta > Lepidoptera > Crambidae > Agriphila > Agriphila geniculea. The sequence continues at coordinate 24,106,910 of OX038875.1, read as the reverse complement.
ATTTGTTTTTAGAAGTACTCCTACGAAGTTTCAAGTTGAAATGTCTATTTAATATTTTTTTTCCATACAAACTTTGTACCCCCATTTCAACCCTTTAGGGGTGGAATTTCCAAAAACCCCTTCTTAGTAGGTGTTTACACTGTATAAAGTATCTATGAACAACATTTCAAGTCTCTAGGTTTAGTGGTTTGGGCTGGGCAATAGTCTGTCAGTCATCCCCTTCACTTTTATATAAGAGAAGATAGATTGACCAATGATGTTGGGATTGACATAAAATGACCACCACCCAGTCCACCCTCCACGGCAAATCCTTTCTAGAGTTGTAGCAAAATCAGCCGTAGTCATAAAGGTCCTAGGTAGATCCTATTTTCGAACGGATCAAAGTTTCTACGTTGACCCGTTCGAAAATCTTTTTTTTTTAATATTACTTACTTACCTAAAGTGTGAGGATTAGTGGCCACCTCACCTCTGGTGTTAGAGTTTATCAAGCCGCCTGTAAGTCTTGTAACTTGGCTTAACGACTGTTATCAGATGACAAAAGCCGGGACCGACGGTTTAACGTGCCATCCGAAATACAGAAGCGCTCAGTTGTAACACAGTTGTAATGCAATTTAACGGTCACCCATCCATCCGACGCCTGACCGGACCGAGCGTTGCTTAACAAACGTGAACGAGTACGATTAGACCACCACTTAGAGCATCGCGGCTAGAAGCGCGTCTTACTCTAAAGACCACCATGAGCGCTTATTTAATTTATTATTAAAAACCGGCCAAGTGCGTGTCGGGCCACGCGCCATAGGGTTCCGTAGTTACCTTATACCATACCATATTTAATACCACCTATAATTTTTCGTCTGTAAAAATAACTTTGTTTTTCACAGTGTTGGTATGAATGACAAAGTTATATTTGCGGTTTTGGAAAATGTGCTATATCTCAAAAATTAATTATTATATCTCGTTCAAACCAATTTTGGTTGAAAGTGTTTATTAAGATCTATAGCATATATTTTTTTTAGATTTTTCACTTTCTTATTTCAAAAGTTAAAGGGGGGGGGGGACACACATTTTACCACTTTGGCGGTGAATATCTTTCAAACGGTTGACTTTGAGAAAAAGTTGTATTAGAAACCTTAATGTCATTTTTAAAGACCTATCTATAGACACTCAACACGTGTTGGTTCGAAGAAAAACATTTTTTTCAGTTTCAGTTCCATGTATGGGGAGCCCCCCCTTAATCTTTTATTTTTCTTATTTTTGTATTAAATTCGTTGAGCGGTTAACAAAATACATCTACCTACCAAGTTTCAACTGTGTAGTCTTAATACTTTCGGAATAAAGTGGCTGTGACATACGGACAGACAGACAGACAGACAGACAGACATGACGAATCTATAAGGGTTCCGTTTTTTGCCATTTAGGCTACGGAACCCTAAAAAAGTAGGTACTTCGATTTTCTTATATTAGCATCAGAAGACAACAAAAAAATTATGGAAGTTGGTGCCTAGGCAGGCCTCCTTCACTCGCTCAAGGTCGCACGATAAGCACCTACCGCTAGCCGTGCCTACGAGGGCACAAGCTAGCAGCGGGCCGCCACACGCCCGCCGCCATAGTCGCGCGGCATCTAAATGCCTGCATAGGTATTGTCTTTTTATAATAGTAACAATGTCGAATCACCATTACTATGCCGTGTACGGATGTCAAAATCAAGAAATCAATAAACAATTGTCGTTTTTCACATTATGATATAGCACAGTTCATTTAATAAAGGAAGACGACCCTAACGTTGCGTCGTCAGAAAAGGTAAGAGCACGCGATAGAAAGAGAGGCAACTTATTAGCGCTGCGCAACCTGAATTGCACTTTATTGTGTTGGAGCAAAAGTTGCTCTTTATTTAAATGACTTTGCGGAATGCTGCTTCTGTACTTGTACAATTAGCTATTCTGTGCTATTAGCTATTCTGTGGCCTAGGTAGGTAGTAAGCAGTTTTTGAAGAATTCTTGTTTCAATATTTTATCTGTAATTTCATACTTTGTTAAGGACCTACCTATCTGAATTCACGAAGCATGAAAGTAATTCTCTACTTATGATATTTTTAATGATCATCGCAATCATTTTTACTGCTTCCATATCCGACCCTTTTAACTCCCACAATTTTATATTCCTGCGCTATTTCTTAGCTCCATTCACAATACAAAAATAGATTAAACATTAAACTAATGCTTGATTCACATTAGTTAGAAGCGAACTAAAATCTATGGAATAAGCATTCTGCTCAAAAAATTGCACCACATGAAAAGTACAACTGAGTGAAAAGTTTAATAATGTAGCACAAAGCGTCTGAACACTGGTTGCTTATTAGCGATCATAATTTTATATTCATAGATATTTTCTATACTTAAACGAAAAAATAAAATACGTTTTGCTGCATCTTTTTACTGCCTTTTTTGCATCTTTTACACCATTTGACAATAAAGGACGTCATTTCTAATAAACTCTCTCTTTTTATCTTTTCTCTACAATACAGACTACAATTTATTAAAAAGAACACTAACGTCAGTCACCGAGTTCGTGGCTGGCCCGACTAAAGCTGAGCGGGTTGTACTTTTTCGGCCCCGTGGTGCCATTTTTTAAGCAATATTTGTTTGCAATTACACTTCCATAGATTTTAGTTCGCTGTTAGTTAGAGACGTTTGACTCATGAGTTTCTGACAAATACCTAATCCTTGAATTTTACAAGTATTCTGTTGAGATTAGTAAACAACAAAAATTGAATTCGTAATGAACAATTATGAGTAATCTGTTATAAGAAACTTATATTTCGGTTTTGAGCAAATTATCCTCTAGACTAGGTAGAAGTAATAGCAAAACATTATAATAATGTATCAAATCAACATCGTTATCAGCCATTTTAATTTCCTCACTGTTGGGGGACGGTGTGGTTCGACCTGCTTTCGAATTTTTTTAGACGCGTTTTTTTTTCTCGATGGATGTTTACTAGGTTGGATTGGAAGATGCGCCGTACAGTACAGTACGAGGCATATATATTATGATATAACTTGAAATCGGGTGGGGATTGCGCGAAACGCGTATTTTGGGTATGCGTAGCGGTGAGGGGCGCGGGGGGCGGGAGAGGGGCTCACAAGAGCACATGCGCGAACTTATCCCCACTCCGTCGAGAAAATTTCAAGATACGTGCCTAGTACTGTACGAGGCAAACATCTTGACACTTTTTCGACGGAATGGGAATAAGTTGGCGCATGTGCACTTGCGACTCTTCTTGCGAGCGACCTATTGGTCGCGGTTGGCACCTCTCCCGGATTTCCGGGAGTCTCCCGGAATCGTGCCTTGAAAATAAAAATCGCCCGTCTCCCGGAATTATTTCAAGAAAATCCAAATTATCCCGGAATTTCGAAGTCGTCAACATTCGAATGGAATGTAGAGTTTTTTCGATTTGTGCACTGCTGGATTTAAGCACAGGCTACATAGGCTGCAGCCTAGGGGCCCGCACCACAAAGGGGCCCGCTACACATCTCCAAATTTTTTGGTATTTTTGAATTACGCGGATGAAACCACAGATTACAAAACGAGTGGATGAAACTTGACTATAAATCGGGCTGCCCGGCCTTTTTTTACTCGTGCATCCTCGACAGGCATGCTCCCATTCCATACAATTATTTTTACGTTTTATATCTCCCGGATTCAAACGGCCATGAGGTGGTAACCCTAGCGACCAATAGCGCGCGCCCCTCCCCCGCCTCCCGTGTACGATGGGCAACAGCGTCGCTTAACCAGTTTGCAATAAAATTCGTGTGCGCGCGTATCGCCCCTGCACGAACTAAACGCATGTGACAGCGGGCGCGGCGTGCAAGCGATTTTAACCTTAGCAGTGGTTAAGCGACGCTGTTGCCCATGGTACCTCACCGCTACGCATACCCAAAATACGCGTTCTGCGCAACCGCACCCGATTTCAAGATATTTGCCGGCTACTGTACGGTACGGGTACGTCACGCTCACGCACCACCAGTCCACCAGACCGGCGCGGGAGGCCTCAAATGTGGTACAGATACCGGAGTCCGGAACCAACTTTGGTAAGAGAAAATTGAGACAAAAGATGCGCCGAATTTAGTGTTTCTACCTGCTGCGCATCTTTTGTCTCATCTTTGTCTTGCCAAGTTATGTGCCGGTCGGTATAGGTACAATGAAATATGTTAAATGAAGGCACATAACCACTAACTATGCAAATCTGCAACAACAGTGGGACGCGACACTTAAAGATAAGTTGTTTTCAAATTGATTCGTCGAAGTGCGAGTTAAGACGGCAAACGGTGCGAGACGACGTCATTGTACGTCGGTCGGTGCATATTGAAATGCTAACTGGCACACAATACTAGCGATCTTGCTTTGATACGATTGAAACATCCTTAGAACACACCTTAAAGGTATACTAAAGCAGCTAAGGTATTGTGAATAAGGTTTAAGATTAAACAACAAGGAAAAAACAATAAAGTTGCTTCATTTTCACCGCAAAATCTTTGCCGAGGAGAGCGAGTAGCCTTAAGTAGGAAACTTCTAAACTTCGAAAACGTTCGAATATAGTTTAAGAAGATTAATTTACCTTAGATTGATTATAGTTGACTATACTATGAATAGCCGATGCTGCTTGCCAATGCCAAGTCATGCACGATCAGGGTTGCCAACCCTACTATATAATATAGTACCTATCCTACTATATTATATTGCGGGCTCGCCTACTATATTTTTTGGAAAAATATATAGTAGGCAAAACTACTATATTTTAAAAAAAAATTAACAAAAGTAGCAAAAAATTATTACTTATGCGTATACTTAATTGCGGTTAAATTTATTATTTAGTCAAATTATGGTTGTTGAAAAAATTATGAAAATGTCAGAAGTATGAAAAATGCAACTATAAATCCTCCACACAGAACGGCAACCTACTATATTTTTTTGGACTTTTTCGCCATATACTATATTTTTACACGTAATAATCTGGAAAATACTATATTTGATGCAAAACAAGTTGAGAACCCTATGCACGATGCATGTGCAGTCAGTCAAGAGATATGATCAGGAGACCCGACACGACTGATGTCTACTTAGATATAGTCTTTGCAGTGTTTTTCGTGCCTAGAATAAAAAAAACTATCACTCAAAAATATTCAACTCCATGGATTTAAAGATAGCCAACACCATTGGTGACTGACCTTTAAGATACGAACTAATAATTTGTTTGACAGAGCAAAGAACATGATTTTTGGGGTTAAACGGCTGAGCCACTGTTTTACAATTCATGATGATTGTAAAGCTGTGGCTTAGTATACTGCCCGGCATAAATATTGGCAAGAGAAAGAAAGGGACAAAAGATGCGCAGTAGCCATAAACACTAAGTTTATGGCTACTGCGCATCTTTTGTCTCTTTCATTTTCTTGCCAATATATATGACGACATCTGTAATCGATTGACGTCATTGTTTTCTACATTCGATTGAGAAAATAAAAGATTCAAATATAAATACTGGGTAACATAATTATCTCGTCCTTTTGTCGTAGAGTGTTCAACTCTTGCCGGTATTTTTAGAAGCTGTTTATGCATGCTTGTATTCCTTGTATTTACATGGGTTAAGGCTCCATGATAGGATAAGTAGACAAATAAGTGCTACTACTATTACTGAATGAGCACTATATTAATCTACTACCTACCCATTTAAGTATTTTTGGGACTGATTACTATGGGAAATTGTAGTATATTTTACGTTGTACGGGCCCTTAAACAATATGGCAGTCGGCGAACTGACTTGTAACTTGTAGGTTACACTTTCAAACGCAAGAAGTTAAAAATACTAGGTAATAAAAAGACATTATATTTTTGTCAAGTTACATTACATACATGCGAAATTTTTAAGTGACAGTTCTACAGGGTGTTTGGCCAAATATGGTAGATAGGGACCATGAAACTGAACAACTTTTACTATGGGACCAACTCTTAAATTGCGAAAAAAAAATCAACTGTTTCATAGGTACATTCACAGATAGTGGGTACATTTAGAGAACGCGTAAACATTTCACACTCTTTGTTTAATCAAAAATGAAAAAAATATTGTATCTTTTGTCATACCTACTTAGTAGCTTTTGACAGATGACCATGGCTCTAAGCCATGGCTTATGCCATGGTAATGTTGTTATTATCATTAATTTTCGACTTTATTTCTATGGATCAATAAAAACTCCTACCTATTAGTTATGTTATTTTAACTATGTTACTTATTTAAATATGAGAATGGTTTTGCTTATGCTTGTCTTATAATGTGCCTTTAGAATAAAATATCATTATTTTACAATGGAAGTACAAAATGGAGAGACTGAATTTCACATCCACGATTCTTTATTCACTTTATTTGCGAAAAAGCTAAATCTTTATCTTTTATGGTAATTGTTTTTATGCAAAGAGGACACTTTCACTTGTTACTTACTTAACATATTTAATAATGCATTAATATGTGCCGGTGCCTGCTCGTTTTCTGCTTTATTTTAGAGAGAGATTTATTTTTAAATTCTGTCATGCAGATAGGTACTCTGTCTTAAGTCGTCTCGTTATATTTATATTTATCTATCAAAGTAAACGGATAATTAGAAACACCAGTCGATTTTATACCGAGATAACTTTGAAGCCTTGGTTCTCCGCCAGGGATTGTTCAAGTTGTGATCTGATGATGGCTATCCAGGGAGTGAATGGAGGAGATTCAGATCGCTATACTCCCCTAACTGATCCAATCAGCATTCTAAGATATATAAAGATATGTTTAAAAAACCGAAATTAGCATAAAAATTTATGGAAATCCTGAGGCTGATCTCTGATCCTTATATCTCTTAGATTAGAATGCTGATCAGATCAGTTGGATGTGTATGGCGATCTGAGTCTCCTTCATTCACTCCCTGGATAGCCATCATCGGATCACAATTTGATCCATCCCTGGCGGAGAACCATGTACCTTGTTTGTATGAAAATTGACTGGCGCTTCTATTTTTCCGTCCACCACATTCCTTTATTTAATAATTAATTTGCCATCTGTCGATGGATTTATTTTGAACTGACAACAAACATAGTTCCTAATGTTCCTATCCTAAACACAGTATTCAACTGCTAATGTTGATGTGTTGGCCTAATTGTTCGCGCAGAATGAATAGCTGTTGACAATTTGACATAACCAGATTGTTTGGGAGTTGTCCTGTCTTTGTGTACGAAATAGATAAAACAAACATAAACAACAACTGAGACAATGCTGAATAAACGGCACTTGATAAATATTTGGGCTAAATTGGCTATTTGGGCTGCCTGAGCTGAGCACCTAACAAAAGAAGCAATGGTAAATGACAAAATATTTCCCACGACGATTGCTGTACTCTCCTCAAATGTCATCTTCAAAAGTTTTAAAAGTAACCAAGGTTTTTACCTTTAAATTACGGCCCCCAAGTTCAGTTCAAAATACCTATGTCAACAAAATTAAATATAGGTCAACGTGTAATACTTGTACTATTATCTATTCGGTGACGTAATGTAACAACGAACTCTTCTTTCCAGAAAGACCTGCAAATCGTGCGGGTGTGACCGCCTCTCCCACTCGGTGTACCACGAGGAACTGGGCTCGGTGCGCGAGCGGCTCGGCCTGCGCGAGACCAAGATCAACCACCACTCCTACGACAGCCCGCCTGGACTCACTGCCAAGCAGGTAGACATTTCCATTAACAGATCATGCGACCGCCTCTCCCACTCGGTGTACCACGAGGAGCTGGGCTCGGCCTGCGCAAGGTCAAGATCAACCACCACTCCTACGACAGCCCGCCCGGACTCACTGCCAAGCAGGTAGACATTTCCATTAACAGATCATGCGACCGCCTCTCCCACTCGGTGTACCACGAGGAGCTGGGCTCGGCCTGCGCGAGGCCAAGATCAACCACCACTCCTACGACAGCCCGCCTGGACTCACTGCCAAGCAGGTAGACATTTCCATTAACAGATCATGCGACCGCCTCTCCCACTCGGTGTACCACGAGGAGCTGGGCTCGGCCTGCGCGAGGCCAAGATCAACCACCACTCCTACGACAGCCCGCCCGGACTCACTGCCAAGCAGGTAGACATTTCCATTAACAGATCATGCGACCGCCTCTCCCACTCGGTGTACCACGAGGAGCTGGGCTCGGCCTGCGCGAGACCAAGATCAACCACCACTCCTACGACAGCCCGCCCGGACTCACTGCTTAGACACTTCCATTAACAAATCGTGCGGGTGCGACCGCCTCTCCCACTCGGTGTACCACGAGGAGCTGGGTACGGTGCGCGAGCGGCTCGGCCTGCGCAAGACCATGATCAACCACCACTCCTACGACAGCCCGCCTGGACTCACTGCCAAGCAGGTAGACACTTCCATTACCTCCTACCTGAAGGTAACACGTCTCTCCTCGATATCAGTAGGTACCCTTAGCTTAACACGAACATTATCGAGAAAAACAAAATTCAAAATTCGATAGAATAATTTTGTATGGGAAACACAGAACGTAAGTACTTGTTGTATGGTCTGTGATGGGAAATTAGTACAGCGCTATCTACCGCCGAAAAGCGAATGAGATTTCCCATAAGTCTGTCTTTTATGCGCGTTTTTTCCTCGATAGCTGTTCTTGCTAAGTAAGGGTACAGAGTACGATTGATACAGCATAAGAAAGTCATGTCTCAATAATTAATAATTATATACGCATTCGGTCGAATCTGAATAAATTATTTTGAACCTAAATAGCGCCTGGCCCAGCGATTGCGGAGGTTAAGCAACGTTAGCAAGGGCCGGTCATGGGATGGGTGACCAAAAATTTATTATCTTGAGCTCCTCCGTGTTTCGGAAGGCACGTTAAGCCGTTGATCCCGCCTGCATTCGCAGTCCTTAACACCCACCAATCCGCATTGGGCCCGCGTGGTGGGTTATGTATGACCCGTCCTCCTTATCCACCCATAAGGAGGGCCTGTGCCCCAGCAGTGGGGACATTAAAATGGCTGATGGACATAAGTAGGTACTACTAGTACTTAATAATTGACTTTTTTTTTCAGACTGAACTTTATTGGCAGTCGTTAGCGGAGCGAGCTCCGAGCGTAGGTGGCGCCACTGGCGCGGCTGCCTGGCGAGCGTGGCGGACTAGGGCCTTAGCTTCGCAGCTTCCGAAGCAGGATCTCTCATTAGCGCACTGCCGACATATCGACGACGTACATCGCAAGCAATTTGAAGATTTCGTCGCTGCCCGAAATGAAATCGCCCTTGACATTGGTGAGTGTAGATGCGCCATCTATTGGCGAGTAGCGTAACTAATAAAGTAAAGTATAAAAAAATAGGTATAAATTTAAGATTTTTGGTTTTGCCATAATTTTTTTGTTTGGGGGAGATAAATTAATGATCAATCACTATGAAAATATTATTATATATGTTAAATCGAAAAATAGTAGGTACCTAACTATATTTTAATTTATTTGCAGGTATTGCTCGACAACACCATGGTTCATCAGTAGATTGTATGGGATGTAATAAACCAATACGAAGTGGAAGTATTGCAATAGAAGCCCCCCGACTTAGCGAAGAGGTAAGCCAAAGCCAGCCCACATAAAATAAAATAATAGACAGCCTAGTGACATCTATTAGAAGCTTACTAAAACTGCTTCGTCAAGCATGATAGTAGTTCTGCTACTTGACAATAGATGGCAGCATTTAGTCCGTGCGTTAGAATATTATATATTCTGTCTTTGTGGTGCATAGCATAATGATTGGGTAGTTTTGAAGTTCTACCTAGAAGTGGTTCCACCTACCTAGTGATTACCTTGGTAACCAGACCGAAAATTGCACCGTACTGTACCCTTAGCACGAACAGCTATCGAAAAAAATAACGCGCGTAAAATCATTCGATAGTGCAATTTTGTATTGGAAATTTGTACAACGCCATCTACCGCCGAATAGCGAAATTAAAATTTCCATAGATAATTCTCTATCGAGTAATTTTACGCGCGTTTTTTTTCTCGATAGCTGTTCGTGCTAAGGGTACTGAATTTTGTCTAACCTGTACCCTTAGCACGAACAACTATCGAGAAAAATAACGCGCGTAAAATCATTCGATAGTGCAATTTTGTATTGGAAATTTGTACAACGCCATCTACCGCCGAATAGCGAAACTAAAATTTCCATAGATAATTCTCTATCGAGTAATTTTACGCGCGTTTTTTTTCTCGATAGTTGTTCGTGCTAAGGGTACTGATATTGTAAAAAAAAATCAATGAAACTTGTCTAGTATTTTTGAAGGTATGAGAAGATGGTTTCTAAAAGTAGGTGTACCTATTCCAAAACTGTTATTAGTGGCCGCTTTTGCTATACTTCTACGAAGGGAATCCGAATGTAATGATGCCTGCAAAAATACTAGACTAATGATAGGTCTTACAAATTCCTTTTAGTTATATAAAATCTTTTCTGTAAAAAAAAAAAAGCTCTGAGTGCACCACTTTCGGTATGGGATGCAAGTTGATCCTTCAAGCCCTGGAAAATGAGACACAATAGATTTTGATAAATAAAATTTCGACATTTTGTTGCAATTTCGTCCCAAAGAGAATTAAAGTCACCTTAATACTTGTCTTATGTGATTCATATATGCCTAGTTGTTTTGTCTAGGCCCCATTCCATCCGTCATGTTTCTCGTGCTCGGAGTGCGGCGAGCTGTTGGTGGAGTTGGCGTACTGCGCGCTGGACGGGCGGCTGCTGTGCGTGCGCCACTACGACGAGCGGCTCAAGCCGCGCTGCCACGCCTGCGACGAGGTACGTGGAAAGGCCTAAGTTCTTTTCTCTGTTTAATATACACGCACGAACAGATATCGGGAAAAAAAACGCGCGTAATCGATAGTGCAATTTTGTATGGGAAATTTGGACAACGCCATCTACCGCCGAATAGCGAAATTAAAATTTCCATAGATAATTCTCTATCGAGTAATTTTACGCGCGTTTTTTTTCTCGATAGCTGTTCGTGCTAAGAAGGGTACCTGATGAAGGTCGCGGTGCGCCGCTGGATGCGCCGATCAAAGCAGGACCGATCGTCGTGGAGATCCTTGGGGGAGGCTTATACCCAGCAATGGGTGCGTGCGGCTGATATGATGAAATCATAAATCATTTATTAACATTCATAATGATACAAATTTACAATGATATTAGCATTTATGCCTAGAGGACATGTTCTACGTCTCAATGCGAGTTCCCAAATGCTTACGTACCTACCTCCTACCTGTATAATTGTTACACAGGTAGGAGACATGAAATAAAACAATTTTTAACGGATACTAGCGCGGTTTTATTGAAAGTACTTTGGTAATTAGTTGGTATTTGGTTTGATTTTTGGTTTTCCCGACGTTTCGGCAACTTTGCAGCTGCCGTGGTCACGGGGGACTGAAGCTGCTCGTGAGCCTACCCTCAAGCGATGAAGTTTTTAAGACAGAAATTAATATTATTATTTTTTTAATTGGTTACATACATACTAAACCTATGCAACGCCACCTGTAAAATATTATCTGTGGCACGCACTATGTGAGCTCTGTGACTCTGTACCCGGAGTTTTTGGCGCCATTTTGTCGATTTGGATTTGGTGACTATTTTAATTATTCGCAAATTGATTAATAGTGGATATTGTGTCTTAAATTGGCGCAGTTTTGTGACAAAAGTGTCTACGCAACTGTATAATATTTGGGATAATGGAAATAGGCGCGATCTTGATTGTGTGAAGCTCAGACTTTTATTGTAGTGGTGGCTACCTCGGCAGAACTTACCGAGTAAACTGTCTCGATACACTTGGTGCCCAATGCACCAAGCAGCATTGGAATGCGATGCACCCTCATTCTAATGGAAACTGAAACCTACCACTGAACTATTCAACACTTGACACTGGCAAAAATTACTCCCTAAAGAGGAGAGTAGAAATAATAAAAAAATAGTAAAAATAAGATGAAGACTCTGTACCCTCTTCTATGTTGATTACCTTGTCTATGGCTCTGTTCCGCATTCGATATTGTTAATTAATTATTACAGAAATAAAGTGTTTACTAAATGATTAATTTTGTTATTTTACATACACAATAGTAGATTATACACCAAGGGGATAAAGCACTGTTTTATGTCACGGGCGCTACATTGAATCCTGAACGTAACGAAGGACTCCAAATTTAACTCCCGAGCGCAGCGAGGGTGTTATAAGTTAATTCCCGAGCAAAGCGAGGGAATTAAGATTGAGTCCTGAGTGCAGTGAGGGATTCAAGCGCCCAAGAAAAAAACAGTTTTATCCCGGTGGTGTATACTCTACTTTTCTCACTTTATGCGAGACAATAAAAAACCAGGCTTAGAAGATAGTTAGAATCTTCTAAAGCTAGTAGTACTACTAGCTATGGCTATAGCAACTTCTTTCAGCTGGCGTGGCAAGATTTGACAAACAAATGAAGTTCGTCTCAGTGCGAATCTAGTGGGCCACAGCCTCGGTCTTCGAAAATCGAGTTGGCCGCGCCCGCTGAGGACACATTCTGTTTAGTGAAATAAGACTTTATGGACATAGCAATAAGAATTATGAAAGTGAAAATCATATTATTGACCAGCGGGTTATAATAGAACATTATAACCCGGCTAAAGCCCAGAGATATAATGTCTTGCTTTCGGTAAGGTTTACATGATATATAATTCGGCATTGTCGAGCATGTGGTGTGAAAAAATAATTCATGATGCTGTTTATTACTAAATGATACTGTCTAATAAAATTATTAAATTACTGAACTACAACAATTATTTTTGATGACGGTTATCATTTAACCAATAACTGTCGCTTTTATTACTTTCTCAAGTACAAAGCATTCATTTGGAAGAATACCAAATCATTAATTTTGAAATGACAATAAATTTGCCGTTACGTTAAATAGGTAGGTACCTACCTACCATTTGTTTTTATGGTCACTGTTTTTCGACGTTTATTTTTACTGCTTCATCTATAAGCAAATATAATATCTTGGCAATGATGCCATCAATGATGTTATTAGGAACAGTGAAGCCAAAATTATTTTTGAGATCTTTGTGCCGGCTAACTAAGCACATACTTATCTACTGCACGTACGTACATAGTAGGAAACGAGAAAAAGGTTGTACTGCCGAGTGCCGATACTGATCAGTATTGCGATATAAGGCATGATTAAATAAATATACTTCCATAACAACAACTGAAGTCAGGCGCGGTCCGAGGGGGGGGGGGGGGGTCACAGGGGACATGACCCCCCCCCCAAAATCGTACACGTCACATAGAAAAAGCTTCTAAAAATTTACAGAAAAGCAATTATTATTATTAGTGACCCCCCCAAAATTTCAGGCTGCGACCGCGCCTGACTGAAGTGTCAGTACGTCTCCCAGACCCTCGGTATAATCTTTAAATTTCGCGCTGTACGTTACGTCTCTCCCTGTTTGGACATCACTTTCATTCCATTTATTAACATCCGGTGGATTGTCATTTACAATCTATTTTTTATGTAAAACATAGACAAAGTAAATAGTAAACAACGTTTGGTCAGCAGGCCTTTTACATTAAAAGAATAGCGATAAGGGGCCATCCATAAATTACGTCACACGTTAAGGGGGAGGGAGGGGGTCGACGATGTGTGACATTGTGTGATGGGGTGGGAGGGGTCCTAAATTTCGTGACGTCACATTTCAAAATCATTAAAATTGAAATAAAACAAATTTTAGAACTGCTATTTTAATTTAATATTTATTTCTAGATGCAAAATATGTGACGTCACACTAGGGAGGGGGGTCTCACAAATCTGACCAGCTGTGACAAGGACAGGGAGGGGGTCAAAAATCATGAAATTCGTGTGACATAATTTATGGATGGCCCTAATGGGACGCGGAAATAGTTACAAGCCTTATGTCTGTGCAAATGTTATTTGTTCAAAGCAGGGATTGAAATACCGTTAAAAAAATAACGATACAAAAAAATAACATCAAAAATACCGTTAAAATATTTTGTCGGTAAATTTACCGGTAAAAATAACGTTACAATATTGTACCGGTAAAATTACCGTTAAATATAGCGTTAAACTTTAGTACCGGTAAAGTTATCGGTGAAAAAATAACGTTTAATTAGAATAACGTTAATTTTAAAGTAACGGTAACAAAAAGTAAGAAATAACGGTAAAATTAACGTTATTTACTGAAAAAACGTTAATTTTGTTAAAATAATGTTAAAATTAACGTTATTTATTAACATAACGTTAATGTTAAAATTAACGGTAAAGAAATAAATACATTTTAAAACCTGACTGCTCTGCTAAAAACAAACTAGACTGCAATGACACTTGTTATTTGACTTTTAGTTTGTTTTTAGCAGGGCAGTCGTGTTTTTAATTTTTTTTAATTTATTTATCTTTTATTTCACACATTTTAGTGACAAATTATATATTTTTGAAATGTGCTCATTAAGGCCTTTCATTTGATGCCCATATTGTGATAATTGAAGAAAAAAAAATTTTTTTCACATGTAAAAATGGCGTCATACAGTCGCCATATTAACTTTTTTCAAAAAAAATATAGCCAGTGTCACTTGGCATTCCAAGTGATGTAAAGATTCTAACAATACCCTATACATCCAAATCCGTTAACCCATTGGGAAGTTATGGCGGAATAAAGAAACTCACATACTCACAAACATACATGAACCCTGAACACATATACACTCTTTTTGCTTTGGGCAGTCGTGTAAAAAAGTAAAAAATAACGTTACATTTAAAAATAACGTTATCATTCCCTGGTTCAAAGCAAGTGCGATAGGGTCATTAGACAAAGTAATCTGTGCCCAGTCATAGTTAAATACGTTTTGTGGTTTTTAATAAAATTCGAAACTTTATAAATTTGAGATTTTTGCATTCACAATGCTATTTTTTATAAAATACTAAATAATAGGTATACTAGAAAAAAATCTACTTGCACCAGATCAATTCTCGGTCGGGAATTGATCTGCCCCCC
Organism: Agriphila geniculea; assembly: GCA_943789525.1. NCBI lineage: Eukaryota > Metazoa > Arthropoda > Insecta > Lepidoptera > Crambidae > Agriphila > Agriphila geniculea. Next base: position 24,091,831 of record OX038875.1, on the reverse strand, counting down.
GATTTTGTAACTTTGTTGCAATCAACTTTGACAGAAATCGCAGTTACATTGCTACTTTACTAAGAACCAATGTGATAACTATTTTACTTAAAGCAGCAATGTAACTGCGGTTTCAATCGATTTCATTCGAGAATTGTTAGCAACAGAGTTAGTACGTAATCAGGGGGTCAAGTCTGCTAATGTTTTCGTCAAAATCGTAGTTCAATGGTGTTTGAATGGTAATGCTTTTTGACACAGTTCTTGTTTCTTAAACCCAAAACTGAAACATATTGTGTTTCTTAAACCCAAAACGGAAACATATTGTGTCTAAGATTTCGGGTTTAAGAAACCAGAACTGTGTCAAAAAGCATTACCATTAGAACACCATTGAACTACGATTTTGACGAAAACATTAGCAGACTTGACCTCCTGGGGGCGGGTGCGAGTCGTATTTTTCCCAGTATATTATTTAGTATTCGAAACTTGTTAAAGTATGTATTTTACTTTTTTTTTTAAACGTAGCATATTTTTGACTTATCTAGGTAGGTAACTATTTTGTTCAATCAAAAATAGCGTTACATTGTAAGAGTCCAGCATAGCATACCTTGTATTATAGGTGTTTCATTCGGCTGACGGTCCAGTCCAAACAAAACGACTAGAATGATAGCCAGTTTATTTTAGTCTGTGGAGCGCCGAACTGATGGCCTGACATTTACCAGCACACGAATTTAAACGGAGTTATGTATCCAGGCTTATGTATCTGACAGTTAAACATGTGGCGCCATCTACGTAGGTATACTTACGATTACTAACTAACATTATTCAGATTATTCTGTAATCTTAGCACAAAAACCCGCCTGCCTAAAAAGACAAGTCAACTGAAAAGATGGTAACAAGATTAAATATTAAAGGCAACATTATAACATGCAGTCGGAGGCATGCATAAAGTGACATTATGAATGATTTGAGTTATATGCCTCCGACTGCATGTTATAATTATAATGTTGCCTTTAATATTTAATCTTGTTACCATCTTTTCAGTTGACTTGTCTTTTTAGGCAGGCGGGTTTTTAATTTTTTTCACTTTATTTTTTATTTATTTGTTTTTAGTTATTATTTATATGATATACCTTTTTGAAATCCTTATAATAAGCCCTTTAATTTGACACCCATATTGCAGTATTCTAAAAAAAATTTTTTTTTTCCGCTACGTATAATAGCACCGTACAGCCGCCATGTTGGTTTTTTTATAACGCCACCTTCTTAAGAACACTTGGGCTGACGAGACAAATCTAACGATATGTTAATCATGGAAATCTGTTCAGCCGTTTAAAAGATATGAGGTAATAAAGAATATTACATACAAACTTACAAGATACGCGCGAAAAACATAACCCTCTTGCAGTCGGGTAAAAAACAATAGGGCAACCGAAGATGTTTAAGTCCTTAACCAGTTTGACACCACAAAAATTGTGATTACACAACGTGTTACAAAAATACCCCTAATGCCGAATATGGTAGATAGGGACCATCAAACTGAACAACTTATACTATGGGACCACCTCAGAGATCGTGAAAAAAAATCAGCTGTTTCATATAAAAATTAATAACGAAAATATCAAAATGTATGAAACAGCTGATTTTTAGGGTTTCGTACCCAAAGGGTAAAAACGGGACCCTATTACTAAGACTCCGCTGTCCGTCTGTCTGTCTGTCACCAGCCTGTATCTCATGAACCGTGATAGCTAGAAAGTTGAAATTTTCACAGATGATGTATTTCTGTTGCCGCTATAACAACAAATACTCAAAACAGAATAAAATTAATTTTAAAGGGGGGCTCCCATACAACAAACGTAATTTTTTAGCCGTTTTTTGGTACGGAACCCTTCGTGCGCGAGTCCGACTCGCACTTGGCTGGTTTTTTTTTCACGATTTCCGAGTTGGTCCCATAGTAACAGTTGTTCAGTTTGATGGTCACTATCTACCATATTCGGCATTTGGGTTTTTTCATTACGAGTTTTACCCCTGAACCACGGGTCACGAAATCGCAGAACACGAATCCTCAGAAAACGGACGCAGTCACTGATATGCCCTGCTTAAGTCCACATTCAAACGAATAGAAAGTTGGCCATTTGGGTAGGGGGGCCCTACCCAAATGGCCAACTTTCTATTCGTTTGAACGCTACGCTTATTTTTAAAGCTTAAATATGAGCAATAGATGATCAAATCACATGTCGCAAACTTATGTAAATCACAGACTTCGATGTATTGTATGGAATTGTCAAGCTCACGGCACGTAATTTTATAGTTGTCTGCTTATTTTAAAGTTTTAATAGTAAGCGTAGCGTTCAAACGAATAGAAAAGTGACCATTTGAGTAGGGGGGCTGGCTAACCAAATTCTCTGGAGCAAGCAACTCTTTTATTTAGTACAATTTGTTCAGTCCCAAATTACTCAAAACTTGATTTAATACAATGTATGTCGTTATGATGTCATCATCAATCAGTCTATCTCTAGACAAAGTCACATTTGACAAAATGGTAAAGAACTTCGTAAATTACGGTCTATGTTATTATTTCTATTATTCTACTTTTTGTTTTGTTTATCGAAATAAAATAATATCAGAACCTTTAACCAATAATTAGTGTAGGAAAGGAGGGTGGTGGATAGGCTTGCCAACCGTCCCGGATTTTCCGGGACGTCCCGCCGAGACCCCTTGCGGGACGCCTTTTGTCCCGGAAATCAGTTAAAGTCATTAATAGAAGAAAAAGAAAACGCCCCTGCCCCTTGCCCCTGACAAGTACCTATTGGGTGCTTATGAATGAACATGGCACAAATTATTTATGTCCATGAAAGAGTAATAATATTCCATGATTAGTGAGATTAGTAGACAAAACTGACTAAAGATCTCGCTGTGCGGCTGTTTTTTTCTTACTTAAGTCGGGCAAAATTACAAGAATAGTGGATGGAACTGACAAAAAATCACGCTGCGCGGCCGATGTTTTTCACTAAAGATTGGCAAAATTATGAGATTATTGGATGAAACTGTCTAAAAATCGCGCTGCGCGGCTTTTTTTTGCTATAGACAGGCATTTTTCTAAAAAACCAGGCTTTTTGTGCATCCTAGACAGGCATCCTCTCTTACGTAGATGGCGACTCTAGGGGTGGCATACTTTACGAGTATTGGCCTAGGGCGCGAAATCTTAAAATACGTCCCTGGGCTGGACTGAACTATAAATTAAAATTAATTTTGACCAAAAATGCAGTTAATTTTATAACTACGTATATTGCAAAACAAAAACTTGTTAAAATGCGCAAAAAATCTCAAAACAAAGTTTTAAATTTAGAAAATAAATTTAATTTAATAACTTTATGTTTCTCATACATTTTATATTGATTTTTTTATTAACTTCTTTTTTTTAACCTTTAGTTTTTTTTTAACCATTTTGTATGTAGTGTGTTGTGTCCCGCGTAATATACCCTAGTCCCGGATGTCGAGCTAGGTAATCCCGGAAATGCCTTTTTTGGAGTTGGCAAGCCTAGTGGTGGACCCCCACAGTAAATCCTCAGTAGACGAAACTTCAGTATGATGAAGTATCACAAATGAAACATTATTTTGTAAATTATCCAAATCGTATTTTTTTTGGATATTTCTACATAGGCTTTGGTTCATACTTTACATCCCTGTAAAGTTTCATTGACTGAGGATTGAATGTTGGGGTCTCCATACAAAAGATCGCTTCATTCCCTACACTAAATGTCTTCGTCTAGGACTCTAGAGCCAATACGTTTGTACTATTAATATTACAATAATGACGCAATTTGTCAACAAATAAAATTAATCAATCCATTAATAGTGTCACAACAAAACATAAACATCTAGCAATAACCATTATCATTATAATTTTCAGCACCCTTCTACCAAAGTGTTTATTTACCAATTGATTAATGTGATTGCTTAGCAAAACGATAATCGATTATTTTATTGATCTTCAATCCTGATACAAGGCGTGATTTCCTGTATTACTTAAAAGTATTCTTTGGCCGGGATTAAGAGGGGCCTCTGTCTCTTTAATCTTTTTATTTGAAAGACAACCTAAAACTTTTTTTGGTAAAAGATACGTGTACTTAGGTGTACATGTACCTAAGTGCATACTCGTAATTAGTACATTTTACGAAATTTTAAAATTTAGCAATAAAACTTTTCTCGGTTATTAATAATAAATAAATAAAAATAAGCAATTTCAATGAAGTCTTTTGCAGTTTAATTAACTGTTTAAGTTATATTTGATCTTGGCGCGCTGAAAGTCCCATTCCAATAATCCGAATTTCAGTGTAATTTTCATGGACCATGGAAATTACTATATCGTGTGTTAAGCTTTCTTGCCTTCGGTAATGTTCTAATTTCTTTGCCTTTTTTACGCCATTGATTTCATCTACGATTACGTACGTTTAAAAGGATAATGAAAATCTGCGCGATATATAAAAAATAAAGTTATATGAAGCTCTATTATTATAGAACTATTTTCAGTTCCGACAATTTGTCATAGTTATACTAAATTTAACCGTTGCATAATAATGCGAAACTGTGCCACTAATGTCTGCAAATCCGATGCATCACACAATAATATTAATGCAACTGGTGCAGTGCATATGGGAATCGCTCGATATGATGCACCAAAAATACTTGTACGAATTCTAATTTCAGCGGGTACTCATTTGATTTTTTAAATAATTTATTAATTTCGTTACTGCGGTTCTTAGTAGAGGGCTCACACTGTAAGAGGGCTCATACAAGGTCATAACTATATAATACCTAAAATTTAATCGACGTTAAAGATGGCTTTGATGATTTGAATTTCGGGGTTTTGAAACTTCCGCGATTATTTTACTAGATTTGTTGTCCTTGTAGAGAGATTTTCGTGTGCAACATTTTTCTGTTTAAAAAAAATAGGAAAGCATTTTCTACCGATTCATTGCTACTTCATTTGTGCTGCATCTGTTAGCTTTCATTCATCTCTCGAACGTCGGTGACACGAAATGCAACCACTTTTGTGTAGGTACGGCGCCATTTAGTTTTGTAGTTTATGGCTTGTTACTGACAGAATCAGGTCAGGTCACATGGCTGATGCGGCAAATTCAACTGGCCTGGCATAAATATCTAGCATATCTTCTGTTGGGTATAGGCTTCCCCCAAGAAACTCCACGAGACGATCGGTCCTGCGCTGCCCGCATCCAGCGGCTTCCTGCGACCTTAACCTAATCGTCGGTCTACCCCAGCGAACTAATATATATATATATATATATACAAAGTACAACCCGCTCGGCTTTAGTCGGGCCAGCCACGCACCGGTGACTGACGTTAGTGTTCTTTTTAATTAATTGCAGTTTGTATTGTAGATAAAATATAGAAAGAGAGAGTTTATTAGAAATGACGTCCTTAAAAGTCAAATGGTGTAAAAGATGCAAAGAAGGCAGTAAAAAGATGCAGAAAAAACGTATCTTATTTTTTTGTTTAAGTAAAGAAAATGTCTATAAGTATACAAATATGGTCGCTAATAAGCAACCAGTGCTCAGACGCTTTGTGCTGCATAATTAAATGGCAGCATTTTTAGCTCTATCCTCTTAGTTGTACTTTTCATGTGGTGCCATTTTTCGAGCAGAATGCTTATTCCATAGATTTTAGTTCGCTGGTCTATCCTATATAAGCTGGTACCAAATGATCTGATGATACTTAAACAGGTGATAGTGTTGCTTAAACTGAATAACTTTCTCCAAGGAACATAGGTCGAAAAACGAAATTTTCTTTTCGCCTTTCCATAGTAAGGCCGGCCACACACAGACGTAATCACGTAACGGAATTCCGAACGTAATTTCGACAATGTATGAAGATTCCGTACGGAAAAATCACGCATGTGTGCAGCCCATAGATTTTGTATGCAGTTGCTGCGTTCGGAAGCACGTATGTACGGAATTCCGTAACGAGATTCCGTCTGTGTGTGGCCGGCCTTAGTCGGTCAGCTGACCAATACATTTTGTATGGGAGTTTGACTTTTTTTTTTCGTTTTTCGACCTATGTATCTTGGGGAAAATTACTCAGTTTAAGCAATACTATCATCTGTTTAAGTATCATCAGATGATGATGATCTGGCCACAATTTAGGCTAATTTATCGTTTGTTGATGCTTTTGAAATAACCTTTTTTGAAGCATTGGCTACAAAACCGGCAACGTACGATGAATTTGCCAATATTGCGACCAACGTGAGGAGCCGCCAAATAGAGGAACTAGCTACGGAGCATTATCCAGTGCGCTACCACCATTCCTGAACCCTTCCCTCCAACGGCCATCGTATTTTTTCTCTCACATTTCGCTTACTGCCACTTCAAACAGAGACACTGGAGATTTTTATCCATACAACATGAAACTTAAATTGGAAAGCTGTCAACGTAGTCGCAGCAGTTGCTTTTACACCAAATTGCTCTGATGGCTAAACTCATTCCAAAAGATACTTTCTTTTTAATCCTCTGCTTAATAGGCAATTCCCAGTCAAAACAATCCAATCTAATTCGAGCCAAAATTGTATCTCTTTAAAATCACATACAGGAATTCATGTAGGTGTAGGTATCTACTGTGGTTTCAGTTAAGCACTTCTGTCTTCAAGAACTTCTGTCATTATTTATTTCAAACGTTAGACAGGAGAGTTAGTTTCATCGGTGAAGTATTTTTTGTCAGATAAAAAAAGGACGCCTTGTGCTTTATTTTTCCATAACCTAAAAACTAATTAGCAGAATTAATTCCTAACTGTTACAATCCACTTAATTTCATACCCACTAAAACGCTTTTATAACAAGAGTTACGAAACATGTGGTAAAATTAGTCCAGCTACCAGAATTGGTTATTGAAACAGAGTGTTCGGTATGCGGTTAGAGAGCAAAAATAAACTGTTAACATGTTACCGTGCAGAATATTCACACCTTACCATATTGGCCAGTTGTTGAAGGCACATCGACATATTTACCCGCCTTTTTTCACTGAAATTTTTTTTAGATTTAGAAGTTAAAATTAAAAATAAAAAGTGAGTAAGAAGTTCGGCCAGTGTTCTTAATTCAATATTTTGATAAAAGGTGAGTTTGATTAACATTATTTTTAAAATTAACCTGTAAGTTAGGTACAAAAAAGTTTGTAAACTATTTTATACAAACCTCTTTGCAAATTGCAGTTAACTAATAAACTAATTTTAATGGGGGTGTGGAAATTGGATAATGTACAACGTTCTGTTTTATTTTTTGTGTCAATGATAATGTAGGTATTTCAATGTAATGCAGTTCTGGAGTTTGAAGTGGTGGCCTATATTTGATGCGTACGAATTATTGCAATATTACTCCAGCGCATTAGTGGGGTGCCTGTATACGATCAAATGTTACGATTATGAGTTTGTGCTAATTTCTCACACTCTCATATCCTTGAAATATTCAATTAACCGATAGAATATACAACATTTATGTGAAAATTTATGGAAAATGACAGTTTACTCGGACGTAGTAACCATATTTTAGGTCTGTGTTCTCGGGGACAATTATGTTATTTTTACTAGCGCATATTTGCAGTTTGTCACCGAAAAATAGTGATTCGCTGTTCGCTCCTCCATCGATCTTGCAAATAGCTATCGATTTCTTTGAAGTGTCTGTCGCTGGGCTTGTTTATAGTCACTAGTTCGATGTAATAAATATAATTGACGCGCACGCACACGACAAGGAACACATCTCTTAACCGGATAGCATTCGCCAACTGTGAACTCAATTCTCTTGCGACAGCTACCGAGGACGTGTCTCCTCCAGCCTTTGCCTCCAGCTAATTAAAAAAAATATTTTAAAAAGTTGCCGGTGACAGTTTGAATTTTAATTTTCCCGCTAAAAGTTCACGCGTTTGTGATTTTGTGTGCGTTCGGAAACGAGCGTTGAGGATTTCAAATTATCTGTGAGTGCTTAGTGTTCAAGAAGAAATATTACCGCATGCATGCCTTACCTTTGTGACACTCCAAGTCCTGTGGCTAACGCCTTGAGTTGTTAATTTCTATTAATGTCTTATTATGGGTAACTGAATACAAACATCGAATTAAAAACGTTTTATCCATCGTTCGTATCCGTTTTCAAGTGCCTACTTACTACAGTATTATTTACAATGATACTATGCAATGGTACCTACCAAGAAGTATTTGTCATCCAAATCCAAAATACCTAAAATATTATTTTTACTTTGTAGATAAGTACCTATTAACTATTTAAGTGTTTTTTAATATATTTACTGCTTTTCGTTTAAATAAGTATGTTATTTTTAAGTTATTATAATAATGATATACGTACTTACCTAAATCTTACCTTGAAAATGCACGTATTTTTAATGTAGGTACCTACCTAAGTAAAATAACTTTATCAAAACTTTTTATATCAGGCACTTTAGTTAATGTTTACTGCTCCTAGGTATCACTTTTCCATTACAATGTGTATTATATTTGTTGAGATCTTCGTAATTTTAAAGTATTAGATCTGTTTGATATGACGTAGTTTCACTACTCATCACTAGATGGCGTTACTTTCTATGTAAAAGCACTACGTATCTTGATTTCTTGGTACATTGGTGTTTTTTTACATAAAATAAACTAAAACTTATTTTCGTGTTATTAGTGTCATTTACTTAATGCCTTTCCAAAGAAAATTTACAAAAGTACCTAGGTACCTGATTCCGCAATACATTTGATTTTATCTGGTGCTGGGCATAATCAGTGCCCTAAGCACGAACAGCTATAAAAAAAAAAACGCGCGTAAAACATTCAATAGAGTAATTTTGTATGGGAAATTTGTACAGCGCCATCTACTGCCGAAAAGCGAAATTAAATTTTCCATAGGTAATTAATTACTCTATCGAGTAGTTTTACGCGCGTTTTTTTTCTCGATAGGTGCTCTTGCTAAGGGTACAGGACCCTTATTCACAAACGTCCGAAACATTCCGTAGCCGATGCTACGCTTTCCACATAATTATGGTTTCCGTATTCGAAATGTAAATTTTCTTCCCGATCGTCGCACAAAACACTCCCGACACCAAATAGCTGTCGGATATGAATCCGCAAATTAAAGTCTTCGTTTCGAATTGAACTGTCAGAAGTTACGGAAACCATAGAGTAAATATACGGAAAGCCTCATCGGATACGGAAAGTTTCGGACGTTTGTGAATAAGGGCCCTGCACTATTTCATTATTGGGATGTCATCTAACTTATATAAATAACTAAACTGACTTCTTAATTGCTACAGTATTTTCCTCGAATAGGGTATGAACATGACGGTAGTGTTCGATTCAAATAGAATAAACAATAGGTCAAATCATAGACATAGAAAAATTTTCGCTGCGCTCAAGAAGACCAACAAAGCCTGGAAAAGAGAAGTTAACATCATACGGACACGGTCTATGTAAAAAAGAGACAAAGGAGCAAGTGACATGTGCCAACATTTTTTACAGTAAGAGCCCCTAGCGTCCCGCCTAGCAAATGAGCAATCACAGTTTGTTTAAAATATTTGTTAATCTTAATTAGAATTTAAAATAAAGGTATTGTGGAGCCATGGTGTCTTGTGCTCTAAGTAATTGTGATGAGACAAAAAGAAACAATCCAAGTAATCATACTTTTCACAGGTAAATAAGATACTGCCACACATTTCTTTAAAACCCAATTTCGCTACATTTATTCGTTTATCGACGAAGAAAACAGTATGGAACATAGTATATTAATTTCCTTTGCCATATATAGTCATATTTTATGAATCTAAGTCAAATTTTATGTATCCCATATAAAATGTATGCATTCGTTTTCGGATCACCTGTTTATTGACTTTGTTGTTCTTTGACATTCTATTTCTATGGGTCAAATATATATAACTAAGGATGACAAGTGCAGTGTTACCAACTAGGCTAATACGAAATATGCTAAAGTGCTGTTAAGAAATGCCAAAAATATGCAAAAAAAATAAATACCTAAGTATTTAATTTTAAGCACTAATGCTAAAATAAAATGTTAAATTTGCTCCCTCTCTGACCGTTAATGTTGGCTGTACTTAGGAGGCATATTGAGGTATAAAATAAACATTACAAACCAACTTTACAAACGAAAAAATATTTAACTTGATAAATCTCATAGGATCGCACACTTGAATTTGTTTTAAATTTAGTAGGTACGTAACGATTTGATTAAAGTTGATCTTTCTCCATCATAATACGCTAGACAGAAAGAAAATCTGCCAAAAGCATTCAAAATGCTAAAATGGCAACACTGGTTAAGTGATTAAAATATGTATAAAAATAATTTAGTTAATAATACTTACAATTGGTGCACTCAATTGTAAGTATTATCATAGAATAGATAATAGTACTAGCGTAGTATTATTAACTTTTAAATCCGTTCGGCCGTTGTTCGTTTCTATTTCGATACAATCGTAACTTCAAAGAACGATTTGCTTGATCGATTGTGCTCGTCTCTGGTGTAATGAGTTCAGGGCCTGGGCCTTCTTATATATTTTAGTTCCATTTCGATAAAATAACGACAGAAAGATGATACAAGCGTAAGAAAAAAATAATGTTCATTATCAAAGGCAAAGAGTTAAAGAACTAAAAGGCAATTGAAAATCAAAAATAAATGTGTGAAAATAATATGTAAGTAGTGAATATTTAGACTAATATCAAACTTTTATTTCAAAAAATAATTTGTATTTAACAATAAGGTTTTATTTTGTGTTATTCGTAACACAAAATAAAACTTCCTTCCTTTAAATTAAATTGATTCCAAATTGAGAACAAAAAAACACAGAACACTTACAGTTACTACTATTTTCGGGACAGTTTATTTTAATCACAAAACCTTAGGCAGCCATTACACACGTCAATCTGGTTTCAATCTGATCAAAACCGCAGATTGATGGAATTTGATGCGGTTAGTTTGAGACGTTACACGGTCAATCCAGCGAGATCTGGATCGCAGTAGATCTTGGTAGATTGACAATCTACCACGATCCACGGTGATCTTTGGTAGGGTTGCCAACTTTTTGCATTAAATTTCGCGTGATATCGATCGATGACCTGAGTGGTGCAGTATTCAACATGCCAGTCTACCACGCAAGAGATCCCGGGTTCGATTCCCGGACGTAATTGAAATGATGAATTTTAATTTCTGTGACGGTCTGCGTATAATAAGTACCTATCTATTTCGAAAAATAAGTAAGTACCTAGTAAAATCTGTTGTCTAGCACCCATTTTATGCCTCGATTAGTTAGGGTTAGATGAATATCGATTTTAATTACGATATTTAATTTTACACACACAGGTGTGTAAAATTATATCGATATTTATAATACGATATTACCCAGCTATGAACTGAGTGCCAAATTTCATCCAAATCAGTTCAGCTTCAGAAGGCTGAACTGATTTTGATGAAATTTGGCACACATCATATTATATAGTTTATAGCCTGGTATAGTAATAACATCGAGGTAAATAGTATTTTTCAAAACATTGCAAAAAATATAGTAGGTAGGTTTATAGGAAGTTTATGAAAAAATATAGTCCTCATTTATTTTAACTAGCTTCCTTTAAAAATTAAAAATAGGGTACATAGGGTAGGTACTTCCTTGGGTACCAAACTAACTGTGTGCCAAATTTCATCATCTTTTACTGCAATCCAATATTTTAACCGACTTATAAAAAGGAGGAGGTTCTCTTTTCATCTGTATATTTTTTAAGGGATTCTTCAAATGCCCACGCGCATTAGTCACGGCCGGAAAGCAAGTTAAAAATAAATATGGGCTACATTTTTTATAAATTTCTCAAAAGAACTTACTAAAGTATTTTACCCTAGGGTACCTTTGATTGACCAAGATAAAACAAATCCTATAATTTAATCCAGGCTACAAACTGTGTGTCAAACTCCATTCAAATCAGTTCAGCCTTAAAAACTAATATAACTACAGACGAACAGACAAACAAGCTCCTACTTTTTTGAAGTCGGTTAAAAAATTGGATCGCAGTATATTGTGCTAGATTGTCAATCTACCGTGGTAGATTGACAATCTACCGCAATCCGATACAAGCAGATTGTGGTAGATTGACAA